>JAFBJQ010000179.1:1025165-1289926 GCA_016785345.1 Trinectes maculatus | reverse complement strand
TATTGTTTCATACGTCTGTTGATTCCTCTGGATGTGATTAACAAAACAGTTAATACTTCATAATTGAAGCATTTGATGGGAAAAATAATAATTAGCAGTGGGCCCAGAAATCAGTTGTTCATTTCTAAAAAGCATCAGTTCATCAATCTACATCTTGAGCTCATTTGAAGATAGTTTGCAATGTCCTATCTGCGTGTGCATCTGTGTGTTGTTTAGTTGCAATAGGTCAGACAGCCATGCATGGAGCCATGGCTTTGTTGTCAGTCACACTCGGTGTGCTTGTTGTACTTTGTGACTCTGTTTAGACCAACAATAGCACCTTAAAAATACTTGGCGCACAAATTTGTTTCAGTGACATTTGCAACATTGCTTTGGAACAGTGAGGGTGTTGTCTCGCAGGGCTGACTCTTCTCGTGCAGTCATGATGGCCGATCACATACCTGTGAGATAAACTACGTTTAGCATAAAGCTTCAGTTTAATTTGCAATTAAAGTATTTTGTATTTCTTCTGGGGGGAAAAAACCTCACTCTTAGTATTGTAAACTACTGGCCGTTGTTTTGATCCATGATTCAATTCAATAATTAGACTTGATCTTTAGTTTTTATCCAGTGAAAACAGTGACCAGGTTAAACTTGGTAGCTGTGGCATTTGTTTTATGTCTGTGACTGCTGCATAGAGATATGACAACCTGTAGATATGGTGATTGTACATGGATAACAGTTACCCTTGCATGTGTTTCTGCAACAACAGGGACTATTGTGCAACAGTTAAAATTCAGTGTCATCGATCGATACATTGATTTAACCCTCTGGTCTTTTAAAATTACAGCCCCTGTCACCATCGTCAGGGACTGTAGGATGAGTTACCTTCATCCACATCAAACCTAGTTTTTTCTCCTACCTCTATTGTCTCTTTTCCCAAGTCAACAGTGTCTATATTGCTTGTTTGTATATGTGTGTGTATGAACATTCGGAGTAAACAGAGGTAGCTCTACTGGTTTCCCATGTTTCCCATTTCATTTTAAGGTCACGCCTCAGTTGTCTATACTTCTTGCCTCGGACATGACTTTGTTGATGGTATGTCAGCACAAGTCTATTGGTAGGAAAACAAATGTGTTGTGGTTGTGAATAATGTTTTCTCTAGTTTTTTCCAATATGCTATAGCTGTAGTCAGCCAAGGAAAATCTAGGTCAAGTGAAATTGTACCTACTCTTGTATCAGTTGAGAGGTGTAATAAAGTGGCACCCCAATTTTTCAGCCAAAGTGTGCTCTAGTTTGAAGCCTTATTATAATACCAACTAACAACGTATACATAAACATAGATTTATTATTTGAAACACTCCACCCAACAAATTTAAATACACAAATTTTCACATTAATACCGCAAGCATTAAACACAAACACTGACAAGAGCATCTTGATAGAGACAAATAACACTACTGTTTTTAAATCATTTACAGTGTTGGTAGATGAGCTGTTGCTGTTTTTAAACTTCACACATTACTTGTTGCTATCTAATTTTTTTTTTGGCATAGTGGCAACGTCAAATCCAGATAATTTCAGTTAGTTCCGGACTATTTTCAACTTCCATGAATTGTCTGATTGTGCTCATAAAAGGCAGAGTTGGCAGAGTTGGCACTACACAAGAATTTACACCCATGGCTGCACATTCATTACAGTGTTTTTAGGGATACTGTGTGTGTGTGTGTGTGTGTGTGTATATATATAAACCTGTTTGAACTATATGAAGACTTAATATCACTGTTTGTGATTGAAAAAAAATCAGCGCCAGTGTACACTGAGAATATTTTTGTGTGTTTGGGGTTGCAACTATAGATGAGATAAGGCATTATGTTACCTTTGAAAAAAAAAATCCCCTAATATCTTGCTTTCACAGTTTGAAAGTTAAAGGCAGGGCTTGTGTGCTTGGTAAAGCTATAACATCTTCCACAGGTTATAGCCACTGTTGAGCCTGTGTACCCACTTTGCCTGTTGATCTTGCTAAAAGCCTGTCACACCCCCTTAATGCATACACACTCTTATACACACTGATGTGTATATGTGTGTGTGTGTTTGTGTGTGTGTGTGAGAGAGAGACAACTGAAATACTATTCTTTGTCAAGTGCTTTTACAGGTTTCAACACCCGAGTGTTTAATCTCCCTGCACAAACGACCATCACTTCATGTGCAAACAAATCTTTTGTTACTGTCGGCCAACTCCATGTTCTTTCCAGAAAGCAAACAAGGACAAAGCAGAGACTATTCTGTCTCCTGAGATAATTAAAATATCAAACTCTGAAACCAGTTCAAGTTAATTTCAGTGCTCTGACATCATCTTACGTCAAATAAGAACAGGGCGTCAGTTACGACATTAAGTCTTTCACCTAATGATAAACATTTTAAGACGGGAACAAATGAAAGTGTTACCATGTTGGTACAACAATCTGTCTTTCATAAATAGATACCTATGACTGTCTCTGCCCTCTGTCTCTGCATCATTGCCTTTTAGTCGTCTTTTTATGTAACACATGTGAACGCAATGTAAATAAACTCAATCCAGATTCATGGATGAATTCTAAACCATTTCACAAATTAATTGCTTAATCAATGAATTCTTCTTTTCAACATGAACTGAAGTTTGTTTATATACATTATACCTCCGTTCCCACTCGCCCCTGTGTTCTCAGCTGCCACCAGGAGATGTCACTGTGGTCTTTTCAATCTCATATTCCCTTGTCATCCTTCCCCCTCCAAACTGTTGACTCCCTTTCCAATATGAAACAGATGGGAGACCTTTGCTGCAGGCTACTGCCAAATGGAGCAAATTCTCATTACAACGTCTGCAAGTTCTGTTTATTCTCTCAGCCTCACCTCCACCCTTTGCACCGTTTTGCCATCTGATGTGTTTCCGATGCAGACGTGTCATTTGGATATGCCTTGTTGTCCAGATTTAGGATATTTATCATCTTTTTTTAAAGGTCTCTATTAATTTTTTTGTAGGGCTGTGTACAATCATAACTTACTTTGTTTCCCCTGTCCTGTATAATACACGTATCTCCAATGGACCCATATTTTAATATAACAAAAAAAAAAGATATTTAGAAAAGATGCCCCGAAATACAGTATATGAAGTTTTATTTGCAGGCATCTTATTTTAGTGAATGTGTTAAATAACCCTCCTGTATGAATATTTAATTCTAAAATGATAATATTTAGTTCTATACAGTTACTCATAGTTCACTCATCCTGTTTATGTATGCTTTAGATAAGCATTTACCTCCTTTACCTCAAGTCAGATATATTTAGATATAGTGAGACAGTCTTTTCATTGTAACCCTCACTTTTCCATGCCGTCTATAGCTAGTGAGTTTTCCCTCAACATTACTCTATATCGCAGACAAATCCCCAGCTCTGTATGAGTCCCCAGTCTGGGAAGCTAGCACTTCGAACGGAATATAAATGACATCATTACGTAATATTCAATCTGTTGCTGCACCACAGATCGCCCCCGTCACCACCCACCCCATATGCTCCGGACTTGTTGGTCTCTGGTTCTTTTTCATTGAGAATATTAAAGAGTTATTAAATTCATCTGTGCTTGCTGGCGCATGTTATTGCAGTGCAGAGATATGTGGGATGAATGAAGCTGTGAGGCTGTACCCTAAGCGGATTGATTAAGGGAATCACCAAACAGACCTGATGACCTGTTTTATTTTTGCGTACGTGAACACATTCCCTCAAATCCGCTTATGTCCTTTTGTAAGTCTGGCTTTTTTTTGCACGCCTCTGTGGAGCAATATTTATTCCATCTTTTTGTTACTACTGTAAGTAGAGCTAGTAAGTTGCAAAGGAATAACTGCCACAAGTCCTGTTTGTGCAAAGTATTTCACCTTATATTGCTCATTTAGATTTGTACATTATGTACACTGTACTTCGGCTTTGCTTATCGACTGAAATTGTTCATTTATCTGAGCGATCCAAGGCTCATCTCTTTAGAGCCTTATCTTAACTTCTTCCTCAGACTTTTACACCAGAACTTGATGGTTCCGGTGTAAAATACTCAGTGTTACTAACAGCCGGGGAATGTGGGATGGGACTGGCCAACAAGTGCATGTGTTATAGGCATGTGTGTTCTCTTGCCCTGTCAGAATCAGCAAATTTAACACCCGGTGATTCCACCCATGATTCCTAACCTCATTTATCAGAGTGTATGCCAGCAGTGTAAACATTTAATCCCGCATGAGATTTTTGGGCTCCTGTGGGTCAACAGTTTAGCTTATGCTCTTTTTTTTTTCAAGCCTCGAGACAAAGTCTGCTTTCAATTATTTCTGCAAAATTGCTTTACAGGGTCCATGCATGATTAAATATTCATTATGTTAAACTAAGCACTTTCTTTGTATATAAATCCATATTAGATTTAGCTGGCAGGCTGCCTGAAGCCACATGAGAAGGATTTCTGATGCAGAAAAAGCTTTGGGCCTCCTTAGCAGCTCCTTTCTTTTGGATTTGTTTGTTTTGGTTGTGATGTAAATGACGACTTGTTGATATTTTCCAACCCTTTTTTTGTCCTCCTGGGCAGGCATACACAGGCCTTTTCATTTGGGGGGGAAATGCTGGAATTTTAAGTGGGCATGGGAAAAATAAACACGTGTGTCAGTCCGTCTGGTGGTAGAGGAGCAGCACTGATCAGTCCTAGAAAACTGGATGGTGTCTAAAGAAAAGCCTTGTGTGTGTATCTGTGTCTCAGGTGCAACGTATGTTCAGAATGGAGGTGTGTGTTTTGCATTTGTATGCTGCATGCCTTTGGAAAATGAAGGGCAAAGGGTGAAGAGCGAAGCCAGTCCATTTCAAATATGACAAGCTTCCGTGAAAATATTTACCTAATATTTTCTCCTTCCAAGCAAAATTGACCTCTTTGATTGCAGAAATTGCTCCAAAGACCTCATGGAAAATAAATTCAGAAGTATTTGAAATTCCTGAGTGGATTCACCCGGGGCCGCCTAGCGTGAGCCGATGTTTATTTGTTTTGCAGCTGCAGGAGGGATCAGGGTTATGTTGACTCAGAAGGTATTTGGTTTGTCTTCTGTTACAGACATCATGAAGAGGCTCTTACAGCAGATGGTCAGAAATAGACAAACCTGGAGCAGCTGTGGTCGTTTCCTCAGAGAGAGAGAGAAAAAATGTGCTTGTTTCACTGCCAAGTAATATGTTTTATAATTTGCTACTGTGGTTTTGTGTCTTATATGGCTTTATCGTTATTTTCACTGAACCAGTGTTCAATAAATACAACCACTTTACTTTAGCCATCTTGCCTTTGGCAGCGCGACCTGCCTTGCTTGGCCCCTGGCTGTTTGTGGTGTGACTAGTTGTAAGTGGCTGTGGAATGCATATCATTCCTGAATGAGTTGGACAGGCACTGACCACAGGAAAGACCCATAGCCCTCTGTCAGAAGGTTGTATGCCGGGACCGGAGATACAACCTACAAAAGTTGTATATGATGCAGGACTACAGGAGTACTCTGCAGATATTCTGGGTGGCCTAACACTCAGTTGCATGGAGGTTGTATTACTGGGTGTGCTTAGTACTTGTAACTTAATACTTTCCCTCATTGTTAATGAACACAAATGTTTTTAGGAATTAGCATGACAAACGTCGTGTTGTGCCACCTAGCAAAAACACACTCATGCATAAACACAGAGTTCATATTACTAAGATAATAACCTTGCACCCTCAGAGGCCATGATTTGCTTCTTGGAACCTGACTGCATCATTGCAAACACAGGATGCAAATATAAGGCAGATAATGAGTCAGACTTGCCATATGAACCACATCCTATCATCCCTGCATTATTTGCCAGATGGGTGTGTAGCACAGTGCTGAATACACTGCAATTGTGTGACACACTGTTATTATAATACAGCAGTTCTACTTGAAGATTTCCAATGCTTATTCTGTTTGACATTTCCATCATTGTAGCATTACTGTTACTTTACTTTAACTCACACCGAATCCCACATTAAGTTTTTATGAATTAGATCAATTTATATTAAAAAAACAGGTTTAAAAAAAACTGCATCATAATGTGATAATTTATACTTTTCAACTATCCTTGATTATTCAAATCTTATTGATCAGACTCTACATGTTTTTTTTCAACATGTAAACATGTTGATTTTGATGAATTATTTATACTAAAATAACACATTTTAACACAATCATTGCTGCAGTTCTGATAAAAAAAAATACATTTGCGTAATTAAAACACAGCAGACAACAAGCATTTTTTTGTAACTCTATGTCACCTTTGCAGTTACTCTGTCGTCCTTCGTTGTCTGTGTCCAATAAAACATCAAAATCCCAGTTCAACATTAAACCATACTCACAGGATATGACAGGCACCTAAAATGAAGGTGGCAAATGGAAAACAATGGAAGAACAACGGCCTTTCCATTATGAGAATTAATCTAATTGCAGCTCAGAGCTGAAAGCAGGGTTTGTTAATGGGGCTTGTACAGTCAATTATCTTAATTGTTCCATTTACAGAACCTGCTGCATGTTTCAGGAACAGGTGCTGGAACTTGAGGGATGGATATAATCACTCTTCATAATTGCAATTGTCAGTAGATTTACTTAAAAATATCACAGTGGCCATAAAAAGGATGTGGGTAATTGCAGGTCACCCAGAGTGGGGTGTGCACTGTGGTGATGACTTGCAAATTAAAGTGTGATTCTATACAGGGAGTGAGATGTGAGATGACATGGCTGAGTACCTTGGAGGCCCTGTGGCAAAGGTCGAGCAGAAGTACCTGCACCCATCACAATAACTTGTCTATGATATCAAGTGCTCTGCTGTTTGATCATGTAGTGTTTGATTGCCAGATGGGTGTGTAGCACGCGATAATATAAGAACTTGTTCAGTTCACCACGTTGACCTTTATGAGCAGCACTTTGCAATGTTAGCTTTTTTAAAAAAGCTTGTCACAGAGAAATGCAGCATTGTTTAACAAATGTTCCATGTTTATAGCTGACTCATTTAAAACACAAATCTTGTTTGTGGCTCTCTGCACATGCACTTGATATTCTGCTGAGATGTGGAGGTTAATGGTACATGTCTCTAGTACAAAGTCCACAGTTACATCGAAGACTAACACTTTCTCTGTATAGTAGTGTAGTAGTAGTAGTAGTAGTGATAAGACACGTACATGCATTGGTTGTTACAGTGAAGGTGGATACTCAGTGACCCTTCCAACTCATCAGTGAGCTTAAGCACACCCCACGACTTGACTGCAATTCAGTCCAATCCAATAATCACATTACCTCAGAGCAGAACTGAAGACGTTTTTATAAATAAGCAATCAGCACAGTGGCAAATTTAATTCAGTGCTCCATAATTAACATTGGGAGGAAAACCCATTTAAGTCTATTAAATCACCAAACGAGCTCAGGTGAAGCTAAACTTCATTATGCTACAAAAAAGAAGAAAAATAATCTGGAAACAGTCTTTGAGGTGAGGAAATACAGTCATTTATGGGAGCTCTATTTGAGCTGTTAAATTGTTGCTCACACATCAGTGCAATTAAACTCATCAGAGGAATACTGACTTTCTGGTTGAATTCACAATGTTAATTAGCCATTTGGGATTTTTTGAAATAAGTTATTGCTCTGCTTTATCTTGTGCTCCGGGTGAGCGATTCTCATAAAGGACGGAGCTTCTCCCTGTGCTATTCTATCATCGACAACGTGTGGGGTGAACTTGCAAAGTAATTGCACGGAGGTGTGTTACTCAAAGCTGCATGACATAATGTGTTGCTTTTCTCACGTTTATTCAGGGAGCATACTCAAATTCCAAGTTACTCTTTCTCAACAAAGATTCAGTTTAAATTGGAAACATCTTTTGATAATGGCTGTTTTTGCCATTATCATTTGATTCATCAGTGACATTATATTATAATTTCCCAAATTTAACCTTTTATATTTTTCACACTTCTGCCTTGAGTCATTTTAGTAGTACTTGTGTATTTTTGATTTGTATGCATCTTATCGGAAGCCTTCATGTTACGTTGATACCTGCTGTATCTACGGTATGTGTCGTACACAGCTATGAATAAGAACAGTGGCATGCACCACATCTTGCTTCACCAAATTGCAGCATTATCTGTATTTGAAACACAATGTTAGGCAGCCTTTCTTTAAAAACAGTTGGGGTCTTGGTGGTTGCCACAGCATTGCCCATGACCTTTAGATCTACCACCAGTGGCTAGCTGTAATCTATCAAGATCTAAACCTTGCCCTGTCCTCAGTCATACACGTGGGAGAGCGGTCACTGACATTAAAACTCAATTAGTGAGACCACTTTCTAAATAATACATTAGAAAGTGCATTAGCTACAGAGCATCTGTTGCCCAGAGCACAGTTCTTACACTGGATCTCGATATGTACGAGCTATAACGGTCTGGGAGCTAATGTGTTGGAATGGTGGAATATTGATAACTCTAGCAATCGGCATTGTTCTATAATATGGAAAGCTACTGCATGTCTGCAGACCCTTAAATGTTTGGCTGGTGAATTTTAGTTAAAGATGATTTGATGCAGTGCACAACTTTACTTGTAAGTTATCTTTTAAGAATATATTTTGAAATGTTCAAAGTGTACAAAAAAATACTATAAATATGTTTATAGTATAAATAGATTACAGGACTATAAATAGATTACAGGACATCTTTCAGCTGCTCTCTGTATTTACATTCAGAGGGTTCACTAACATTTACATAAAGAGGGATTGTCATGGTTTTATGTTTTGACCTCTGTTTTGCTTTTTAAATCTCATTTGTAACTCTATTCAGTCTCCGCTGCTTTTTGGGATCCAAAAAACCAGAACCTGACAGAGATATCATAATGGGTTTTAGTGCGCAGACATCTTGTTACATAGACTAATGCAGTGTATGGTTGATATTTTTAATAAATTCAGTTGATGCAACCCAAAAGGTTTGTTTTGATAACATGCCATAACACTGCCATCAGTTGTGAAGAGCCTCAGCCATGTGCTTGTCAATGTGACAACACAACTAGCACACTGTTTGTTTTTTAACCTGGCTAAAAGGGCTGTTTTGGGGAGGGACAACCATCTTTGGCCCCATGGATTATTCTGTTCAGGATTCTCAAAGTGCTCTCCTCCTTGTCTCCTTCTCTTATAGCATTTGTGGTTTGTGCAATCAGTGACAAGGCATTTTGAAATGGTTCTGGCTGCACATGGTGGCCCAACAACCTTTTAAGACACTTTATGTTATTTTCATCTTTTAATTTGTCAGCCGTTTGTATATTCGGGTATAATTCATTTGTTCCTTCACTTTCTACTGCTTATCCTCTTAAGTGTGGTGGGGGGAGCTGGAGCCAATCCCAGATGACGAGTATAAAAACAAATCTAGTCCATTCGGAAATCCCGAATAAAGGCCTTACTTCACACTCCCTGACTTAATCCTTGATGGAAAACAGTTGCAATCATGAGCTATAAAAGATAAATACATTTGCTTATGATTGCTGTTAATCCAGTTCCTTGTCAACACCAACCAGGATATGAGAGTCCCTGCCAAAAACAATGAAAGCTTTGGGTTTTTGCATCCACAAAAATATTGGAAGGCATTGTTGAGGGATAAACACTTTCAGCCAGAGTGGGTTGGATATTCTCCTTGTTTTCCTGGCACAGCCTTTAGGTTCTGCAGCTGTCAGTGGTGTGGTTTTGCTAAGGTGCTGTAAACCCCAGGCTGAGTTTTTACTGGCTGTGGTCTTTGTGATGATAGTGTTGAGACTGATCTCTGTTCACCCATACTCATTAAAAACTAGTGTGCATGGATACCGATTGCTCTCTTACTTTCTATTTCGTCCTCGTTTTAAACTTCAGTTTTCCTCTCACATTTAAGTTGTGAGGTTTAAAGTGAGTGCTGTGGTGAGCTTTACACACCACAACAAAACAATTTAGAAACCATGGTCCACTGCAGTGTACTTGCTTCTGAATTTCAATTTTTATGTCACTTAGCACTCGTGACCATGGCCAGGTACTTAGGAGCCAGAAATAAGAGTGATTCCACTACTGTTCAGTCTTGTTTTGTTATATTACCATAGGATTTAGGTGTAGCCAAAAATCCACAGAAAGGTGCTTTGAGAAAAGAGGAAATACAATGAGATTAGTTGTCATGTTTTTTTTTCTTTTCTGGTATTGAGTGGCTTTCGTGCTAAGTGTGTCAGGCCCCAAAAGCAGCTTCTAGAAATGGATGCTAGGATGTCATGTTTGGTTTCAAACATGACAGAATGGTTGGTGTGTTTTAATCATTTTAATTGCAGTGATAATGATGCTGTTTGATCAGCCGGCACATTTGATTTAATGAAAAGGTAGACTAAGAAGCGACATGCACATAGCGGTATTGGCAAGCAACAACATTATATAAAATTGCCTTCTTCATCATACCTGCTCAACAAGTAGGCTTTCTTAGAAAAGCTTTCCCTTGTTTTCCATGTCATTTCCAACTAGCATTTGTAGATTCAACATCTCAGTGTGTTTTCTCTAAATGAGAAAAACACCATTTTTTGTGTTTAGCTAAAAGTGAGAGGAACATTTTTGTTTTTAATTTAAACAGATTAAAATGACATTAGCCAGTCTGGGAAATCACTAAGCAATGGTAGGTCTTGGTAAAGGATCACTGAATCCTTGAAGGATAAAAAGCAGAATAAAACTGACAAAGGAGGTATAATCCATTTTGTCAGACACTCCTGGATTTACATAACCACAACACCCCGAAATAAACAGATTAAATATAACAAATGATTGAACAAAGTTGATGTGCTTTGCATTTGAACATTTAATGTGGCCTAATACCCAAATAAAAAGTCATATATATATATATATACTGTATATATATATATTGTATTATAGTATAATATACTAAGATTCAAATAAAAGTGCGTTGTCCTTATTAATCATCAATGCAATTAACAGTAGGATGGTGTGAAAGAGACAGCATGTTTCCTGGAAAATATATAAGTGTTTTATCAACAGCAGTACAAATACTTACACGAACAAAGTTGATGTGCTTTGCATTTGAACATTTAATGTGGCCTAATACCCAAATAAAAAGTCATATATATATATATATACTGTATATATATATATTGTATTATAGTATAATATACTAAGATTCAAATAAAAGTGCGTTGTCCTTATTAATCATCAATGCAATTTACAGTAGGATGGTGTGAAAGAGACAGCATGTTTCCTGGAAAATATATCAGTGTTTTATCAACAGCAGTACAAATACTTACACTTACACTACGAGGTTTTGTATTTCCATTATGCAGATAGTACTGTTGTACGGTATACTGTGAGTTATATGGTGTGCCTCTAGTGGAAAACTCCAGTAAAATGTAGAAAAGACAGAGTGCACAGCAGGTATGTGAACAAACGCGTCTGGTTTATCTACACAAAGCTGTGGGGAGCAGGAAGAAGTTAAAAGTCTGGTGTGCCTAATTACATATTATTCAGTGTGCTTCACTTGAGTTTTAGGTGCTTTCCAAATTGAAATTCTCCATACATTCCTTCTTGGTAATGCATTTTTTCATTAAGGCATTTTGCTCTGCACTGTTAAAAACGGTATTATTGTCTGTGAATAAGCCTTTAGGCAGAGGTACAGCGTCTTAAATTACACACTAATGAATTTCAGTGACTAGCTGTTTCCAGTTCTGCATGATTGAAAGGGTTCAGTGTGGTACTTGCACATAAGAGTTTTTCTTTCAACAGTTTGACCATCTCAGTTTTACACGCAGCATTTTTAGCCCCAGTAGGAGCAATGTTATAGTTTTTGTTATAGTTTTGGGTTGAAATACACCAGAATATTTCAAGGTGCTGGATTCTAAAACATGTGGTTAGTAGGGCCTGAGTTGACCTTAGATGGAGAAGATAAGTGTGTGGAGGGCCCAGCGTATAATTGCCCAAAAGCTGGCAGAAGCAGTGGAGTGTGGTGCATTTTCAGTCGCTGGATGAAAATTAGTACAAATGAGTCATGTATGAGTGGGGCTACTCACAGCCTGCCGCAAGGGCTATCCAAGTGGCTTTTCAAAAGAGCCATAATTGCTTTCCTTTTATCATAGCATAGCATTGTTTTAGTGTGTTTTCTTTTAAATCTCTTTTTGAACCCCGCCTACATTGTCACATTGAGTGTTGTAGTAAAGATCACAGAATCAACCCCGGTTGTTAGGTATTGAAAATGACATAGCATTCATGTCAGATGCTACTATTTTTCTAAAACAGCTTTTTACAATCAAATTAAAACTATAAATTGCTTAGCTAGCTTCAGAAATAACGTCCTTTGTCGAAAAGCATTTATTTAAAGGCTCTTTCCATCCATGGGGTAGTTGAAAAGAAAGCAGTCAGAGTCACTGTTGCACATTTAGTCTGGACCAATAGACTTTGTGCAACATGCACACACTGTGTTTTCTTGTGTGTACATGTTTACATCCACTATAGATTTCTTTCGGATTGGAAAGAAGGCGAAAGTTTCCACACTGAGCACAAGCCATCTTTAATCATGACATGAAGTTCTTGATGCCTCTTTTAAAATATGGTCAGACCTTTGACATTGGAATGTACCATAATAAATAAGAATAAATGTTCAGCAGGTACTACTGTTCTTTGGACCTCGTGGTACTAGCATGTTGTTTTATGAACAAAAACTACTATCAGATGCAAGGTTTGCCAGAATGACTTCATCAATACGCATGTTTGCCCTCAATTGTCCTTTGTTTACCATTATTACCATAGCATGTATCACATTCTTACCGAGAACTCCACCCTGCCGATCACCTCCCGTTCCCTTTTTGTCCTTTGTCTCTCAACTGGTGACTCAAAGTCTATCTACAAACCAGTTAATAATGCCAATTACCTAATTGTTCTGTCAGGGTGTTATGTCCTGCCAAAGCAAATATTTGTGGAACATTTTGTTGGCAGTCACAGCTGAAAACTGTAAGGTGGTATTGTTGCAGAAAGAAAAAAAACGCAGCCAACAATAAAATGGCAACTGTCACATTGTTTGCCAGACAACAGAAATAATTGTCTCCGGCGATATGAGGAACTGGTATTCAGCAGGGACATAGTTGTTGCTGACCGAGTTTGACTGGCAGAGGCCTTTACAGACACCTTCATATGACAAAGAGGATGTCAATAGGTGGAGCAGTACATATTTGATTATGGAACCTGAAATAGATATCTCTCTTTATCAGATATTTAGCACATCTGTGCTGTATTCTGCACATCAGTGAAAATACATTTTCTACACAATACCTTACCTTGGGGGCAGCACGGTGGTGCAGTGGTTAGCGCTCGTGCCCCGGTTTGAATCTCTGTTCGGGGGATCTTTCTGTGTGGAGTTTGCATGTTCTCCCCGTGTCTGCGTGGGTTCTCTTCGGGTACTCCGGCTTCCTCCCACCGCCCAAAAACATGCACTATGGGTGTTAGGTTAATTGGCCACTCTAAATTGTCCATAGGTGTGAATGTGAGTGTGAATGGTTGTTTGTCTGTATATATATTCTAGGTTGGCCCTGCGATAGGCTGCGATAGGCTGTCGGACCTGTCTCGCCCGATGTCAGCTGGGATCGGCTCCAGCTCCCCCTGTGACCCTGAAAAGGATTAAGCGGTAGACAATGAATGAATGAATACCTTTTACCTTGGATTCACAATATACACTACTAATTAGATGGCATTTGCACAATCTAGTTGGACTCCCACTTTCACCACAGTCCAAAGACATGCAGGTGGGGGGTTTGGGTAATTGGAGACAGTGAGTATAAATGTGAGTGTGAATGGTTGTTGCTGACCATATATGTTGGCCCTGTGATAGTCCAGCGACCTGCCCAGGGTGTGCCCTGCCTCTTGCCCAGTGTCAGCTAGAATTGGCTCCAGCTCTCCCTGTGACCCTCAAGATGATAATGAATGAATGGATGTGCTTAATAAGACGAATACTATTATGTGTTTGGCGTCACCAGGAGATGGCAGTATTAACCATTAAAGGTGTTCTCTCTGGAAGCTGATATTGTGTACCTTGCCTGTTCTAATTGCAACCTTGTAGATTTCAGCTGTATATTTAAACACAATGTTTTTTTTAATTTGATTTGCCTGTATACTAACAACATATTTCACTCATTCTGTATTTTTTGGTACTAGTATGTGAGGGGAAATTGTTTTGCTATGAAAGTAAGCACACGGAAAGAGAACACCGCGTTGGCTTTACACTTAAGTGGTAGGCAATGATTAACCTATTGGTAAGCTTTTATGGCCTGCTTTAGTGATGATCATGACAGACCTATGGACAGTGAACCCCGTCTGCTGGTTATCAAATACTGCAAACACTTAACCTTAGCTATTGCAAACTCAGTTTAATGTTTCACAAAGTCTGGGTAATTCCCCTTTGATCGAATTTTTCTAGAAAACCTCACTTTCTCCGTCAGACGCAGTATTCAACAGGATGATTGATTTGATGTGATTGGTTGTCTTTAAACTTGTAAAGTCTGGTCCTCGCAAACAATGATCTTTGCAGTTGTCTGTCATCTGGAATCTAGACACCTGAGATATACAGCAGTAGTTAGTTATTCTGTGTTTTTTAGCCTTTACTACTTTACTGTATGTTGCTTGTGACAAGCAAGAAGCAAAAAAAAGTGGGATACTATATTCACACATAACATATAGTCAATTCACACACCTCCATATACACAAAAGACCTGTACACAGAAAAACAAACAACTCACACACACACACACACACACACACACACGCACACACAAACCGCAGTTTTGTTTAACTTGTGTGAAAAGACTGCAGTGAGCCCACACCCTCAGTCTTCCCCTTTTCTATCTAAGCCACAGCCTGAACAGTAGTGGTCCTATTGCCCCTAGTGTCCCCTCGCTGTTGGTCTAATACTGGTCAAACATTATTTTGAATGACCAAACTCAATAGTGCCAGTGTTCGGCCTGGCAGTGTAAATATTAGCAGAGCACACAGCCAAGCAGGAGTTGCTATGTGTGTATCTGTGTGCTAAGTGACATCTCTCTGTCAGCTTTGTGCGCACAGTACACAGCGGTGACAATAAAGCTGGGGGAGACAAAAGGATAGGGGAAGAAAATACAAGAAAGAGAAGAATTTGTGTTCATCCTGGCCTGAGGCGCTTTCTGTTTGACTCGGAAAGACGTACCGCTTTCCTCTTATGACCTGCTTTTCTCTGCTGCAGTCAATGTCGGGAACAAGTTCTTGCCATTTTCTCTGCAATGTCTATATTTTCTTACATAGACAGTGACAAATCAATGCAGCTGTTGAATATTTGAATCACATTGTCACAGCGCAACTCTGTGCTGACAAACTGAACTAGAAAAGTCTGCATATAGCGTGTTGCTAGTCGTCACTTAGTGGCGATATATGAGCGCAACTGGTGCTTTATAAACAAGAGCTCTCATACACAAGTCACTTTTGTGCTGTATATAGTGTAACATTACAAATGTAGACATGGCTCTGCTTACTCATCCCCAAGGAAAAGTTTGTCTAGTGACAAGCTAAATATTAGGTGATCAACGTAATGTTCCATACATTTCCATACATTCCATACATTTGGAACAAAGGTTTAAACACTAATTAAAAGAACCTATATGTAGCGTTTCGAAATCCTAATGTTAATTTGGTAATATTAAGAAATGCTGGCTGGGCAGAAAAGTCCTCCAAACACACTAATAAGTATAATGTGTGCCTGTTATTATGATTTGTTGACCAGTTACCTTGGTATGGTCCACCACACATATCAAACATCTGATTTAATGTATGCCATATGAAGAATCACAGCCATGAAGATCAATGTTCAATTCGCTGTCAGCTGGAAGAAACAGAAAAGAGCAGCTGTGAAATGTTTGTCTGTTTTATCTCAGGGGGATTGGGCGGGAAGTACAAAAGTCCTCAGCTGGTTGAAAAGCATTCTCTTGAAATGCTGTTTGTTCTGGGCACAAACACAAAACAGCAATGTAAGTGATGAGCTGGGCAAGGAAGTAAACAGGCTAATATTGACTGTAGTTTCCTGTTTGTTTATATGTGCCATATGTGCCTGCTGTTCATGCCAAACAAGTCAAACAAGATTTTCTTTCACTTTTTGATGTCTGTTCAGTCAGTGGTTCTCAGTTTTCTTACTAATGCTGGACCCGGACATTTTATTATATTATTTCACAATAATCTGGGAGTTCTAAAAAAAAAAAGATCTTCAAGAATATAGTGTTTGGATGAGCATTGTTGAATGGGAGCTAATGTTGCTCATATTTATCAGGTTGTGCGCTTGCTGTTGAGATGCTACAGCCTGAGGAGTTTCACAGTCAGACAGTGCTTATTAGACCACTCAAAGTTTGTGTGTCAAAACTTCTTTGATGCTGGTGTTTTGCCTTTGTTTTACCCTCAGGCTGCGGCAGAAATGCCGACCTCGTCTTGCTCTTGGCCACAGGGCCTTACCTGTCAATTTCTGTCGATTCAGTTCTACCCTCGGGCTTCCCACTTTAAACCTCCGCTGACATGCTGCATTTTTCATGCATTTAGCAGTTCCAGCAGGTCAGTTTCAAGAAACCATGTGCGTGTGTACGTGGTGTGCGTTCTCACAGAGAGAATGCCAGACTCTGAGGCATGGCTCTGGGCTCATTCTCATGCAGGCCCACGGTGTGGGGCTGAGGCTTGGAGATAATTGCTGCTCTGAGGAGTAGATGGCCTGGGAGCTTTCCTCATCTTCTGGTGCCAGCCACCAACCAGGCTGTCCATCATACCAGCCTCATGACTGACATCCTCTGAGGAGAAACAAAAGCTATTAGCAGTGCACGTGCACAGCTGACGCACAGGCATACAGAATGCACTTCAGCACAACTGGCTTGCGTACAAAGAGAGACAAAGACACATACAGCATTAACACCATCATTGTGTTTTTCTTCCTTTCCCTTACCATTATCTTACTCCCCGCTGCCGTCCTCTTCTTGTGCTTTCTAATCTCACTTCACACCTGCTGTCTCTGACATACATGTTTCCCCTGAGAGAATAGAGTGAAGCTTGAGTGAAGGACGAGGGCTTTGGATTGGTTGTGGGGAGGGGGTGACAGATTGATTCTATTTTATATCAAACCTCCCCCGTGGCGCTAGTCTGCGCTTCAAAGATGGAGTGTATCCACCCATAGGGCAACACTGTTGCAGCATTAAAGGCGAAAAGTGTGTGATTATGAAAGTGGACAGTGGTGCTGTGAATTTCTTATTTGCAATCCTTATGATTGTTTTTTCTAACAGTGCTTCATTCAAGAGTTAATCTGAGATTATTGATTGTTTTTTTTTGTACAGTAGTTTTGTTCTTTGATTGACATATTGATCTAAGATAAGGTGTTTGAGCCTGGCAATCCCTGGATGAGAGGCATGACTTCAAACCTGGTGTGTGTTTCAGGTCCTTCCACAGAGCTTGGAGCTCTAATGAGAGGGACATTTGTGCTTGCTAAGCATGGCCAGATTTATGAGACAAGAAGTGTCTCCAGCTCTGCACTGACAACAGATATAAATATAGAGACTCTTTAGGGACACTATACCTCACAGGGTGTTAAGGACTCCCTCCAACATGGTAGTGTTGGAAGGGGATGGAGGCAGTTTCACAGGGAATGAACACAAATGATGCATTTTACAAATCATGTTGGCTTCATTTTACTGTTTAGATGAACTGCAACTTGCTACAGCAAATGATATTGTTGTGTCAGCTTTCTCATACTCATACTTAGTGCTTTTAAACAGCAAAATAACTAGAAATATTATTTTATACTGTGTCCTGCTATTCCATAATCCTTTTATTAAGGTTGTTATTTAAGCCAGTGAAATATTTAATAGCTACATTGAAATTGTGATTTAGAGAACTGTAAATCCCATACTTAAAAATATTACTAATTAGTATCAGTATTAATCAGTGATAGATATTGGTGCACAGATATCACATATTTGTGGAAGGTGGCTTGCAAATCTAATGTCAATTATGGATTTTCCTATGGGAAAAGATATTAATGATATTTGTTTGTTTTGCTCTGCAGATTATCACGATTGTCTCAAAACAGTGCATATTAAGTATATTCCCACCGTGTTTTCTAAGGCTGTGATGGTTTTGTTAGAGACTTACCCTTACATTCGACATTATTATTGGATTTAACTGTGGTAGGATCACCTGGCAGGGGGCCATGTGTCCTTTGAAAATTAGGGTATGTCATGAAAACATACTTAACAATTAATTCTGTTAAGCAGTGGGTTTTGGTCTGCCACAACATTAAAATGTAATGTTTTCATATTATTTTGTATGTGTCTTTATCCACAAAGACAATAAATTTAATTCAGCATAGAAACATACTGTTGATGTAATTTTATGTTGTAAACAGGTCAGTGTAATTCAAATGAATCTTTAACCAATGTTCAGTACGACACATGTACTTGGCTATTGAAATATAAATGTCATTAAATCATTCATATTGCAAAATAAATTGGATGTGACAGCTCCAGATCCAACAGTTGTCTCAGGAAATTGAGACCAATATCTTGGAGAGCTTTGTTATTTAGGTCTGTGGGCACAGGTGCACGTTCAGGGCCCAGTGTCTTAAAAGCAGACACTCATGTCACTCTGAGCAGGAAGCTTGAGCAATAGAACAGCCCTTGTGTTTTTATTCTGCACTGCTGAGCCAGGACACAGCCATTAAGGGGCACTCTGGCTGTCAGCTGGATGAAGTTTTCCTCCCTGCTTCTCTCTGACAAGTGAAGATTTGTTCTCTTGCTGAGAGAATTGGTTTTAGTCTTAGCCTATATTTCTATTGTCCCCAAGATGACAGTCCTCCTAACAGCTCTGCTTTAGTCCACCCACTGTCATCAAAACAAGAACACTCCAAAGAGCTTCTTGATGTTAGATGTACACTGTACTGTCTACCCTGAGTTTGCTGTATTTTTGTGTGTGTAAAAAATGATACTAAATGTGCCCCCCCCCCACACACACACACACACGCACACACAGCAACATACTGCATTTTCACAACTTCATCATTTTCCAGTGGAGGCCATGCCACACTTTAGAACGACGTACTTGAACACCCCATTGAGCTACCATTATTTAATGGATCTTTTTTATTTGAACTAATACTTTGCTGACGTAATACTTTCTTGACGAATGAACATCCTTTTTTTCCCCATGTAGATTTAAAAAAAAAAATTGGATTCAGATATAACTTTTGCTATTTATCATGAGGCAACTAGAAGGAAGTAGACAGATTTTGTGGTCACTATTCTGCACCGGGGGAGCTTTGAGGATTAATTGAAACATGGAGGATCGTGAGCAGCTCAGCAGCAGCAGCACACTTTAGCTGCAAAATAATTTTCCTGCAAGATGCAAGCGGAAGGAGGAACCACAGACACTAGCAGCAGAGCTGGGTAGAGTCAATAGTCTGCTGGGATGTAATGGCTCTTGTGTGGCTAATTATATAGTTTGCTCCAGCTCTATGTTCCATCCTGTCATGTCAGAGCTGCTGTAACCACAGGTTAGACAAAGCAGGAGCGGCCCCTCTCTCTCGCTGTCACGTCCCACTTCTCTCTGCCCTTGTGATCCTCCTCCTCCCAGGGGAAACAAACTGCAGGAGCGGTGTGTCCCCTTTCTCTTTTTCTGTTGTCTAAGCGTTTTACATTTTAATTTAGCTTTCTCTGGCTACCCTCAGTCAAAACCAGTTACAAGTCATATTACAGCACTAAGGTATTGATTAGGTAGAATTTATTATTCAGTGTTTTTAATGATTCCATTTTTGGAGATTGTGCGTTTGTGGTGAATAGCTTTCTTCTTTCAGATTCCCCCCCAGGATTGTGGCTATTCTGTGTACACAACATACTTAAAAATTTTTTTACACTTAACACAAAAAGTGTTAAACTCAAATGCTTAATCCTCCTTAGCCTGCTTTCCCAAAGCGCACAAATCACATACCATTTTACACTCATGGCACACCACCTACCTTCATGAACACCACTTACCTCTGCCAGACTCACACAGTCATCATTCCATTGCTACCCACACACTGTTTAACATTAAAAATGGCACAAAGAAGTCTGGAATGTGTCTCACTGCTTTTGAATACCAGGCATAGATGTAAATAATCAGATGCCACTGGGTTTGTGCTTCACTCCATCAGTAGTCGCTCACATACCCTCATGTTTTCCTTCGTCTTTTATTTGATTAAACAAGGGTTGTTACGCCTCTTGTAGGAGGATGATACCAAAACAATGACTGCCTTTATCTGATGGCTGATTACATGAGCCTGAAAGATGTGGACCACACACAATTATCGTCAGCACAGGTAAAAATTGCACTTGTAGCGTCAACACATATGATGGATAACTTTGTCTTTCCATTTCAATGCTTAAATCGCCAAAAGGTGTGGTATGCAGCAGAAATACCCATCTTAACATTTGCCATTGGTGTCACGTTGAGTAAACGTGTTGACTGAGATAGTCAAGGACACTGACTGTACGTGTTGCTGCTGCTCATAATATCCAGTCATATATTTGTCCTAATGTCAGTGGCAAAACAAAAAGGATACACATTTGCATTTGTTGGTTAAACTGTAACAGCCCTTACTGATAACTAGGAGAAATTATCCTCTAGTAGAAAGTAGCATATGTTTCACTTGTCTTTAGGTGTTTAGGGTTACTTGTTGGGTAATTGTTCGAAATCCCTTTGGTGTTTCAGCTGTGTTTAGCTTAGAGAAATGTCAAGTGGCCATGTAAAGTAAGGCTACTCTTCTGTCTTGCAGAAGTAGCGTATCATTGGTATTTGCAAAACATCGTGAAGAAGAACTAGCGGGGAGCGATTTCATCAACAAATTGTGTGATTGTTGTTCATTTTCAGAGAGTTTGTTCAGAAAATTTTGTTGTTTTAACCACATTGACCACATCTGCCAAAACTTTACATTATTTTAAAAAAAACACACACACACAGTCTCTTCAGAGAGTTTTCATCTGTAAACACTAACCACGTTTTAGCAATAATGATAGCAGATTTGAAAACAGTCAGCCTCAAGCTCCTCTCCCCAAGCTCATCACAGCTTGTCACATCCTTTTGGGGTCACTTCATTCATGGGCCTGCAGCAGGAGACCTCCGCAGGTTCTAAAAACAGATGTGACAGGCCTATTAAAATGAGTGATCTCTGCTGCCCTGCTCTCCTCCGCAGCTATAGCCTGAATGGGTACTAAGCTGTCGTCCCCAGGGCACGGACCAGAGCAGCAGGCCTTCTTCTGGAAGATAAGGTGACAGTGGCAAATAGCTGGCTTTGTGGCGGCTCCCAGAATTATCTCCTGATGAGCTTTTCAATTTTGGTAGCGCAGCAGAACCTGAGCGCTCATGCCTGAAGGCTGTGAGATACACAGTGAGAGATTAACATAGTATCGAAAGAGTCAATGCACATATACTATACATACAAACACCAAAAGTCTTTGTAGACAGGGGAAACACAAACCATAGTTCAACATAGTACATAGCACAACAACAGTAGTTGTGTGCTTGTGTCTTTTTCTATCTACTACAGCTTATACAGTATCATTTTCTGTCAGTGTCCCTGGCAATAATTGTAATTAACTGCAGGTTGACTTTGCAGGAGTAACTTGGTAAAAGTACTGTGGCAGAGGGCATCAGATAAAAATGAAATATTAATTATTATGTTAAAATGTGGGCTTAATTTGGGGGGGGTGGGATGGATGTGTAGACACGATAAAACTGTATCATGCCCAATTAAGTCTACCAATTTGTTTGTATAAAAAAAGCCCGTTTATCAGCCGTTTCTAATGGCAGCTCTTCTTGTGGTTTAATTTAGATGATACAAAACCACAAATTAATTTAGTGGTACTCACGTGTTTGGAGTTTTTAAGTTGTGTATCAGTACTCCGACATAAAGGTAAAAGTGATATTTCCAGAAAAGTAATTTATATTTCTACAAATGCGACACTATAGGGGCTTCTGCGTATCCAAGCTCTGTTAAATTTCATATAAAAACACATTTTCATCCATGTTTGAATTGTAAATTTGTTGGCACACGGTGAAATGGGAGCAACTGAAGAATTATCTATTCTGTTGGAAGGGCTGCCAAGATATGTGAGAGGGTCTTCCTCTGAGGACCACAGCTCTGAGCTGCTGTCTCCAGCAATCCACTCTGATCAATGACTAGCTCTATGATGAGCTTACTGCCACACCGACTGAGGGACAACGGAAACAGGTTGAATAGGGAACTTTTTCCCTCTGCAACATTAATATAAGATCAAAGGAGTTAGGTTTACATGTCAAAATATCTCATCTATAAGCTGTGTAAGGCCGCTGTGAATGTGTAGTTTAATGCAATGAATTATTGCTCCTGCAAATAAATGACCCATGCATTGCATCTGCAAAGGGTCAAAGAGAAGATTAGAGCATGTGCCAAAGATAAGGGCTTGTCAGCTCGGTGGAGGAAGGAGCACAGGAGACGATGGAAGCTAAACTAGCATGAAACTGCTCCCGTCACGGATTACCAAGGCAGCACATTTCATTACCTGCCTTTCATAACAAGATATTTATGGCAACTGGAGGAGTTGGAGAGCCAGGAGACACATGCCACCCATTTGGTGTGTGTGTGCGTGTGTGCGCTTATGAGCGAAACTGAAAATAAATGGTGCAGAAATAAAGGGAATGGCTGCTGTGGTATGCTATATTATTGTCTATTTCACAGTTGTATGAATTTGCTGACTGGATTGTTTGAGTGTGTTTTAAACATGGGCATGTCTAGGTTGAATGCAGGCTAGATTTGTTAAAGGTGTGTGGGTAGAGACTGGTTTCAGACAACTCATGTGACTTGTGACTAGAGTTCATTGTTGACCATTCAAAACGAAATCATGCTAAACACTGATTGAAAGCCACTAGTGTAATTCAGTAGTATTTAGGATTTTCATTTCATTCATTAAGAGTTTCATTTAGTAATAATAAAACAATGAATGATAACAGTAAAAGTAGACGGAAAACAGTAAGTATGTCACTAGGTTTGTCTTGAGGGCACACAGCTTCAGCAACCAGAACCAAATTTTTGTGGCCAGATAAAAATAGTATTTGCTGCTATTGCTTGTGTATTCCTTCTGTTGACTGCTCATTTTGTCGTATTTACTTTAGTTGCACATGTTGCCATTTTAAGGAAGTAGCAATATGTACCTTGACACTGCCATATTTTGCTTTGCAACATGTGAATAGTTTGACAACTTCAAAGGTTTGAATTGTGTACAGGTTCTATAATTTCTCTTGAATTGTATGGAGAATTAGTTTTGTATCTGTGGGTGTTTGCTGATGGAGCTAAATCTCTGAGTCCAGTGTCTGATTCAACATGCATATTGATTACATTTTACCACCCCCATTAAACACGAAACATATTAAACATATCCTCTTCGCTTCCAAATATTGAGCTTAGTTGAATGGCAGTGGTTTGACCTACATTGGATCTGTTTATTTTGGAGTTGGTCCGGTTATCATCTACAGGAACGGCAACAGTCAAGATACCTGACACCTATGAGATCAAAACAACCATGTCCTCCCTCGTTCCACTCCCTTTCATAGGCCACCAGCCTGCGCATGTGGGTGTGAGAGGTGTTGTGTGTGCATAGACTTCTAATCAGTGGAAGCTACAGAAGGCCCGGTGCCCTCCGCTCAGAGGCAGCCATCTGTCAGCTGACGCTTGGTCGTCACAGCAATCAGAACGCTCTGCGGCAGGTCCAATCTGTTCCACCACAGGTAGAGCTGCGGGAGGCTCTGCTATTACTCTCTCTTTTCATGTCTTCACTGTAATTCATCCTTTTGTGACACCATGACTCACTCCTCGCATTTTCTGTGTATCATTATCTCTGTAACTTGCTTTATCCATGTTTTGTCTTCTGAAGTTGTTTCTATCACTGTCTTTTTAAAATTATCACAAATGTTTATTACTATATAGCACTTCTTATTTCAAAGTCATCAAAAATACTAACTCTTGTAATCGTCATAAGTAACAGACCAAATAAAGGTATAATGAAAAATAGTAAAATATTAAATCAAATCTGCAGGACTGATCCAACTACCTTCACTCCCTTTCTGGCACAAGCATTATCATTTGTGTCATTATGATGACAGTGTGCTGAATACCATGCATCCATGGTCACTCCACCCTGCTAAATGTACCATGCTATACCCACACCATGCCAGGCAAGCCTCTCCTTCATCATGTCTCTCTGATGGCAAAAGGCCCAACTTTTAATCTGATCAGAGCCATGCTAATCGCAGAAGGCAGCTCTCCTAACCAGACTGCTAGTCAAGCCAAGAAGCCTGTAGCAGTGGAGGTGACATCCTGAGCTGTATTCTTTAGATGAATTATTAATTAAGACCCGTAACAGACTGTAAGTGACTGGATTGGCTTAGCTAGATGTGTTTTTTGATGGCCTGGTAAACATTTGATGGCCTGGTAAATTACATTTATCAAAGCTTACAAGTAGGTATGTGTGTAGGACTAGTTGTCTAAGCTGTCTTAGTCGATGTAGTGGGACACATAGAAGACAGTCTACCATTTCAGTTTTATTTATTCATTTATTTTACAAGATTTTAATCCTTAAATCCCATGGTGATGGGTGGCAGCAAAAGCTAAGTCAATATGACATAATGAAAAACTCGGGCCAGCATTTTTATTTTTGTGGTTTTGTACTTTACTATCCTGGAACCAGGTTGTCCCCATCCCTTTGCCACACCAACAACTTGGCAGTTTGATTTCTGCCAATCTGTATGTCATCGGTGCCAAAAATCACTCAGATTTAATAATGAGAAAAAGATCGTCCACATAACATTATGTCAGTCAAATGCTTGTTTTTAGATGAACATTTTTCTGCTGCTGGCACTTTGCTAAAACAAAGTAGGCAGCGGGAAATGGCAGTGTGAGAACGCCAATATACAATAATGTCCCCTGTTAGTCACCATCACAATTTATGATGGCAAAATTAAATTAGAAATTATATGTATTTATTTAATATTTCATAGTCTTGTTGCTAACGTCAATGAACTGTCACTCCTACATATATCCAACATAAGACATGTATTAATTAGTGGTGACCACAGTAACAGTAACAGTAACTACACTGACTGTTCATATTCTGTAGCTTTAGGCAGCGTTCTGACATTTTTCAAGCATTCACATGGCAACACCATAAACAAGTTTGGTATCCACAGTTAGGCCAGGCCTTGAAGTCATTAAGTCATTTTACAGCATCTGTTCAAGTTTGGTTCAGTCAGCACAGTGAAGACATGATGTATTTAATGCTCAGTATTGTCAGCCAAACCACTGTCATTCAAAACTCAACCACAGTACACAATTTGCCTATGAACACTGGAACATAAACATGACCTTTTTTCTTGCTTGTTATGGGTTGGCAGTTTCTTTGTTTCTCTCACTTTTCTTTGCACTAGTTGTTGGCAGGTTTTCCCAGCCACAACACTCATTCCCATTGCCCCAACATGGATTAAGGAGAAACATTTTCTTACAAGTTTATGAAATGAACCTTAAACATGTAGTTCGTAGACATGTAAATAAGTAAGTTTAAATGGTCACTGACATTTTTTTTAGAACATATTAATGCATGTGTTGCGCCGGATTGAAGTGATGTTTCATGCAGGTCTATTGTGCTTTATCTTTTTGACATGACAGTTAGTTGTCTCTTGTTGTTGTTGTGTGTCTAGAGAACCCAAACACTATGCAGCAGAAACAATCTATTTCTTTCAGAGTACCGGTAATCATTATTTAATGCATCAGAGCATGAATACAAAGCTTCACACTCCACCCTGACGCAGTGGAAAATGCCAGTGGCTGATCTCCAGTCGATGACAGGTGAACCTTGTGCTTACAGGATGTGGGGGAAAGACAGTAGAAAGGATGGGTGGGAGCTTAGGCATGTTTGTGCATACACCTGTTTTAGTGTGTTGATTTAGGAAACGCCTGTCTGTTTACTGTTGGCTCACCTGTTGAAAAGATAACACTGATCCTTTGTTAAGCTGATGTGAATCATTGAAATAAAATAAAAACATAGCTATTGGTATTATCACAGTAGATTAGTTCATTAGTTCAAGATTTGACAAGCCCTTAGATTAAAAAAAAAAAAGCCACTGAAACATTTTTTTATAGTAAATTGAAAGAATGTCTCATAACTGATAACATAGGGTAAAGTTTCTGGAAATTAATCACAAACTGGAACTAACAGTTTTCATCACGTGTCGAACTCAATGTGTCAAACTCAAGGCCCAAGGGCCACATCCGGCCCGTGAATGTATTATCTTTGGCCCCCATCAGGGGCCGAATGGCCATTGGGCAGATCGGGCAATTGCCTGATGGGCTGACGTGCTACATGGCCCAACAGTCTCAACACTTTTTTTTCATTTATATATTGGTCTGATAAAATATAAAACCAGTAAATCAGCGGCCCGATTGACACTGGGCTGGTCCAGTCACGTTGTTAAACACCAACCCCTTCGCTTTGGTCCTGCCTGCGTAATGCAGTCAGAAAAAAATAAAAGTCTGCGCAAGAGTTTGTTTCCAAACCACCAGGCCTGGACACGCGCTGGTCTGCGGCCCACTGGTTATTTTCTTCACTGACACGGGGCAGGCCCAATCATAGTGTAGCATCCTCACAGAGGAGGTGGAGCCAGCCTGTCACCTCTCCTCTCTCTGTCTGTCACTGATCAGCATGTACGTCATTCAGCGTGCGGGCCGGTAGTTAGTGGAGCATAGTTGGATGGGCAGGGCGGGGCTGGATCTATGTGTGAGAGAGTGAACCTGCAGCCAGGCTGGAGGGCAGAGTGAGGTTGAGCACACATTCGGCAGCTTTTACGTTTCCTAGCGGCTCTGTACAGTGTGCCATTATTCCTGATAATAAAGCAGTGACCTGTTAGACATTATACGGCTTGTCTCTGCTTCCTGGTGCACTGCTACAATCTCATGAACCCCTGCCTCCCTTTGGCTCGGGGCGCTGGTGTGCAGTGCCATGTAGGATGGAGAGAAAACACATAGGAGGTGCAGGGAAACTGCGAGAAAAAAAAAGCATGTATGTCTATTTAAGTTTGACACACCTGGACATCATACAGCATTACTGTTACTTTTCATTAGACATTATTTGAATACAAAATCTTTTGTGCAAACTGAACGGTTAGAACACCCCATTCTGCTATTAAGGAAGTCTCCTGGATGTGTACCTGCTGTGTGTGATTCTTCAAGTTCAAGACAGTGGCTGTATTTGATTTGATTTATTTGATGTCTCAAAGTGAACAAACTGTTATCTTTGTGACTGAACTGTATAATTAAGATGCCTTTAGTAGTGACAGCAAACGTAGTAGGCATGAAAACCACCCCTCCCACACACCGCCCAGCCACCTCACTTTCAGTGCTAGGTATTTGCTCCCAACTCTCCACCCCCTCCACCCTGCTCCCCCCTTCCACGTCAGCATCCCCACCCATACTAAGCTTGGGCTGTCACAAGGCGGGACCTCAGGGAGCCCACTGGTGGTATTTATAGCACGTCGGTGCTTTAAGTGATAGATGTCACCTTCATGCCACCACCCCTGGGGCAAAGCACCAAGCATCCTGCCCCACTAACAAGCTGCAAAGTGCTGTGCAGGCATGGAGAAGGTACGAGAGGGGTGTGTGTTTTTGGCTTGTGCGTAGAAGATGCGAAGGGGCTAATGCAGACAAGCAAACAGTGTTAATTGAAATGGGTTTAAATTGTTACTTGGCATGTTTGCCTTTTGGTTTGTTGCTGTAAGCTCATTTGGTCTGTGTGTGGCAATTCTGAGTGATGTGTGACATCGTTCAAAAACAGTTGGATGAGGGATTAGAGAGGGCGTGGTGAAGAGGTTTTTGATGACAGGGTGTGACTTCACATTTGAATCTCTTGGCTAATATCCTGTAGGTGTTACTTTTATAGACACAGTTCCCCTTCCACGATTCACCACGGTTACAACATGTTTAACTGGTGTGAAGAATGTTAACATTAGTACTAAAAAAGACACTGACACATGAACAGTGTTTGAAACACAGGGATGCGGATACCACCCACAGACAACACATATGCAAAAAAGTTAACTTAACACAAAGAACTAGCTTTACATTACACTGACACTCTCACAAGGCGTCATCCTCTGGCATTTTTAGTCAACTCAATTGACAGAGATATTTTTGGCACAAATAGTAGAGTTATGCTTTGAAGGCATCTGTGACACAAAATATATTTCAGGTCTGTCTGACAAGTGGAATAAGCTTATGTGAAAGCTGAGGCTTGAGGAAAGAAGCTTTTGGCCGAGGATTCAACTTGGCATTGTTGAAATGTCCAAACTCCTACTCCAGACCCAATTAAAGTTGGTAATATGTCAAACTTCATACCATCATGACCTCTTAAGTTCTGTACAAAAGTGCATCTTTAACTGAAACTGAAATATGACAGATGGGACACATTCCTTAATCACAGCAGTGTGATACAGTGATTATTGTATCCTACCCTGAGAAGTAGAATAAGGTGGCGCAGCAACAGCTTTGTGCAGTCATGTACATGTACACTATGTGTGTTTGTACCCTACTGGGTGAGACATTTTGTCAGTAATAGCTAAAAGGCTTTTTGCATTTGGTTTGGATTCTTTTGTCAATAAATGAATTTGAAAAGCAACATATTCTAGGTTAAAAAAGTAAAGTTTATTTTCTGCAAAGGAATTTACCCCTTTGTCTGTAGTTCTGTCTGTAGTTGATAATGGTACATAAGGAAATAAAATACAGCCTGTGAGTGGAGAATTTGTGTGAACTATTCTGTAAGACTTAAAAAGTCTTGACCTCATATTTTTGCAAAAATGTGGTGTAATGTTCTCATACAAATTTCTTAATCAAATCTTAATCTTGTCCTTTCATTTATCGTTAAGTCCTGTGTTCATTGAGGCACCTTAGTGTGAATACTTTACACTGTGATGAGAGTTGATGGTGGTGGTGCCTGCAAGGGTGAACGTGTTGACATTGCTTTAATTTAGCATGCCGTGCGACACCATGCCTCTGGCAAAAAGGGGTGGAGACGGATATAAGTTGTCAAGCTTGCATAGTATGTTGAAATACTGTATACATACCAACTGATGGGTGTGGGGATGGAGCTGGATAAAGCACCGTTCCGCAAACCTCAATGTGCAAAGACATATTAATGAAGTAACAGTCAAGAACTGCTTTGTTTTGTTAGATCAGCTACGTTTTTACTTTGTCAAGCAATGAAGCCAATGAAGTATGGTGAAACTACAAATGATGTTTAAAATTACATTTTCCTGATGCTGCGCGTTCTGTTTCAAGTCATTATGTTTACAATAAAACATGATCTAAACATGCTACTTTGTGGTTGCAGTGATCAGCACCAATCAAGCTGTTGTGGAGTGAAAAACTGTAATTCAGCATTATGAAGGCCTGGTTATTATATTGTACAGGATTTTTATTTATATGTTGCCTGAAAATATTTGTCAAAATCTTGTCAGCACAGAAATGTAAGTCATGTCGTAATGATCTGCTTTTCAGTTGTGGGAGTTCAAGTAAAAGGCCTTCCTCAAATGATCAGCTGACATTTACTGTCAGAACTGTCTAGAAAGGTGTGTGTGTGTGTGTTAGACAGTGTGAACATGACCATGCACACGTTTAGAACTTGTGAATGCATGTGCACAAGACGGAGGTCAGAGACAGTTGATACAGTATCCCTCTGTTGACAAGTGTCATCAGCTCCAGTTGCTTAAGGGGCTCTGCTGTTGTAAGGGTGAGAGGGACAGACAGGAGTGCTAGCTCTGCTGGAGGGGAGGTTGGGCAAGGAATGCGGGGGGTTGGGAGGTTGGCAGTCAAAACTAATGGGGGAGGTGACAACACTACTATGCTGAAAGCAACCAGCAGGCCCCCATTGGCAATCCACGTTTTAGCACCCAAGCATCCACCTGTCGTTTCCTGTTAACCCCCCCATCAGCCCCCTCATATTCCCCTTCAGAGAACAGCAGAAGGAGGGTGGCTGATGTGGAGTACAGCTGGCCCAGTTAAAGGCCACTGGTATGAAGCTAAAATGAGGCGCGACATAACTGTGGCATGTTTGCTTAGATTAGATTTGCACTGTCAGATGTTTTGAGGCGGACTAATGCAATGCATTTACACCTCTATAAATAGGCAGCATGCAGGCTCCATAGCCAATCTCTGCAACTTGTTTGAGTTTTTTTAAAAAATCTGCTTACATAGCAATTATGCACAACTATAAAAGTGTCACACTGTGCATTGCACCTTAACCTGTGTCAGCGCTAAAGAAGCAGGATGCAGTGTGGGGCTCCAGTGTTGTGAGGTCTCCTTGGGTGATATTTGGTGTTGATAATAATTTCATTTTGCCAGTCTGATGAAGACAGCAGCTATAGTCGTTACATGTGCTTCAAGCGGCTGCATTTATTTCCTCAGGATAATTGATAGATGGTTAATTGTCATCTTCCTCTATAAAAGATTGTGACATACTTTCTGTTGCCTTCAGTGAATCACTATGCGAACTAAATTCACTGAAAATACAGAAACAAGGGCTGATGCTAAACAGTTAAACCTAGTTCCATGCCACACATCCTAAAATCTGTCAGGCCGTTCATATCGGCTTGTGTCCATCAGTGGTGTTATGTAGCTGGCACACACTCACACACACTTACACCAGATCAGGTTTGCTCGTACTGTAGAAAATAAAATCTGCTAACTTCACTAAATGCCTTTGAGCATTGCAGTCAGTCAGACATCCCTGCTATGTGAGACCTCCTCTGGATCAACTGTCTCATTAGCAACAGGGCATCTCGTATTTGCAGCACAGTTTAACACTGTTTAGATTTAGAAGGCCTGTGCTGCAGGATTATTTTTTAATTTTCGCTCTTCATGTGGTATTAAACCTGTATGTATGTCACTAATAGTCTACAGTGTGTGTGTGTGTGTGTGTGCGTGCGTGCGTGCGTGCGTGCGTGCGTGTGTGAAAGAGAGAGCGAGAGTAGTTGTAACTGAGCTCCTGTTCCAATGACACGCACAATGAACTCAGACTCATGAACTCAGGTCACTGTAGCGTCACTGTGGATGTTCATCCAGGATTGATGACCAATCTTTGACATGATATTTTTGTGACAATCTGTGGATAGTCTTTTATTTGAAACATTATTGTATCTTGAGACATTTTGAGAAAGAAGCAGGGGGAATATATATATAGCCTACAGTATTATGCTAACAAAGACATATGGCTTTGGACTCAGGAACTAGGAATTCCAGGCAAACACCAGCAGTTATCTCCAAGGCGGACTCTGTGATGAGCAAAGGCACGCAGCACTGGCCAGGTGGCTCTTTGGAAGCTAGTGCCAAAAGATGAAACCACCTCAGTGTCAGCATTTTAATTTGATCCGCCATGTGCACATATGTCTTTAAAGTCTGTGGGGAGTCTCTTAGCCACTGATGTGCTTCGCCAAAGGTCTGCAGTCGTACAGGTTAGCACTGCAGGCTAATCTGTAGTGAGTCGGTCCCAAAAGTCTGCGCCAAGTTGATGGCAGGATGAGTGATCTCCTCTTCTCTGATCCCCAGCCCTCGGATCTCCACTTTGTGCCAACTCTTCAGCTCCTTTGTAGTGGGTGCCAACTTGCCCAGACGGGTGGAGGGGGAGCAGAGAGACCCATCCAGGGTTTGAGATGCTGTAGCTCTCTGCTGTTAGATATTAGGAAATGGACACCGTCAGCTTTATCACTGTCTTCAATGAATTAGCAAGTCCGATTTTGTTGCATTTGGAGATAACTTAGCCACTAACTGCAAACTCCCTCACAAACATCTTATTTATTACAATAAGCAGATTGTGAGATTTGTTTTGTCTTAACCCTGTATCACACTAACAGTACATATAGTATGTATAATATGTATAATACACTATACATTGTATAAGCACTCCACTAGTGATGACAACAATAATGGTTAGGTATTGAATTCCAGTTACTGCGTTAGTCATGTTGGGGTGAACAGCGTGCAATCACAGTGCTCCTAAGTACCAGGACATGTAAATGGGCATCTGATGTGCAAAGGCAACCAAGAGAAAAACATTTCTTTCCCCTGAAAACACTGAAATAAAAACATATCTCTGCATAGCAGCCAACCTAACTGCTTTTTTAGACTGAGTCATGCCCATGATACACAGCGTCTGATGTATCCATTCTGTGTCAGAACAATTCCACCATTAGAGCTACGTGAAGTGCACTTGAGAGCGCTACACTGACGATGGAGTTCTCACTCCTCCTTTCTGCCCCACTTCACAGCCTGCCCACATTAACTTTGCGGCTCATTCAGCTGTGATTAGAAAAGCCTCTCTGCTTTCAGAGTTTGCAATCATTTGACCATAATGAATTCCAATCACTCCCTCCTCCTACCCTCTGTCCCCACTTGTACTTGAGAAGTTATGAGGAGGAGAATGCAGAATGGAGAGACAAAGACAGAGAGGGGAGAGTTCATAGACAGAATGAAGCCAGAAAAAAGATGAGTCTGAAAGTAAAGGATTAAATACAGAAATAGCAGTAATAAAATTATGTATTACTAAATATATACTTTAATTGTGCTTTATTTCCTTATAGTAGTCATTTTTAAAGAATACTATAAGCTCTTGTGTTTGGCCAAAGCGGTCCTAAAAAAGCAATGTGTGTAAATATGGTACAGTCTCTTTGTTGTTCTAACTGTGTCACTGTGATGATGCTGACAGTGTTGTGGTGATGACCTTTCTCCACTGCCATGCCAACATGTCCAGGTCCCTCTGGCCAACAGTGTCCCTGTCAACTACGATCAGCTCCACAGCTGGGCCACCAAGCTGCCTGTCTGCGTATGACCAGTCGAGACACAGACAAGTCTACAGAATGTAGGAGTTTGTCCACAAATATGAGAGGGGAAGCACATTGTGAGTGTGTGTTCATCCGTTTGTGAGAGAAAAGTGCACTATGCCACATAAGGTACATTCCCCACAATGAGTGTATGACTGTATGTGACAGAGCTGTAACTGACAAGGGTCTGAGCTGGATTTTTAGTGGCAGAAGGTAATGGAGGTATTGAGTTATGTATACGACTGCTCTCTTTCAAGCGAAGGTGACAGACATCCAAATGTGTGCGTGTTTGTGTGTTCTGTGTATGTGAAGTCTGACTAAGGTTGACAGTCAAACCTACATCCCCAGGGGGTGGTTTGCTGGTGAGGACTGCTGACACGTAAACACAAAGCCACACTCAAACACACTGGTTTGCTTCTGCAAAAGTTATCACATATGAGTTTAAGCTGGGATAGAATCACTAGTCACATGGTCAACATCTGTCAGTTATGCAAAACTATAATCTATGAAACTATTGCATAATGAAAAGGAGTATTTTTTGTATCACTGCAGTAGATGCTCTTAAATAAATATTGTGTATGTTTTGTATTCTATATCATGTTAACAGCACTACTTAGTTGCATTACCACGTAGAACAGCTTCTTTGGCAGCTTTGCCATTGGTCGTCTCTACGATCTGTAGTGCAGAAAAAAAGTCATCTTCTTTTTAAGATGATGATCAAGTCTTTTCCCCTCTGAAACTAGGCACGTGGATGTGATTGACTGATTTTTGTAACTTAAAAAGAAAATCCTTTATTCTGAGAATTTCCTTAGGTTAGGGTTAGGGGTTGCCAGGCCAGTTAGAACTAGAATTAGTGTACTGACCATCTTCTCAACCATTAAATTCGTTGGTTTTTTTTTTCAATTTTTAAAATCTGTCACATAGACAAGTTGTCTGATAGTTCTTCAGTATTGTTAGTTTTTCGGCAAACAGAGTGAAGTGAATGATGGAATAGATCGATTGCGTGATTGTCATCTTGATGACGAGGACTCAGTATGAAACTTAAAGGCATGTTTCTGTTTGTGTTAAATGTATTCTAAATGTCTAAAGCAACGTACATGACGTATATTTACATACGGCAAAGCCAAAGCGTCTGTGGCCAATAAAACAATAGACGTGAGAAAAAAACACATGAGAGATGGATCTAAATGAATGTACAGTCCATTTGTATTTTTTTCTCATACATTGTATGTATCTTTTGTGTATAAATGCTATAATTGGGAAGACTGACTGATAATGGATGAGTAGCAGTAGACAGAGATTGGGCACTTGAGAGTTTTTTTGTATTTTTATCTTCAATACTGAGTGCACGTGATTTGTGTATGTCTGTCTGCATGAGTCACTGGTTGCTTGGCAGCAGCAGTGCTAGGTTCATTACCCTCCTAATGACAGCCTGATGGAGGTGCCTTAAGAGGCTCTCCTCTCTCACTCTCCTTCTGTTTCTCTTCCACTGCTTACATCTTCAGGACACATCTCCTGCTGATTGCCATCTCAGTGACTTCGCAATACCAATATTGAGAGATGTGAAAGGACTGGGACACTGTCGGCCATCTATGCTTCACTCAGTTTCACCGTATTTTTCATTCCTGTTTTGCCCCTCTAGTCCACTGTCTGCTTACGATTGGAAAATCATGTTTCCACTTTGACACCACATGTATCAATCATGAAACTAGTGCACTCTTAAAAACGTTGTGTGACCATCGTATAATAAATCAGTGCAAACAAAGCTATCCACATGCAATGCCACATTTTGTTTATGCACTTCAATACATACACTAAATAACATATGCATGTATGGACAGGTCAGATGCACCAATATCCATATTTTTGTGTCGTCTGTCATTTACAACAAAAAGTGGAGGTGTAGGAACAGAAAGGCCTGGCAAGGCACCTGGCTCTGCAAAGCACAGATAACATTCTCTTATTAATTTGTTCTCGTCATAAGACAGCCAGATTGTACATTTAAAGCCAATGTCACCTGATGTCAGATGCATCTATTCATTTCCCAGAGAAACCATTTGGAGAACTCACTAGAGAATTTAACTGTGATGGTGGTAGAGAAAAGCCAAATGACAGAAAAAGACACTTTTTCTTAAGCGTACTCGCAGAGCTTTTTATTTCTAATTAACCATCTGGCCTGTGTTTATGAGACTGTAGTCCAGAATGGCTTATGGTACTAGTGATAAAGACCGTGATTAACAGTGTTTTTTTAATATTTCACAGTGTAAAGCATTTGAAAAGCACTCCATAAATAAATTGTGTCCCTAGTTTTTTGCGTCCTGACATCTAACGTAATGTGTGAAACTTGGCAGACTTGTGTAGGAGATGGATAAATCAGACTGTATCTACATTATCATTATCGACATTAGGTGTCAGGACTCACCTTGACGTAGACGTGTGTCATGGCACCTGCCACTGCAAGTCTTGCTTTTGGTGATTAAAAAAAACTGTTTAGGAATCATCTGAGCTGCAGACTGGTGGACACTGGAAATGAAAACATAGTGTAAGGGCACAATAAACATATCTTTTGAATATGTTGGCAAAATAAGTCATGACAAACAAAACTGATTCAGATGAGTTTGTGGCCAAAGTTGAAACCACTGACCCAGATAAACGTGTGCGAGACAGTTTTCCTAGTTACGCCAAAGGCATAAATGTTTTGAAGTTGCAGGTAATGATGTTTCTTGGAGGCTTCCTGGCTCCACTCCATTAGTTCTGACCCATTTCGCTCTCCCATACACAACACACAAACACAATTCATTGTCTGGAAGGGTTGACCCGCACTCATCTGTGTGATATTCTGTCCTCCCCTCCCTCGCGTGTTCTATTTTTCTCTGCCTTCTCTCATTCCATTAGTACAGGATTTTCTAAACCCTGGCTGTAAAAACCCATTTTCCCAATTTTCTCCTGATGGCCTCATCATCCGGATTCAGCAATACAGCCTCAAGCTAATGTTTTTAATTCAACCCCAGCAATCCATATCTAAGCATCTTCTCTTTTATCTTCCCACTCTTTTTATATGGGGAGGATGGAGGCCTTGAGAAAGACCATGACCATAACATAAGAACAAAACATGCTTTGCTGTATGTGTCTGTGTGTGCATGTGAGACCCCTCTTTAACCTCAGGCCTCACACCTGGTCACACCCATGCCTTCCTGGAAAAGACAAACCTGCATGGTCAGTGTGAAATCAAGCACATTTTTCGCTGCAAATGCACCTGCAGCCACAAAAGCTTGATGTTTTGTGAACAGTGTTAGAGGGATATACAAAATAAATGTCAGGAAAAAAATTTTGATCATGACCTGTTGAGAGTAAGTGTGAACTATGGAGGCAAAACACGTTAGTGTTTACGTAAGCTCCCTTTATATCCACTTGTGCTGGAGGTGACTATTTATAGCAAAATATAAATACAAGAGTCTGATCCTCGCTTCATGCCCGCCAAAGTAAAGCGCTGTCTGAGGAAGTCAGACAGTGAGAACAGGAGGTGTGAGAGAGGCAACAGGCAGTAATGTATATAAACATGAAAAAGTTTGTGTGAGCGCATGTGTGCAAGGAAATTGGCTCATACTCCAATGCCTATGGAAAGCAGTCATGTCTGCAATGTGTTTTTATGAATTAATAAAGGCAACTTTTGGAGCAACGCATGGAGAGTATGATGCAGAGAGGGAACGAGGAGGCTTGAGGAGCAACAGGAGATGGGAAGAATAAGAAAGTAGGAACAACAATAGAGAGTATAAACAGAGAGGGGAGGGTTTAGGGGAGTGATTTTTTTTCTTTCAGCAAATAAATCAGGAAGCTAGCCCCTTGGCCAGGCAGACAGCCAAACAGAAATCCAGCTTCCACAGCATCCCATGTGTCATACTATGCTGTGCACTACACAAACACACACACACACGTATAGTACATGCACATACACACACACGCCCCGTCAGCCCAGACGACTATCATTACCCAGGTAAATACATCAGGCCTTGGGAGCCAGGCACACTCTCATCGCTTCTCTCTCTAGTGATGTGATTTTTTTTTTCTCCCTAACCTTTTTCACGCTCCACCTCCTGCCCATTACTTTGCTCTCCTACCTCACACGGAGACACACACTTTACACAAATACATGACAGGGAGTGGGAGAGAGAGAGGGAGAGAGATCGAGGTTGGCAATATTGTAGAGACCCATCTGCCTCATCAAATGGGCAATTATGTCAGCACAGTCATATTTGAATCGTGCTTTAGCAAAAAAGGTCAGTGCTTTTGTATGAGCCTCTATCTCATTTGCTTATACAGAGAGACATACGCGTTCATACATACACATTGTGACACTCTACACATTAGCTCACTCTGTACTTCTGTCAGCTCAATGCATTACATTTATCTCTTTGTCTCCTGTTCCCTACCCCCCTCTGTTTGACAGTGCCTCTCACTCACTCTGCCTCCCAGGGGTCTGCTTCACAGATGAGTCCCCTAGTTACAACATCACTCATTGATTTAAGAAGTGCCACAGGCATTGATCTGAAACGGGCATGCCCCTGTAGGTGCAGAAAAAGTAATTTCTGCTTGCTGGACCACTAATGACATGATGAAATGTACCCTGCTGTCCCTGCACATACAGACCCCCTCCATGAATCACTTGTATACTGTGCCTCTTCTTTGTTTAGTGTGTTATTAATCGTGAGTCTATTAAATAATCGAAAGCTTATATGATGTAAATCAGCAACCAGTAACTACAATGCTGTTAAACTGGCCTGGTGAGCATTTCATAGCACCATAGTCCATGTTGAGCAAGTACTGTGAGTAGGTGGTTTTTATATTTTTGTGCATTTTACAGGCCAGCAGTCAAGTGTGAAATCATTGGTGGCTAATTATCAGCAATAAATTAGTTTCAGCCTGTTGGCATTTGCTTTGTAACTGTCTCTTCTTCTTTGGTAATCTTTGTTATTTTAAACAAATCACCCAACTTGTATTTTCCTTTAGAAGACATACAGTATAAAACCTGAAATAATCCAAAAATGATCTTTTCAAAATAAAAACGTTCAGAGTGTTCAGAGCCTTGTTGCTCTGTCACTTTGATAAATCTGCTTTAAGACACATTTTGGTTGAGGCAGTAGTGTACACAGTACAAAAAATACTATTCGTTATTATCATTATCAATATTAAATAATTATTCTAATTATTTAAATTATAATGTAGAATTATTAACAAATAGTTCTCATATAGACTGGTCCGGATAGGCGGTATTTGAGTTTTAAAGCTAGTAGTGTTAACAGTGGAGAGTAGCGTGATGCCTGCACTGGGAGGATACTCCATTCGTGTGAATAAATACATGCACACACAATCTAACCTATCTCATTGCTCGTTTCCCTTGAAACCACAGCAGAGGGGCACATATAACATACCAGTGTGCACATACGCACTGTCAAATCTAGACAGATACACAGATTCTTGCACAAAACTGTAATGTTGAGGTTTGCATAATAGAGTTTGTCAGGTTGGGCACTACAGAAGCCCCACTAAAGGCACACTGGGATGACGTGAAAGATATGGAGAAGAAGAGTCAGGGTCTGTGGGTAGATATTGAATAATGCATGACACACAGCTTCTTCTTGGCCCCTTTAGATGGATTCATTATAAGAGGCTGGCCAAGTAATAATCCAACTGTCAAGAAAAACACTAGCAAAAAAGTGGAAATAGTGGCAAATGAAAGGTGTGTGTGTGTGTATGTATGCGCGCGTGCTTGCGTACCTGACCTGCTCCTGCCCTACAACAGCAGTGGAGAGGTGACCCTGCCATGGTAATAATGTGGTGGGGATTACAACTTGATGGAACCAAGCCACAAGGGTTCTTTCCTGCCCACTCTAATGACAGCTTGTTGCTGCTGGGACAGCTACACAAGGCCCACTTGACACACACACACACACACATACACGTACACACACACACACACACAAGAACACACACCACTTCTCTCCCTGTTTTCCAGGCACTGCAGACTGAAGTGATACAAGAGTCTGAAGAGCTGGTTATAAGAGATCTGAGAGGACAAGAGAGATGAGACCCATGTGTAGGATTTATTTTTTATCTCAAAGACAAATTGTATGCAATTATAAATATAGTTTAAATTAAATATAAGTATAAATGCCCCTTTTGTATTTAATTTGATAAGTGATTCATATTGATACATTGTACTTTGGATTTTTATGTTCTCCCAAATTTTTGAACTGAAGATGAAAGATTCAAGATGTTTATTGTCACATACACAGCAGAAACACAGTGGCTACACTGGGCAATGAAATTCTTCCTTTTCAGGCTCACTCACACAACAAAAATAGAGAAAAATAAAGCAATAAAATTAACTCAAAAACTGAAGTCAAGGAATAAACTTAACTCTAAAACTAAAATAAAGGAGTCAATTTAACTGTACACTAATAAATAAAGCAAATAAAAGGTGCTTTGTAGACAGAGATACATGTAACTGGTAAGGAGACTTGGACAGAGGGCTTTGAAAAGAAAAGATGAAACATGTATGGCAATGCACCATTGATATCAGGTACCTGGTGCTCGCCTTGTCTGCCTGTCTCACTGCACTGATTCACTGCTTCCATGAGCCCACAGCAGCCACCCGAGTTCCTCTGTTTTTCTGTTTCTTACAACATCATTGATGAAACATCCGATATTTTTTAAGCAGTGGTATTATTTCTTGCTGCCTTTTCTTACTAGGAACTGATAAAAACAACTTAGCACGGTGGCTCCGCTGTGTAAAAACACTGTCATCATTTTTTACAGAGTTGTTTATCTCAATGTCACAGACTCCAAATCCTGTCTTGTCAAAGCTAAGTAGCATCTGATTGATTTGACAAATGTGATAATGTCACTGAGGATAATTGTTTCTCAGCGCATCATAAATCTGAGCATGTTAACCAACCTATTAGAGAGACTGTCAGGCAGATAAACTGTGTATGTCAGTCAGTCGTGGCTCAGGTCTCCCAATAGTCAGAAATGTGTCTTTGATTACACTTGTATTTTTAAATGTACAGGTGTATTTTTGTATACATTTACATAATTACAATAGATTACATTGTAATATTGTCGAGAACCAGTAAGCATTTTGTGCATCTCAGTGCTGAACCCTTTTGACTTGTTGTGTTAGCATGAGTATGGTCTCTGGCTGTTAGCATAAAGGGCTCAGTAGGCTATGCTTCAAACAAAACATTTTCCAGATCATTAAACAGCATTTGTCAGCATAATTGTGCTGACACAGCCATGTCAGCACAATTATGAAATAAGACTTTTGTTGTACATGTCAACCAGCAGATACTATATGACATGTCAGTGCTGTACAAATACAATTGAAATGTGATTGATTGACCATTTGGTGGATGTCAGACTTCCTTCCTCCTTCCTTCTGTGTTGATCCAGACCTAAAGGGTTATGCCACCATTTTACAATCCTCAGCCCTATAATTAGAACAAGCCCTAGTTATTTTTCCAAATCCCTCTTAAATGTTCATAATCCCTTTTGTTACACAAACTGTGTGCAGATTGTTTTTTCTTCCAGTTTTATGTGTCAACTCTTTTACTGAAAATAAGCTTTAATCCCTCTCTTGTGGCAGAGTTTTTTCCCCTGAAAGCTCAGAGAAATTAGAACATAAGAGTAAGTCCCGTTATGGAAACAGGCAATGAGTATACAATGCCAAGTTTGGGGTTTTTTTGGACTGCAATGTCCCCAAGGAGTCTCTCTCCACAGCTAAAACCCAAGAAATCTGCCATTTCTACCACCAGTAAAATGTGCCGCACAGCACAGTGCTTTTTGTCAGTCACTACAATGGCAAGGTGTTCGGTGTAATGCGTATAAATCAAATGTAAATATAAGGATGTTAAGTATGTATGGAATGCAGCCACAAGATGACAAAATAAACAAACACACAAACAAACAAAAACAAAACAAAGCAGAAGTCTGGCACAGATGAGTGGCAAGTAAAGACTAAAAACAAACAGAGGGCTGCCAGGCAGCAGTGGAGACAACTGACGGCCATGATTGGGAACATACCAATGAGGCAAATAAAAGAAACCCCCTAAACCCTTGTAATCAGTAGAGGAACAAACAAGGCTGGGCTGCTTTTTCCTCCTTAAGTCCTAGCTGAATCCTGGTTTGGGGTCCAATGCTAGTCTTTCAGGAGACCCTGCCAAATGGCAGCACACATCAAAGCCTTTAGCTGTTAGCCTCCCTGTCTCCTCACGTCAGTATCCCAGAGCTTAGCGTTAGCATAATTGAGATTTATGTATAGATGCTTAGTGCAAATACTTGATGGATCACTGTTCTTGAGAGGGGATGTGTTGTGTAATGTGGATTTTGCATTCATTTTATTTAAAACTATGAACACTCCATATAGACTATATACTGTATATAGCTGTACATACAAGAATCTTTGCCTTCGGTTTTACCAAACCTAACAAACCCAACATTGAATTGTATATTATTTATGCAATTCATGTTTAAATATAACACCAAATACACTAAAGACAGTTGGAGTTGAGTCAGAGGACAAGGGAATGTGTGTATGTGTATGGAACGGCAGGTTGTTCTGTTTATAGTCATTTTTTGTGTTCACACTTGGATTTGTCGTTTATGCCGGGTCATGTGTACATGTAAAGACCAGATGGCAGTATGATTAGCAAAATTTGTCTCTTCATGTTGATACAACAAAAAACAAAACAGCAAAAAAAAAAAAAGCCACAGACATAATGGAACACTTTTTTGTTTTAACTACAGTACATAACGCTTTTCAACCAAAGCATGTTGGCACCTTAGAAAATTATCATGATATTCTTCAAGCTCATAGAGCTGCTGCTGTTTTTTTTAATTAATGATTTGTATTATTCACAGATGTATTTTAAATAATAGCTTGCAAAAGTCCTCAGACAAGAAAATGAATAAATACACTTACAAAAAAGAATAACATTTCAACAAATTACATTTTATTACATTTTGATTTTAGATAAAATTGTGCACAATTGTGCACTTGTTTGTCGACATTTGTCCATGTGCATATCTCAGTTAAGCTATGACTCCTGTACAGAAGAAGCCAGAAAGTGGGAGAGTGAGAGACAAACACCAGAAAAGGGTGTTTGTCTCTGGGTGAAACTGGAGCTCAATGTGCTTTGCCAGAACAACATGTCTGAGTGTGGGAAGTTCGGCAAAACTTCTCCTGAGCCTCCCAGCTTAAAGTCTCTCTCTCTCTCTCTCGCTCTCTCGCTCGCTCGCTGTGTGTGTGTGTGAGTGAGTGTGTGAGAGTTTTTGAACATACTGCCAAGGCATTTGTCAGTCTTATCGCCTCTCTTAGCTCTGTGGTGGTGCTGGTGGAGAGTAATTGAGTGCTTAGAGTTATAGATGAACTAATTAGTGGTTGCATTGAAAGCTCAGCTCATTAGAGGGAGGCAGATAGCCCTGTGCTGTCATGGCTCTGAGGGCTCTCTCATCGGGAGAGCACTGCTCTATACAGCTTCATTAAAGCAGGTGCAGGGAGGAAAGGACAGAGAAGAGAGACGTGTGTGGACCGTACAGAAAAAGATTGTGTGAAGACAGTATGCGACATGTACCTACTGTATATGTACAAACATGTGACATATTGCAAGTATGTAAGGAAATAAAGAAAAACATGCATAAAGCTAACACATTTGAGCCACAAAGTAGAAAATACATATTTTACACAGGCTGAGGGACAAGAAACAGCACAAGATGATCTGTTAAAAGACTGTCAGTTATTTTGCTATTTAGTTGAGCTAATATATTTCTATTGAGTAGTGTTTATTGTTTAGTCCTGAATTGCATAACCTCCATCAATTTGATGGGACGTATTTGTGTTCACCAAATTAAGTTTATGTTGTATGGCCATTTCTGTGACACACACAGCAGACCAGCACACTAGGAGGTTTTTCTTAGTATAGGGCAATATGATCCTGACTGGCTCTTGTCTCAGAGAAACTTTTCTGAGGCAGAAGTTTTTATCTCAGGCTTTCTCATCGATTGAACAAAATGTCTTTTGTATCATGTCCGTGATGTAATTGACTCTAGCTACTTTATTTTACAGAGGGGTAACGATTTATTGACTGTCCCTGTATTGACCAAAAAATGTTGTGCACAACTCAATAGTGGCAGTTGCATAGACTGATGATGACCAATTTCTTCTTTGTTAATTACCACAAAATTGCAGGAGAGTCCCGCTGATATAAATGATTTTTTTATTCCTACCAGTCTAAATATCTCATTCTATATCCTGGTCTGGCTAAGCACATTGATCTTTAGCTTCACCTTCTACACTTTTTCTACACCACTCTCTTATACTCTTTTACCTTTGTGCACAGTCAGGCGTAACATTGCTGGGTGTAATGTTGTGGCTGATCAGGTTTCGATTTAAGTTCAAATAATGTTAAATTCACATTACTGATGGTTCAGAATGGTGTTTCTGAAATTTGCAGATTGCTGTAAAATCAGACATTACATATTTAGTGTGTGGTTGCAGCTGTGGTTGCAGCTGCAATTGAGCTGCTTCCTTCTGGAAGTCACCATACATTGGTGACCCAACCTTGTTCCAGAGCAATTCTCCACTTTGTCCCTCTCCAGATCACTGTCAAAACATACCATGACAAATGATCATGGCTTAGTTTGCAATCCTTGCCAGAGAAGCTCTGATCCAGTCATCTGGCCTATTTAGCCACTCTCAGGTCTTTACATCTTCCCATTTTCCTGCATTATAAAAATCACTGTGTTCATTCGCCATCTGCGATGCACCAGATGTCGACACCTCCACTTGGACTTTTAAAATTGAACGTTGCATCTTAAACTGTACCTCAGGCTACACTGATAACCAACCACATCCACCCTGATCAACATGATAGGACATTATGACAGTCCAAACCAGGTTATGTCAGAACCTTCCAGCCTATAGCAGCTCATCTGCCATTTCCAGTCCTTCTCTTGTGTTCGTTTGTGCCACAACACATCACAGCTATGCGTCCCCAGTGCACAGTGGGCGGACATCATAATGTTGGATGGATGTGGGAGCAATGCCAGTCAGGGACTGCCATATGAGCCTCTCAAATCCTGCTTCCTCCTACAGCTTGGTTCTCCTTAATGGGCACTTAATATGGCTGACAAATTTACAAGGCATTTAAAAATGACCCAGTCAGCGTGTCAGTAGAGAACAGAGAACAGGAGAGAATGAGAACGAGGATGGAATGTCCAATCTCTCCCCCTTTTTTTCTTCTTCCGTTTTCTCAACCAGGGCATTAAATGTGTTGGATTTACTGTATATCAACGGTGGGTTATTGAGTGTGTGTGTGTGTGTGTGTGTGTGTGTGTGTGTGTGTGTGTGTGTGACTTCAGTGTGCACACTACAGTACAAATAATTTACCCTGAACACCTGTCAACATGAGTCACGACACCAGAGAATTCTTGCAATTGAGCACACCCAACTAATTGGTGGCAGCCTGCCAGCCAACCCCCGTCTCTCTCTCTCCTTCTCTCTCTCTTTCTATTCTATCTGTCTATTTTTTTCTACTTTCTCCCTGTCTTCCTCTTTTTTTACACTCTGCCACTCCACCCCTCTCATTTCACTCCCCAATCTATTTTAACATAACATTTATGGATGAATGATTTAATACTGGTTATCAAACCTGTCATTGTAATCAGATCTCTAATTAGACTTAATTAAAACAGTCTAATGGCTGCTGCTGAGTTGGTTTTTAAAAAGCAAATCAGCCGCTCTTCTCTCTCACAAGAATTCCTCCCCTGACTTAGCATTCCGTATACTCACTCAACACCTCCGACGACCAATCAACTCCAAATTCTCTACCCAGCTCTTGTCAGGTCGTTAATTAAGCTCCCCGAGTGCCTAATGATTAAGATAACGCAGCAATCTAATAGTGAACAGGCTCTTTCCTCCCTCTTCTTTTTACAGCTTTCGATTATAACACCCTTGAGGTGTTACTCAATCCTGATGAAATGCAGACAATTGACAAATCAGTTGCTTTGAGCCAAGGCCTATTACCCTTCTGCATATTCATGAGTTGCTTGGGGAAGAGTCGGATGATTTTTAATCAAAGTCACAGAAAGGGGTGATGGGAAAGCTGGGGTTCTGTTGAGGGGTAGTGGGCTCACCACATCCTCCTCCTCCCATCTCACTCCACCTCACACCACCCCACTGTGGATAACATGCATCATTCATTGGATTTAGCCCACATTTGCCTGAATGCAGCTGGCAGTAGAAGGTGTGTGTCTACATGCATGCATGTGTGTGTGTTTGAGTCATTGTGTGGGCTTGCTTCAAGGGGCCTTGGACAAATGGAGGTGCCACATGGTTAGACCAGATGTTCTGGTTTCTTATGTGCATAGCTCATCAAAAACAACAACCGGTGCCACTATTGGGCCTCTGCTATCTGGTAAGGCCAGCCAACCCATCTGCTTCCTGCCTGCCAGGCACAGTGCATTGTCGATCCTGGCTATTTTTCTGATGCATCTGCAGTTTCCAACCTGTTTTGTATCTGAGAGCATCAACAGTAACATTTCTGCATGACACCTCTTTTTTTTGTAATTTTAAGTTTTTATTGGTGGCCACACAACATTACAGGTCTCCAAGTGTGAGCCCACTTAGATCAGGTGGTTGATGAATAGTGCTGCTCATCTAATGGCCCTGTTTTAACAATGTAACCAGATGTTCTCAGTAGTTCTTTTTGGGAATAGTTTATAATTGTTTTGTCATAGATCAGGTCTGCTACTCTAAAACAGGATGCATAATTTTGCATTGAGTAGTTGGTAACACAGAGCAAATGAAGGTGATTTTAAGGTTATTTCCTATACACAGAAAAAAACAGAAGCATGAATCCATGCATGAATGAGTGACCGGTAGTTTTGGCCTTCACACATTTCTCAAAGAGTGCTGCACAGCGGAATGACGTTTCACTTCCAGTTTAAGGGCTATTACAGCCCTTAAACTACTGTCCAATTTTTCAACCCTTCACGTACAGCAAAAAAGAATGTTGCACTGACAAGTGCATAAATCATAATAATGTCTTCCAATAAATATTGCTCTCAGGGCTCTTTTCAGCAGATTGCAGATGGCGATCATGGCTGGGACGGTACTCCAAAGTGAGGCGATTTTAGTAATCAGGTTTCAGTTTGAGTTTACTCCTCAGTTTGTGTCAGCATTTGTACTAGTTTTGAGATTTAGAAGTTTAATTTGGACTTTAAGGATGATGTTGTAGGAGGCAAGTAAAATAATCTCAATTCATAACAGATCAGAGATCAGCTTCAAAATCTCTGAATGTTTTATCACTCATAAGCTCACAATTTCAGTTATAGGTAGGTATAGGTAGGTATAGGTATGTACAAGTGTGTAAAAATTAGATCAATAGCAATAAACACAATGAATAACATTAATATTTATTGGGTTCTATTTATTTGAAACAATAGCCAAATGTATGAACCACCATCCACAATACCAGGACCCAAACAGAACTTGCACAAATAGCAAGCTGTAGCTATAAATAACAATATTATTAAGATTCTTTGCAGACAAAACTGTCAAAATTGTCAGACAGAGAGGAAATGAACATCGTAACTGTTCTAAATGTGCGATTACAGCAGTAAATGTTCACCTATTGTCTGTGTTATGCAGCTTGAAAAAAAGAAAATTGTCACAATTAGGCAAGTAAGAGAATACATGTAAATAAAATTAATTAAAAAATTACAAAAATGCAAAGACAATAGAGTTTAAAGGGAAAACACTGATTTAATTGGCAGAGACTGGGAATAAGGACGTAAGCGTTTAACCTGCATAGTATTTTAAGTAGTTACTTAAGACCAATTGTGTCACAGCAGCCCACATAACCCAGTCAGACAACTGGAGAACAATATTCCCAGTCTCAGTGCACTCTTGCTCTCCTCTACACCTGATTGGCTGTTAAGATGTTGTCATCCTCCTGAGCTAGCGAAAAGATTCCACCTGAGAATGAGCTACCTGGCATCGCCACATGATGTGTCCTCCCCAGAGATTTTGCCACTGAACCATAGATGACCAGGCTACACCTCACGTCAGAAATGCTCTCAGCTGCTAGTCAGCAGGGCCACAACACAGTGTGTGTGTGTGCATGCGTGTGTGTGTCTTGGTCTTTCTCTTGTGTTTTTTAAAATATTGTCTCCATTTAAGTAAAGGCTTCAATTAATGCAATTTAATTAAATTGGTAAGCCGGAAATTGCTTTATTGTGTATGTTTGACTAATGTTTAGGTTATAAAGCATATACAGTGATTTGTTACAAAACCTTTAGCTTAAATAGTAGTGTAATAAAGATTAACACGTATGGATTTTTTTGTTGAATTTTTAAAATTGTGGTACTTAGATTAGTAGTTTTGTGAATACTGAAACAGTAAAATGGTCAATATGAATTTGATCCTGAATTTCTTACTCATGGTCCTTTTTGCTTGCTCAGCTTGTGTTGGTCCTTAATTCTGAAATATAATTGTACAGTTCTAAACTGTCTGGAAATCCACTTGATTCAGGCACCAAAAATATGAACCAATGTGAGAATGAGGAGAATGCATCGTTTTTTCAGTTTTCTTGCTATAATAGGGTTTCTGTACATCTGCAGTTTGGCAGTTTTTTGCATGAAATACATTTGTTGATCCATTTTCCCTTGATAACTCATTCTCTTTATTCTTTGGATTTGGCAGCACCCCTGTCATTCCCTTTACCCTCTCTCTCCCTTCTCTGTCTTTTGGTTGTCTTTTCTCTTCTGTTTTTCCAAAGATCAGAGACAAAAGATAAAAAATGCATCCCCAGCACAGTGTCCTGTTATGATTTTCCTCTCAGTTTACATCAAAAGCATAAGCATGCTACATTATATAATCACTGGTGTACTACCCGTTTTGGAAATGTCTTTTGAATGATAAAAATGCTTTACAGTAAAGCAAACATAACATCATGGAATACACTGAAAACAAAAGCAGCGTCTTTTTTTCACAGTTGATGTTGTTACACTAGGGTAAGCACAAGCTATATACCTGATAAAAGTGGAGCCTATTTAAATGTTGATGAGGAACGTGTGTTTGTGTTCACAAAGGCAAGACATTGCCAGAGCTCTCTCTTAACCCTCTGCTTCAAGAGATAAAAAGTATCGTTTCACAAAGGGAGGACGCGTTTGCCAGGAGTTAAACACCACATCCACCCTGATGTGGAGTTAGCCATAGATAGACATTGCTTCCTGTCTACTCGCATTCAAGAGATTCTTTTACTTTAAAGTATAACTACATAACATATGTGAAAACTATTTTGTTTTGTGACTGTTTTTAATTATTGGTATTATTATGTGTTTTTTTTTTTGTGTAATCATTTCATGTTGCTATGTACTGGAACGAGCTAGAAATGCAAAACTCAGTCCATTAATTAAAAATAATGCTCAAATGCCTCCCAAGAAACATTTGTCAAATCGACCAGACGGTGCCGCTGTCCAATTTTTTGAAAGACTATAACATTCACAGCATTAAGACCCACCCATAGTGATCATCAGAAATACCAAAATATGTCAAAGTCAAAACAGAATTTCACTCATTTTTTTGAGAATGATCTCTGAAAAAAATATTAACCAAACTCTGAAGTGGCTTGTTTTGGTTATATTTTTTAGCTTCTGTTACAGCTTATATGTACATTAGCACCAGCATCTCAAAATCGAACAAATGTTTCGATAAAAAGACAGATTGAAAAAAGCCAAATGTAATGGTTTTGTAAAATGCAGTTGCATAAATTGATCAGCTACTGTGATCAGAGATGGCCTATAAAATAAATACTTTTATGTCTCCTTCAAATTAAAAAAGCCTTCATGAATTAGCCTGTGGGCTAACATGAAGGAAGGTAAATGTATGCATATAGCCAAGGAAACAGTGCATAACGATATCATAATGATATTATAATGATATTATTATGATTCCTTTTTGAGCTCTTGTTTATTTAAGCTATGAAGAAACACTGGAACAAAGTCGTTTGAACCCCTTCCATAGACAAAACTAACCGTGTATTTAGGCCTCACTACCTCAGTGAAAGCATGAGATCAGTGACCTGAAATTCCTCTGCACTGTTTCTACACAGTCGTCATTATGAAATAAAAAGTGGGTCTTCACACAATGACAACATTATTATTCATTAAATGGCATTAAACTGTATAGTTATGCATATGTTGTTAGTATGTATAGAAGGAATTCTAAATGCCATGAAATTAACTGAGTTTGTGTATGGTATTGCATTATATTTTAAATTTATCTGGAAATTTTGGGTCAGTGTTGCCTCCACTTCCAATTATACTAATTTTACTGAAATTGCTTTACAAAGACAAACACAAAGTGCATAAACGCCTACACACCTACACTAGCTTGTTACCTGCATTGCAAAGACCTGGTGGTGAATCCAGACCTTAGAGGAAGATAAGCACTGTGCTGCGCTATTAATCCTGCCCCTGTTTTTTCCTGTTGTCAAAGCTCCCATGTTTGAACAGTTCTGTTGTTGTCTCCGTGTTTGCTCATTTAGAAACAAACATTTGCCCGAGTGCACTGCTGCTGCTGTAAACAAGCTCTCCTAGGAAGTGTTATTAATAGGATAATTAAGCAGACGGTAATGAGCTGGATTATGCCTAATTATGACAAGATTTGTTCTGGCATTTTGTGTTGTGAATAGGCAGTGAAGTGGTAAAGTCTACCTTGGAGTTCATTATGCCGATGTGCGTGCACCTGAGTGCACAGGACAGGCATCAGGGACACAGATGGGGGTGTGGGGGCTCAGTAAGGCTTCGTGTGTGCCAGTACCGATTGCAGGATAGCGGTCATTGGTGCTGTCTGGCTGCCAACTTACCTGGCTGGTTGGCAGTGCAAGAAGATTTGACCCCCGACATGTGACATGTGCCAAGTGATAACCTGGAGCTGTCATACAATAGATTTAAACTTGTTTGTTGTTGGTGATGTGTAGGAAAAGCGTTTTCCAAGCATGTTGGAAAACATTTCTAAGATAGAGAATCTATATTTATGACTTCTAGCGAGAAAATCAAAATAGTCAATTAGTGGTTATGTGGTGGTAGAGCTTTGGTGTAATAATGTCTATAATTGAATTATGAAGTTATTACTTATTATCGTGCAAAAAATAAAATTTGTAAAAAAATTTTTTAAAGGAACTGTATAATATTTTGTGTGACATTATTCTTCACCTCTGATGAAGAAGTCTCCCGTATGGAAAACCAGTGGTGGTTGCATGTCGCACCTAAGATATCCAGTCTCCCCATTATTACCATATGAATAGATATGGTAATAATCTCGTATTTTTTATAATGATTTTTTTCTTTCTGGAATAACATCGCTGAAAACACGATGACAGTGCAGCGTCAGTCAAATTTATCAGAGCTGAGTGTCTTAATACCTTTTAAAACGGTTTAAGCTTCACTTGTCATGAGTCTGCTCCCTGCTCCACTGATTGAATGATTTCCACCTCACTCTGCCTGTTGCCACACCCCCCTGTCACTCATTCTCCAGCCTATCAGGAAGCTCACCGGCTCATCACTCCTAATCACTGCCACCTGCAGCTTGTTACCATCTGCTGTGTGTGTGTATTTAAGGCACAGGTCTACTAACTCTCTTTGTCAGTTCGTCGTCGATCCTGCATGTTCCTGGTCGTTGGCATTCTTCAGACTGATCGCCTTTCTTCCTGCCTGCCCTACCTGTCCTGTTCGATCCAACAACGACTACCCTCCTGCACTCCGACCACTCTGCCTGTGCCTGCTCACCCTCGCCTCAGCCTGTGCCAGTGTCTGCTGCTGCTCTCTCCACTCCGACCACTCTGCCTGTGCCTGCTAACCCTCACCCCAGCCAGTGCCGGTGTCTGCTGCTACTCGTCCCTCTCAGACTCTCACTCTCCACATCCCCTTTTCCCTTTATCAATAAAATCCACCTTCTGGTGTTCGTGAAACGCATCTGGTTCTCCTGTCTCGTACCTGACATCACTGGGCCTATGCAGCCCCTATGAGATTGTGCCAGTGCTAAGGAAAATGAAGCCGTAATGCATTTGCATTTACAACTCAGAAAACACACAATCACACACGCACGCACACTTGCACATACTGGAGTGCACATATCTTATAGTAAAGCACTCCATTCGCTCCTGCAGCTCTTGATAAGAAAGCTCAGTCTGGGATTTAGAGCTTTAGCTTATCGTCATCTTTACGTAGCTTTCTCTGCAAAGTGTCGTAAGCATGGACCAGCAATCTGTATAGAATTTACAGGGAATGGGGGGGTGGTTGCTGTGTGGGGGACAATGGTGACAATAAATACATTGGTCTGAAAACCTTGTCTGTGCAGAAACAGGTGGATTTACATTCCTCAGAAATCAAAGCCACCTAACCTGGTCTAGTGCTTTGGTATTTCTGTTAGCAAATTTTATGTGTTCATGCATGCATGTGTTTATAAGCATGCATGCATTTCTGTTGTAACACTGCACACAACACACATTTAATTCCACAACAAACCCAGACACAGAGAATGGGAGCTCAGTTCTATAACAGAAGACTTTTCATTTACTGTAGAAAAAAAGCAGAAAGATGAGATTATTGGGGAAAGCTCATTTCCTGCTAAACTTGGATTCTACTTTCCCAAATAAAATTGCTTTTATTCTTCACAACATGTGTTCCCAGAGCTTAAGGCCCTGTAATCTTGCAAGAGCTTAATAAGACTCGGTAGGCGAGTGCAGGCTAAAACAGAAAACGTGGGGCGAGCGTTGCTCAGCTCTGTTCTACCCAATGACTTTAATCCTGTTTATTAAATTATAAAGAAACTTAAAGGATAAAGATAAAGAATACTCAGTCGAGGATTTGAATGATTTAGTTTTTTTCCCTTCCTGTCTAAGTTATTTGATAGCACTGGATCGTGTTTATCATTGCAGCAGCAAAAAACTGACAGACCTGCACTGAATACTTGCTTGGCCTTGGCTGAGTTGTATTTCTTCGGTATTAAAGTGTTGAGTGTTTCCCACGTGCTACTAACCCTGAATGTCACTGATTCTTTTGACAACTTATGAGTGGTGACACAGGAAAAAGCAAATGTAGATGATTTGCTAAGGAGCTTTTGCTCTCATTAATTCCACAGGCATGAATGTAGATCCTTGGAAACTGGTATAACAGGGCAGTATTAACCTCCTACATACACTTTACGTATTCCCTCCATGGTGTACTTGTTTACAATATTACACCAAAATGTATGTACAACAGTCAGAGCCAGATATAAGCAGATTACGTTATGAGCTGTGAGAGTTAATGGCCAAGAGGGAGTCTATGCAAGCTATGAGGACCTGTGAACTTGTCACTGATAAGTTCTACTGAGCTTGGTCTAAGAGGATTGCAGGGCACTAATCCAAATCAAAAGACATACCATGTGAATTATTACATTCTGAGACAGATTATTTTACCCCCATATGAGGGATTCAGGCCAGTCAAATCTCCTAATGTCTTACCTGATGAGGAAAGGAATATGCACATTAGTAGAATCAGCCAGTCTTTTCTCATGTTGTTATTGTTACTATGTTCAAGGCCATTGGAAGTGTGGTCACTCTGATCCCTTTAATATCACCATGATACTACTACTACTACTACTACTACTACTACTACTACTACTACTAGACAAATTGTGGACATACTGTAACAGTACATTGTGGGCCTGACCTGCATTGAGAACTGATGATGCCAGCCAATACTACATACAAAGAACAGAAGCAATCTAAACAGTCTGAGCTCAGAGACTACAGAGTGTAAGAGGATAGACTGACGGCCCAAAACAAGACATTTCTGCAATAACATACAATTAGACAAGGCAAGACATTCAAAATATGAAAAGAAGCCTCAGATAGTATGCAGAACGAAATTAGAGCTGGTACCTCAAAGAACTCATAATGGCAGTGCTTTCATTATGCACAATTAAATATTTTTGAAAGCAACATTTTTGTACACTTTTCAGTCAGTGTGGAACGAAGGTAAATGTTTTAAAAGTCTATTCAACAGGAAAATGTTCCTTCCAAACGAAGCACATCAGACTGCTTGAATATCAAAAAGACTGTGTTTTGTTTTTGTTTTTTTGTGCAAATTGCCCACTACTGTTCTTAACAGTTTAATTCCTGCTGGGTAAATTGAATATTGGTCTTGATGATTCAGGCTTCTCTTTTTCACCCTACAGCATCATAGTTATATATGTGATGAGAGTGAATGCAGGCCACAGAGTGTATTTTTGGCAGTGTGGAGACAGAAGTAACCTCTCTGGATGAGTCACTGTTGCACTGTGTAGACTGGAAGACTCAGCAGGCGGTTGAAGAAAACATTATGGAATAAAAGAGGGATGCACACAGAGACAGTGTGTTCTCTCCAACAGATTGGATAGTTTCTGTCCAGTGTCTGGGCCATCTTTGTTTACAAGATGTCGGGTGAAGTAGACATTGTTGATTTTTTTCTGCTGATTCAGTCATGACCATGAACCACTGCAGAGACATATTTACAATTTTTTGAAGCTGTAGACTCAGATTTATCAATTTCATAGATGTACTCACAGGCAGACACACACATGCTCAAAAGCATTGCTCTGGAAAGAGGTGGGAGTTGAGTGACAGATCAATTATTTTCCTTTTTGGCTAAAAGCTTTGCACACGCACCAACCAATCATACTTAATTTAACAAGATCTGCAAGGAAAAAGTCATTTTTTAAAAGATGTCACAAGGGAACCGGAGGAAAAGTGTGATTTCTGACTCAAGATACAGTATGATAAATGAAAGTCGAATTGAAAGTGATCTTTTTGTATATCTAAAACCACAAGATATGAAGAAACTTGTCACTGACTTATTCTTACTGCTTTAACATTAAGTAAGCTTGAGAATACCATACTCATGGTAGAATAAGATGACACAAACGCAATCTACTCCACCCTCCTTATTAGTTTAATTGCCGAATTTTTTGTTTATAATTTTTATTTTATCTTTTCTTATATTTTTTTAACAGGTTTTCATACCTCGTCTGTTTCACGTTGTGCAAGTGGACGTTTCTAGTTGGCTTCTCTTCTTTTAATTGGTATGAATACTTGACTCAAGCTCTGTTGTACTCCAGCTAATGATGTACTAACCAAAACAGCTGGACAAAGACTATATGAAAAAGCAGGATCCACTTTAAACGGACCAAATCTGTGTTTTTGTCTCATATATCAGATTGTATTTAGCCTGTGTCCCTTTTGTGCATTTTAGCAATAGTTAAACAAAACTGCAACACCCTGCACTTAATTATATAATTGGGTAAAAATTCAAAAATATCAAGACACAGTCAGTCATTTCTGAATGTGTTTCTTAATTAGGAACGGATGACTTAGAGTGCTTGCACCCACTTACTGGTGGGGTTTTCCCACACTACATATGTTTACAGTGCATACTATGGTATACAGTGCTAGCGCTGTTTGTCTATAATTTTAAAAAATGATAAAAGATAAAAACTGAGACTAATTATTATTGATCTAATTATTATTATTATTGATCTGACACACACTCTGAAACTGATGGCAAGAACTGTATTATCCTGCAGCTTGTCACAACCACATGCTGTCCACTTGCATTATGAATAGTTCTCTTCATTCTGTTTATAGTCAACAGTCGAATATACAGTATATTCTATTCAAATTTAATTCAACCCCCATTTAATTCTTTATTTTGACTATTCTAACACCTGCTGTTATGTGAAAACATGTGAAACCACACCCCTATTTCCTCATACACAGACTTTTACACACACACACACACAAACACACACACACATTTTTTAGTTTTTTCACATTTCCATATTAACTGTGCTATTTTCATAGAACACTACTTCTACTATTATGTATTAGAATTTAGTACACGTGTAAATTCAGTATTGTTTTTATGAACATACATAATGTCTAATGATACAAAAAACAAATATGTCCAGGACACGGGACTATCTCAGTTTCGTCATTTGGAGTCATCAGTTACAAGGACAAACGGTCACTCTAATATAAACACACACCTCGTGCACATACTTGCGTTCCACATAATCTACAGCAGTATTTGCTTCTACAAGAGGAACTCAAACATGCTTATCTGAATCAATGGGTGGTGTATGTCTGTGTGTGTGTGTGTATGTGTGTGTGTGTGTGTGTGTGTGTATGTGTGTGTGTTATTTCAAGCCCATAGTTGTTTGTCAGACTCTGTGACTTGGGTCTTGGGTTCATTTATGACATCAGGACTGTCTGATCATGAACAGGATAAATGCAAACAAAGTACTTTGAATACAAAATGAAAGGTTCTACTTGCCTACTATTTGCATACATAATAGATGACAGATGGCTGCTGGTAAATTTTCACATACACACCTGCTAAATACAGCAGGATATAGATGATTCTTGGAGCAGGAACATACGTGTATATGTGTATTGCAAATTAACATTTCACCACTAAATGCATAAAAATGGACTCACACAGGCAAGGGCAAACAACAGGAACCCCAGCCTTCGAAAGCATACACTGTCTTTCGATGTCTTTTACTGTGTACACAAACCTGCACCAATCCCCACTATCAGTCACTCATGTCAGCCATTGCTATTTTTGGCAAAATTTTCCTCTTTGGTTCTATGGCTCCCACAGAAGAATGTCAATCATACTCAGTTTTCTCAGTGGGAACTAGCTGGCACAACTGCTTTTCTAACATTTTATTGTGTGTGCATGTGCGTGTGTGTGTGCGTGGTAGTGTTGGTGATGTGAGGCAATCTGCTGTGACCAAATTTAGGATTAGTGTGTACTGTACATAGAACATGTGCTATGTTCTATGTCATGCAGGATACTGATACAATGTGGCAGTGATTACACATTGCACATTAAGGTTTCATAAAAGAGGACACTTTCACTCCAAACGGCATAAAAAGATGTCCTTTGTTCCCTCGAAACTTGTGTTTTATGTGGTATGTGTGTTAGGTGTCATGGCTGATAAAATGGCTTCTAAATGACTTGAATTCCCAGGTGAACTCTGTTATCAGACCTTAACGTTCTTGGTAATTGTTGGTGGGGAGTGGATTGTCATATTAAGACTGAACTTCTTAGTGACTGTTAACTTCTGTTATTTAAATGCAAACATTTTAATAATTTCAGCTTTAATGTTGAAAAATGGTAATGATAACGTTCTAGGATTTAGACTTGTGTTAGCTGCAGTGTCTGTTTTTGGAGTAGGTTGTGAATAAATAAATATTAAATTTGCTAGCATTTACTTTCCTCTGCTGCTGAATGTGTGTTTTATTGCCAGGAGCACTTGGTGGTTATGGTCATTTGCCAATCAGCCATTACTGTGTATACAGTGCAAGAGGTTCTAATATTCCCCTTGAGCAGGGCTGCTTTCTTAACGGCAGAGTTAATACTTCAGTGACTCACTATCAGACAGTGATGAGATGGGTGGCTGTGCCAGGACTAACTGATGAGTGCACTGTCTAAAGTAGAAGCAAAACATGTTAGAAGCAAAACCAAAACAAGAGTTAAACTGGCTGCTTTCCTTAACTGGTGAAAGCAAGTAAATGGATTAACTTTGATATTTAACTTAAGTAAACAACTGCAAATGCTAACTTTGACTGTGAGGCATTAAAAAACTCATTCATGGTTTCTTCACAAATCAAAGAAGTAGGTCATACTCTTAATGTCTCTGTGTTTTGTTAGTAACAAAAGTTACAGTAGTCGGACCACACGTGATGCTATTTTTTCTTCTTCCCAGTGTAAAGAATGTCATTGTATTGGTCAGAAAACTCTGGTTAGTTAGGTTTAGAGGGCTTTCATCAACACATTGTGCTCATGCTTGTCTGGCTGCACAGAACAGAAATGAACAGCAGAATCCTGTTTTGAAGTTGAACCTTTTGCTGACAGTGCATCCAGCGCAACCTTTTCCATAAATCTATACAGGCTTCGTTTATGTAAAGTGTTACATCTGCTTCAAACGCAGACGTCTTCATTTCTCCTCCTCTTTCTTATGACTAAACTTGAATAACATGATCTAAACACATTTTTCTTTTGGGATACTTCCTGTAGTAAGTAATTGTTGCTGTATTGACTAACTGTTAGGACAGTCTATGTGGCACAGATGGAAGATGAGGTCTTTATTCATTGTAGGATTGATGGTTTAAGCCCAGCTCCACTTGTTCGTGCCATGGTTTCCCTGTTAAAGATACTGAACAGTAAAACTCTCATGACAAGTGGACACCTTCACTGCCTTCATTCTCAGGTTAAAAGAATTTATTTTATTGATAATAATTATACCTAAATTTAAAATGTATATACTTCTGTACTTGATATATTAGTGGATTTGTTATGGCAAATACTGTTGATTTTGAATGTTTATTCAGGATAATTTCTGTTTCTGTTTTAAATTTTTTATGCGGCTGTACTGCTTAATTTCCCTTGGGATTTGACTCTGTATAACAGTGTAAATATCTGGACATTAGGTCTGATGCTTTATTTCTGCTGTGTGAAGTCAAGTCATTTAAGTGAAACTACCAGTGCTCTGGCTGGTGCCTGCCTTGGTCTGTGGTTTTTCTTAGTTTAATCACGCTACCTGTCTGTGCTCCCTAATTACCAGAACCAGCGTGGTGTCCACAAGGTGCCTGAGCTGAAGCCGGCACAGAGCAGTGGCCTAACAGCCAGGCACAGGGATAGGACCATGATGCTTTCTCTTTTTCATCTCCAAGTCTTTGTTTATGTAAAAACAGTAGAGCGCCCTTTACCCTCAGATTATTCCCTGCTGGGAGGATAAAGCAGACACACTGCCTGGGAACAGGCCCTGGGCCGGGGCCAGCTCAGTCCTGGGATAAAGAGATTGTGGCACAGAGGCTTGAGTACCAAACCATTTAACCTTTGCCACAAGGTTTTCATTTGTTTGTTCTCAGTTTAAATCCTGTGAAATAAAGGTGTGTCTGATTTGACACATTAACAGTTGCAAAAATAAAAATGTCTAAGTTATGCAAATTGTAGAAAAAAGCAAGTGAGGTGATGAGAGCTGATGTAACACCCCACTGGGAAGAGAGTAAATTGGATGATGAATGGGATTCACTCTCTTTCTATCTTAAAGGACAAACACTTTACAATCTGCCTCTCACTCTCCCACTACATACACTCTACTGGACTGTTCTCAAAGAGCAACCTGGGATTCATTGCCCTGCCTAACAGCACTTTAACATATGGATTGAAGGATCCAACATTGCCTGTCATGACAGGCAATGTTTCTGCTCATTGATGTAAACATGGCAGTGCAGCTTTGGTCACATACACACTTGTGGCACATGTGACATTTTTTGGGTGCTTTTTGGATTGGTTTAGATTATTTTTGTGTTTAGAGTCAGTCATTCCTTGAGCAGAGGAATTGCATTCAGCACCTTGGACAGAGGCTGTTTCCTAGTGCAGAAAAGGCGCAGTTGTCAGTGTGATCTGGTTTTCTCCTTGCTGAGGTTCAGACATCTGATGCTTCCCACTTATTTAATAATAAGTGGGGAGCTTATTATTAAATTATTAATTTTATAACACGATTTTTCTTACATATAGGTCAGACACTAACAAAAGTGGCTCCCCAATATCATGGTTAGAATAGTTAATCATTTTTACGTGACTGCACAGAACTGAGCACGGTGGCGCAGTGGGTAGCGCTCGTGCCTCACAGCAAGAAGGTCCCTGGTTCGAATCTCGGTTCGGGGGATCTTTCTGTGTGGAGTTTGCATGCCTAACAGCCAGGCACAGGGATAGGACCATGATGCTTTCTCTTTTTCATCTCCAAGTCTTTGTTTATATAAAAACAGTAGAGCGCCCTTTACCCTCAGATTATTCCCTGCTGGGAGGATAAAGCAGACACACTGCCTGGGAACAGGCCCTGGGCCGGGGCCAGCTCAGTCCTGGGATAAAGAGATTGTGGCACAGAGGCTTGAGTACCAAACCATTTAACCTTTGCCACAAGGTTTTCATTTGTTTGTTCTCAGTTTAAATCCTGTGAAATAAAGGTGTGTCTGATTTGACACATTAACAGTTGCAAAAATAAAAATGTCTAAGTTATGCAAATTGTAGAAAAAAGCAAGTGAGGTGATGAGAGCTGATGTAACACCCCACTGGGAAGAGAGTAAATTGGATGATGAATGGGATTCACTCTCTTTCTATCTTAAAGGACAAACACTTTACAATCTGCCTCTCACTCTTCCACTACATACACTCTACTGGACTGTTCTCAAAGAGCAACCTGGGATTCATTGCCCTGCCTAACAGCACTTTAACATATGGATTGAAGGATCCAACATTGCCTGTCATGACAGGCAATGCTCATTGATGTAAACATGGCAGTGCAGCTTTGGTCACATACACACTTGTGGCACATGTGACATTTTTTGGGTGCTTTTTGGATTGGTTTAGATTATTTTTGTGTTTAGAGTCAGTCATTCCTTGAGCAGAGGAATTGCATTCAGCACCTTGGACAGAGGCTGTTTCCTAGTGCAGAAAAGGCGCAGTTGTCAGTGTGATCTGGTTTTCTCCTTGCTGAGGTTCAGACATCTGATGCTTCCCACTTATTTAATAATAAGTGGGGAGCTTATTATTAAATTATTAATTTTATAACACGATTTTTCTTACATATAGGTCAGACACTAACAAAAGTGGCTCCCCAATATCATGGTTAGAATAGTTAATCATTTTTACGTGACTGCACGGAACTGAAGAGATATTGATTATGGGACAAAATAGTATAAAGCCCAATCCATCATTTTCTAGCTTCATTTGGTTCTGTCAGGTTGACAGCTGTTAAAATTGCCATTGCTGACCAATCATTGAACAGATACTGGCCTCTTTTTTGCAAAGTACTTCCAAGCCTACATGGAATATGAATCTTCCTTTTAACATTCACCCATGCATGAAATTAACTTTGACGTGTCTTGTACTCCAATTTGCTATTTTATATGTTTGTTTAATTGTGTTTTTGTGGCAGTTAGAAAGAGAAACAAATGATTGTTGCAGCAGTTACCCAGGCTAATTGATGTATGCCCAATAAAAAAAACAATATACTCCATCTCAGTTGTTTACATCCAAACATAAGTATGGGATAGTTTAACCAGTGGTTACGGGAATACTGCTGATCACCAGAAATAATATCTCCTTTTTAAACAGAGTTTCTCGGTGTGGTTGTTTTAGACAGATTTCTGAGGTTTTACTGTGTTATGTGATCAAAGAACATTATATTCTCGAAACAAAGTTACAAAGTGATTCACAGGGCTCTACTAGGAGTAAAATCTCATCATTAGTAGAAGAAATCGATTACTGGTTACATGATAAAGTTCAACTTCTACCCTGAAAAGTGGTCTGATTATTTAGAGCACATTGCTCCTTTACACCATTTTCCTGCTGTCTGGTTTTACCTGCATGATAGTCCTCTGTGCATATTTTAAAATGTGACTCTTATCTCTTACCTGCCTCCCTCTCCATTTAATCTACCACCACACTGGACAACACAAAGCTAATCTTGAGCCAATGTTTCATTCTCTCCAGCACCATGTTTAATACCCAAGGGACTTGTAGTACTACTTGACCTCACCTACAATACTTCTCAGACACGACAAAGCTGGTCAATGTGGCCTTCAGTCTCCCCCTTAATCCTCCTATATAATTACAAATACCTCTCCCCTCAGACATCGCTGCAATCTCCCCCCCAATACACAGGAGGCTGGAGGTGGGTGGTGGCAGGTATCAGATTTGGAGGCCTCTCAGCTTCATCAAGTGTACCCCTATCAGGAAACTAAAGACACTTAAACAGTACATAGACAAATACATGCTCTCTGACGCACAAATGCACAAATATGAATTATGTCTCTTAGAGAGATATACAATGCTAACAACCGGGCAAAAAAACAAAATGGCATAAATAATTGTCTTCAGTGTTAGATGCCTTAACTGATTGACCATTAAATTCATGCCAAAAGAATGCTTTTTCTGATGACCACTTAAATCTCTGTTTATCTCGCCCTCTGGGGAGAAGTGATGGAAGGAGGCTTCCCAATCACTCACTCATTCATGCTTGCAGCTTCTGAAGGAAAAGGAAAAAAGAGGGGGAGGTGTATGTAAACAGAAAAGAACAAATGAGCTCTGTGACAGCTCAGCAAGCACCGCTTCCCTCCTCGCCTCTCCTTTGTTGAATGCTGAATAGGGGGCTAAATATCCCTTGAAATCAGAGCCAGAGCCACCTCTCGTGGTGCTATATTCTGAGCCTAAAGTCATTCATATGCAAATAGTAACTGGGTTAGGATTGGTCCTTCCCCAGGGGTTGGAGTGCTATAATGGACAACACATTTGGGGTCAGAGCATGAGGGAAATATTTTGGCTTTTCATCTTCATTTAGCTTCTCGAGTCCTTTGGGTTTTTTTTTTTTAAGCATTGTGTGTTTATATTTGCTGGACTGATAAAATCTCATTTGTAAGGCAGGAGACCAGGTGGTGTCCTGTGAACTGGTGTTTAGTACGGCAGTGGTTTTTCTGTTGAGAGTAAGGCTTGGTCACAATTCACTGAAGGATTAGTGCATGTGAAAGTGAGTTTGTGTTTGATGAGGTGACATTTATATGCGTGTGTGGGGGGAGTAACTCATTCATAAAAACCTTCATCACCAGCTAATACCATCTGTAGTCCCTAAACAGACTGGTTCCACAAAGCAGAAACACACAATATGTGGTGACTTTGTTCTCGTGTTGTAAAAAGCCAGCAGGCATTAACAGTGAACTTAATGGTCTAGTAGAATTAGCCCCTTCTCCTACTTTTCACCATTGCTGTTTATGGAAAAAACTCTCTTGGGAATGCTCTTTAGCTTTAGTAGACATGTTATGTAGCTGTATCTGACATAATTAAGAAATAACTGAGTAAAACAGACATTAACAGAATTTTTAAAAAGATGTCCAACACAATTCAAGTAGTTATCACCTTAACTGTAATATAACAATCTATCAGTACAAGGTTTATTTAAAAATGAAGTTTGTAATATTCTCAGAGTTGGTAGTTGTCTTGTGAAAAAGGACAATTTGTGCAGCCTTGAAGAATTCTTGACTATCACTTAACAGTTTACTTAAGAGCAGACAGAACATTGGGTTTTGTCTGTGACAGACATGAGGGCAATTACATGTGCACTCAGTAATCTTGTTGTGGACAGGCTGAATGGAAAATATGATGGGCTGCCTAAGTACACTCCATCAAGACATGACGCACAGTTTTCATTTGGTCAGGATAGAATGATAGAGGACCTTAGTTCAAGGTGATCCTCACCTGAGAATTTGTCATAGCTATAATGTAATATGAGCCATTGGCTCAAACTGCATGGACTAAATGTTGACCCAGGCAAACATTTGCTATAGAAAGTCTAGAAGGTGCAGGTGCATTGAATGAAATGGACCCCAGAAAATTAATTGTTGTGACCTGTTGAAACTGTCCATCGTGTCTCCATGTTAAGATATTGCAGTTTGGCTCAGTAGAAACTCATTTTCATTTGAGGATGGTCTCTGGTATCAGACGTGCATGGCCTCCTAGATCTTAGTGACTGTGAGTGTTTGGCTGGTAAACTACCCCAACTTCCAACCTGTATACATTCTAACAACAAACACACAAAAGCCTTTAGCACTGAAAACAGACAATAGCTGTGCATTGAGGTGGGACTGCAAGAGGAAAAGCATTTATCCTAGTGGAGTAGTGCTGATGACCTTCCCTGTTGGCTCTGTCACTTTCTGCCTCTCTCGGGGCTGAAACAGGAAGCTTTTGTGTTTCCTGGACAGAGTCGTGGTGGGTGTAGGTGGGGGTGGAGTGGCTGAGTGGGTTAGCGGCAGGCGGACTGCTGTCACACTGCACACAGCTTTTTCAGGACACAGGCTGTACTTTTGACATGTGTCTACTGACATTACCCACGATGCCGCCCCTCCTCCCCTTCCCCCCTGGCAAGGGTTGTCTCCTCGCCTCACAGGGGTAATGGTGTGTGAGACAGATTGAGAGAGAGAGAGAGAGAGAGAGATTGAGAGAGAGAATATGCTGTGTATGTGTGACAAACATAGAAAGAGAGAGAAATAGAGACAAACTGAGAAAAAGAGCTTTTGCCATGCAGTTCTAGAAAAGATGAGTGATTATAGTATTATAGTATATGGCTCAGGCACCAGTGGCTCTGCTTGTCATGGATTGTAATAATCACAACAATAACTTAACACATTAACTAGCAATCATTCTTAAACATTAGCATTATTCCAAAAAGCACCTAAAACCTTCATTTCTAAGACTCTAAAGTAAACTGAAACACGACATAAAAACATTTAGGAGCTCAAACCTTTGACATTTATTTTAAATCATCATCAGCTGATGAAATTCAGGCATCTGCAGAACATGTCCTAGTCAAAAAGAAGAAATCCAAACAAATGCTTAGTGAGTCTGCATGGTTCTCATGGTCCAGACCTTCACTGTTTATTCCGATCTCCTTCGCTTCTGTGTTGTTTTGATTCTGCTGGTTGTGATGGCTGCTACTTGCAATTAAGTGCAACAATAATGACTCAGCAGTCATAATGTTTGCGACTTAGTTATCAGAGTGTTTATGAGGCGTTGACTGTTCTGTGACACTGTGCATCAGCAGCTGCGCTGAAAATGGATGTTCCATCTAGCAGGTGTGAACTCTGCCCCCCAAAAAGCCAATGAATCTGTGATGAAGATGATTCAGTGAACTGTAGTCAGTTGACAGAGACTTGGTGCAGTGTTTGTGTCTGAGTGTTCACTCTTCTGCACAAAATGTCTTATTTTCACACTGCACTTAACACACTGGTGGACTGTGATATATTATTCTGCAATTAATCACGTCATTGCACAGACAGACTGGTGGATTGTGAAGCTGCTAATCAAACTAACACTGATGTGCTGAGATTAATATATTTCTAATGATACATGCTGTGGATTCCTGCAATAATAGAATGGGGTAATTATTTGATTAATTTCACAAAAAACACCTCTGCTCTGCTGCCACTGACTGCTTAGCTGAAAGGGAAACTCTCCTTTTGTCTCTTGCATTGCAGAAAACCCATAGAAATCCCAGGAACAGGCTCATGCTGTTTTTGCCTGTCACATTGACTTGGCACCTCACTTTCCTCTGGCCCTTAAACCATTTTGACCACTCAAACAAATGACCTGTTCATACAAAACAATGCCCCTTCCCTGTGTCAACCTTCCGGCTTCATTTCACATTTTCCTCTTTGCAGTGACCTCCTCTAACATTCTCTTCCACTTTCTTTTTCTTCTATTAACAGTTAGGTACTTTACACTATTGATTAACATTAAACTGATTAGATATTATGTTTTATTGGAAGCAACATGCTTGAAAACATGCTTTAGGAGCCATATTACATGGAAACATATACTAGCACCTTTATTTTACCATGATCAGTGAAATTTAACATATCTCATTTCTGCTAATTATACTGCACATATTTACTTTTAAAGCAGTTTGAGAAGTTACAAAAAATAGTAACAAGCATAGGTCAAGTAATTTCCACAGTTTTTGTAAAAACAAAGAAAAACTTCAGTTTCTAATTTGCTGACATATTTGACTACTGAAAACACCTTCAGGCAGAAATGTCACTTTGCCTTTAGTTGATATTTGATATGCTAACAGTTGCTGGGTCAGGCTACAGTTAAAATACAGAATATTTTATGACTACAAGGAGAGACATGTTTACCCACTTCCAGGTAAAACAAGCAACACGGGGATTAATGGGTTGACTGAATGACTGAGATGTAACTCAAATGTTATCATAGGTAGATCACAATCACATGCATTAAAATTTCATGCACACACACACCATTCAGCAGCTAACACTGTTTGAAGAAATTGTTGGTATAGGGCAAACTTGAGCTTGTGTGTGTTCACTCAGTTTACTTAAAGTATTTTGACTCGAAGGAGAGAGCGAGTGTGTGTGCGTGTGTGTGTGTGTGTATGTGTGTGCGTGCGCGTGTATGTGTCTGATATGTCACCTCATGCAAAATATACAGTAATACAGTAAGGTTAATATTATCAACTCTTCACAATGTTATATAAAACATTTTGTTAACCAGTAAATATCTAATAAAAATATTCTGCAGTGCTGCAGCTTCCTAGTGTTGTGGAAAAAGGTTAGCAATGTTGGAGAATGACTTGTTGATTTTGCATATTCAGAGTATGGTCGTTACGTTGGAAATATCAGTTGTGGGTTCAGAGGTGTCAGACTTGTTCTCCCTCCCAGCCCCCACCCCCTGTCTGGAGCAGGAGCAGGAGCACTCGGTGTTGTTCAGCTTTAGCTTTCTCTCTTTCTCTCTCTCTAACCTCCAGGGCTATGTCTGAATTTGATTATAAGGGCTGTGTGTAATAAATGGTAGGACTGATCAAACTCAAGCATACACAGCAAGTAGGCTAAAAATCAGCATTAGATTTTAAAAGCAACATAAAGCTGCAGATCTGCAGGTTTTCAGTGGACTTAAAATATGCACTGAAACTCGATTTTTTTTTGTCCTCCTCGCCGAGAGGACTCTGAGAGTCACTTTAATCCTGTAATTCTAATTATATCTGAGGATCATTTACAGCTGTAATTGACAGAGGAGGAATTTTCTAATCATGTTCAGTTAGTGCTTTGTCACATTTTAGCTGAGCTCTTCCACTGTGCTAATGACATATTTGTACCAATTATTTGCTTTGCTGAGCTTGTTAACCCCTGTTTTCACCTTGGCAGTGAAAACGATTGCTGGGGAGAGTGAAAACAAATGAAAGTTAAGAAGAAAACATTTTCCATATCCCTCCTTTGTTTTTTCCACCTACTCAGTAATGCGGGGTGAAATAGTTGTTGATTGAAATGCTGTTTTACAATCTAGGTTTAATTTGGATGTTTTTTTGGTTTAAATCTAGCAGTCAGGGTGCTGTCTGCTTTCTGCAAGAAAGCAATCAGGTTTCCCCGAGACAAATAATCTCTAAAATCTAAAAAATGGCTACTGTCTCACTGTCAGTGTGATCAAAGGCTTTTATAACAGTAAAAGCATTGAATAATAAATAGGAACAAACTCCACGCACATCCACACACACGCTCTCCCTCTCTCCAAGTCCTCTAATTTGAGCCTCAGATTCAGAGTGGGCTCTTGTGTCCAGCAGACCCTGATGAAAGCTTCTCATCTTTTGGACAGGTCAGAAGATGAAGCGTGGCTTCAATGCTATCAAGAGGACCTAAATGACCTCTGGGAGCTGAAGCACCAGCACTCTTTGCCTCTACACAAGCTCCCTTTAATCTCCCTCTGATCTCCACAAGCACTTGGTTATCCAGTGAGTGACAGGAAATGGAGAAAGCTTCGTTGCTATTCTTAAAAACATAGCACCCCTCAAACAATCCCTCTCCATTTTCCTCAGGCTACTTGGTTCAGCCCAGTCAATGTGCGTGTAGGAGCTGCTGCTGCTGCTGCAGAGGAACTAACATGAAGATGGGAAACAGAAAAGAAAGGTGTGTGCTATTAATGGGATGGAGAAAAGGAGACAGCAGGAGGAGAAGAGAAAAAACATAAAAGGTTGTCTTGGTGAGAAAATTGTATTGGGAAATGAGAGAAAAGGCTAATCATTTTGCTTTCTGTCTCATCTCATGGTGCTATAAAAGAGATGAAATCAGAAGGCTGTCACGGAAAGGAGAGTAAAACCTTTGCCTCCCTGCTGAAATGGGCCCAGATGAAAAATAGAGACACGAGAGGTAGAGTGCCCTGCACCATTTCTTCTTCCCTGCAGAACCTCTAGACTGTCAAGAGAACAAAAACACCTTTCATCAGGATTTTACAGGCAAAGGCTTTTAAAGTTGTTAAAGGCCTTTACCAGCACGCAGTTGGCTTTAAGAGAGAGATTAAGAGACTAAGAGACATTTTTGGTAACATGTCAAAATAGCCAAAAAATGCAGTGGAAAAAATAGATTACAAATCTGGTATTTTAGACACTAAAATGAGGTTCTTCTTATTATTAACTAAAAGTACAGCAAACAGATGAAATATATCAAATCAGTTGGCATGGCCGTCCTTTTCCTGTAAGATTGCACCAGTTATACATCATATACTGAACTTCAGTTGCATACAATTGATGGTTAACTATTAAAAGAAAAATGTACATGTAAGAATGCATAATTCAACCATATGCACAGAACCCTTACTGCACACGTTTAGGTGAAATGTGTGGTAAAGAAATCACATATTGCATCATTTACCCCCCACCCTCTCTCTCTCCCCCTCCCTTTCTCTCTCTCTCTCTCTCTCACTTACACGGACAGAAATCACAACCTCACAGCTAGCACCCCCACAATTGTGAAAATGAATGCACTCACCACCTGTGGTGGGAACAGAACTAGAGAGTGGGGACAGGACGTGGGAGAGGAAGAAAGGAGTGAAGGACAACTGTTCAGTGAGGTGATTCAGAAAAACAGGTTTCACAGATCCTGACAAAATCGATACATCTAACACGAGTAACTGTATGAAAGCTTGCACTTGACAAAAAAGTAATTTTAGAATGTCAAAAGTTGTAATTTCATAATTACAAACTGATAATTTTGTGAGGAAAATGGGTCTGTAGCTCTTTTTGAGTTTCAGTGGAAGCAACAGTCAACACTTAATATTTCTTTGTCTTTCTCTCTCTGTATATGTGCTCCGAGCCGTCCGATCTGTCAGTCTCCCGCTCCCTTCTCCCCTCACTCGTGAACAAGACCCCGAGATACTTAAACTCCTCCACTTGGGACAGCGTCTCCTCTCTGACCCGGAGTAGGCAATCCAACCTTTTCCGGTCGAGAACCATGGTTTCAGACTTAAAAGTGCTGATCCTCATGCCAGCCGCTTCACACTCGATTGCGAACCACTCCAGTGAAAGCTCATTGCTTGATGAAGCCAAAAGAACCACGTCATCTGCAAAAAGCAGAGACGAGATCCTTAACTCACCAAACACAACCCCCTCCGACACTTTGCTGCGCCTAGAAATTCTGTCCATATATGTTATGAACAGAACCGGTGACAAAGGGCAGCCCTGTCGGAGTCCAACTCCCACCGGGAACATGTCCAACCTGCTCTTGGATATGTGGACCAAGCTCTGACTCCGACAGTACAGGGACCTGATGAGCCATCTACCCCATACTCCCGAAGCACCCCCCACAGCTTACCTCGAGGGACACGGTTGTAAGCCTTCTCCAAATGCACAAAACACATGTGAACTGGTTGGGCAAACGCCCATGAACCCTCCAGCAAACGCGCAAGGGTATAGAGCTGATCCACTGTTCCACGACTGGGACGAAAACCACATTGCTCCTCCTGTATCTGATGTTCTATAATCAGACGTACTCTTCTCTCCAGTACCCTAGAGTATACTTTCCCAGGGAGGAGTGTGATCCCCCTGAAGTTGGAACACACCCTCTGGTCCCCTTTCCTCCTGAGCCGCTGGATGGCTTGTCAAAACCTCTTCGGGGCCATCTGAAAGTCTTCCTCCATGGTCTCACCAAACTTTTCCCACGCCCGGGTTTTTGCCTCCCTGACTGCCTGAGCCACGGACCGCTTGGTCTGCCAGTAGCTGTCAGCTGCCTCAGGAGTCCCACAGGACAGCCATGACCTATAGGACTCCTCCTTCAGCTTGACGGCATCCCTCACTTCAGGTGACCACCGGCAGGTTCTGGGATTGCCACCGCGACTAGCCCCAACAACTTTGCGACCACAGCTTCGGCAATGGCAGCCCAGAACATTGACCACTCAGTCTCAATGTCCATCACTGACCCTGGGACATGATCAAAGCTCTGCCGGAGGTGGGAGTTGAAGACCATCCGGACAGGCGCTCGCCTATGGGCCCCAACCCCAGGCCTGGCTCCAGGGTGGGGCCCCGGTAACCCTCCGGGCAGGGTACTCTGTTCCCTTGCTCGTTTTCTCATATGGGTCTTTTTGGACCATTCTTTGTCTGACCCTTCACCCAAAACCAATTTGCCGTGGGAAACCCTACCAGGGGCTACTGCCCCCGACAACACAGCTCCTGGGATCATTAGGGCACTCATACCTCCACCACGATAAGGTGATGGTCCATGGAGAGGTAGTAAGTCGTCAAAACTTTTATTCAAAAATGTAATTTTTGCAAAACATCCGAAACGTCCAAAAAAAAAAACAGTCAGTATATTAGGGCGTCGAGAATTTTGTCAAAAGATGAAATTGTTTGATAAATGGCTGGAACGCTAAAAAAAAAACGTCATAGTATAGTAAGGCATCGAAAATTTGGTCCAAAAAATTAATTTTTCGAAAAATGTCCAAATCTTGAAAGTTGTCAAACTTTTTGTCAAAAACTTAATTTTTTGGAAAAACATCCAAAACATAGAAAAAAATGTCCAAAACATCAAAAAAGTCATATTGTATTAAATCATCAAAAATTTTGTCAAAAAATGAATTTTTCAATAAACTTCAGAAACGTAAAAAAAACGTCATAGTATAGTAAGGCGTTGAAAATTTTGTCCGAAATGGTCAAAAATAAGCAATTTCAAAAAATGTACGAAACGTCGAAAAAACGTAGAAAAATTTGGTTAAAAAATGAATTTTTTGGATAAACGTCCGAAATGTCGAAAAAACGTTTTAGTATAGTAAGACATAAAAAATCTGGTCAAAAATTGACATTTTCCGCTAAACGTCCAAAATATAGAAAAAACGTCATAGTATAGTAAGCTCTCGAAAATGTCGTCAAAAATGTTGAAAAAATCCTAGTATGGTATGTCGTTAAAATTGATGGTCATGAATCCCTCGCAGAAATTTGTGAATCAGAGAAATGCATGTTTCCATATCGGTAGATGAACCCAGGCCGCCTGGGTGAAAACTCGGTATCCTGACCGCTAGACTATATGGGATTTCAATCTCAAACCAAAAAAGTCAAGGTAAAGTAACACCTCAAACATGACAAAAAAATCATGCTATTGATTGTCATCAAAAAACATGAAAAAACGTCCAAGTATCATTTGACATTGAATATGTTCATGAAGACGTCCGAAACATCCAAAATGGTCGTAGTATAATAAGCTACTGAACATTTTGTCAAAAAATTTCATTTTTCAATAAACATCCGAAATGATGAAAAAACGGCATTGTATCGTAAGACCTTGAACATTTTGTCAAAAAATTAAAATTTTAGATTACATTAAAAAAAACATCATAGTATATTAAGGCATCAAAAAGTTTGTCAAAAAAGATTATTTTCAAAAAACGTCCGAAACGTTGGAAAAACATCATCGTATGTTATGATGCTTTTTCAACGTTTTGGATGTTTTTTTTAAAAAAGAATTTAATAAATTCTTGACGTCTTACTATCCTATGTCATTTTTTTTGACGTTTAGGATGTCTTTCGAAAAAAATATTTTTTCTATAAAATTTTCGACGACTTATTATACTGTGTCGTTTTTTTCTACGTTTCGGACATTTTTTGAAAAAGTTCATTTTTTACAAAACTTTTGACGCCTTACTATACTATGTCGGTTTTTTTGATGTTACAGATGTTTTTCCAAATTTTTTTTTCACAAGATTTCCGACACCTTACTATCAATTAATCAATCAGTCAAATGTTATTTGTATAGCCCATATTCACAAATTGCAATTTGCCTCATAGGACTTTCACAAAGAGTACAGGGTGTGACATCCTCTGACCTACACCCTCAGCAAGGGTGAGGAAAAACTATACTATGATGTTTTTTTTGATGGTTTGGACGTTTTGGAAAATTTTAAATTTTTGACAAAATTTTCAACGCCTTACTGTACTATGTAGGTACTTTTTTTTTGATGTTTCAGATGTTTTTCAAAGAAACAGATATGACAAACATGACAGAAAATCATCACTGCAAAGCAAGACAAAAAAATCATGCTGTAGATTCTCGTCAAAAAACATGAAAAAACGTCTAAGTATAATTAGACATTGAATATGTTCACGAAGACGTCCGAAACATCAAAAAGCGTCATAGTATAGTAAGCTAATGAAAATTTAGCCAAAAAATTTTATTTTTCAATAAAATGAAAATGAACTTTTCATTTTTTGACAAAATTTTTAACGCCTTTTTAAAAAAAACGTCAAACTATACTATTATGTTTTTCATGCCTTAAGTATACTATAAAGTCTTTTCGATGGTTCGGATGTTTTTCGAAACATTCCATTTTTTGACAAAATTTTCGACGCCTTACTATCCTATGTCTTTTTTTTTTGATGTTTAAGATGTCTTTCGAAAAAAATATTTTTTGACAAAATTTTCGACGACTTACTATACTATGTTGTTTTTTTCTATGTTTCGGACGTTTTGTAAAAAAAATTTTTTTTTGGACAAAATGTTCGACGCCTTACTACGCTATAATGTTTTTTTTAACGTTTTGCATGTTTTCTAAAAAAAATCATATTTTGACAAGGTTTTGATGCCTTAGCATACTGACCTTTTTCCAACGTTTCGGACGTTTTTCAAAAAAATTCTTTTCACAAAATTTTCGATGCCTTACTATACTATGATGTTTTTGATTGGACGTTTTTTTGAAAATTTTCAGTTTTTGACAAAATTTTGGCGCCTTACTGTACTATGTAGTTTGATGTTTCAGATGTTTGTTTGTTTTGATTGATTTTTTTAACAAACTTTGATGCCTTACTATAGTCGTTTTTTCTACAATTCAGACGTTTTTCAAAAAAGTTCATTTTTTACAAAATGTTCCATGCCTTATTATACTATGTCGTTTTTTCTGATGTTTCGGATGTCTTTCGAAAAAATTTTTTTTTACAAAACATTCGACACCTTACTATACTATGTCGTTTTTTTATGTTCCAGATGTTTTTCAAAAAAATTATTTTCACAAAATTTTTGACACCTTACTATACTTTGATGTTTTTTGATGGATTGGACGTTTTTTGAAAAGATGTTTAGTATACTATGTTTTTTCTACGTTTTGGACATTTTTGGACATTTTAAATTTTTTACAAAATGTTTGTGTGTTACTATCCTAATACGGTTTTTCGACATTTACGATGTCTTTCGAAAAATTATTTTTTTGTCAAAATTTTCGACAACTTACTATACTATGTCATTTTTTTCTACATTTTCGGACATTTTTCTACATTTCGGACATTTACATTTCAGACAGTTCATTTTTTTTAAAAATCTTTCGACACCTTACTATACTATGTCTTTCTTTGGATGTTTCGGATGTTTTTCAAAAAAACTGATTAGTAACAAAATTTTCTACGCCTTAGTATACTATGTTGTTTTTTCTACGTTGCGGACGTTTTTGGAAAATTTTAATTTTTTACAAAATGTTCATGCCTTACTATACTATGACGGTTTTCGACATTTAGGATGTCTTTCGAAAAAAATTTTTTTTTGTCAAAATTATCGACGACTTACTATATTATGTCGTTTTTTTTACGTTTCGGACGTTTTTTGAAAAAATTCATTTTTTACAAAACTTTCGATGCCTTACTATAATATGATGTTTTTTGATGGTTTGGACATTTTTTTTTTAAATTTTCATTTTTTGACAAAATGTTGGCGTCTTACTGTACTATGTAGTTTTTTGATGTTTCGGATGTTTGTTTTTTAAAAACTGATTTTTTTTACAATTTTTTTTGATGCCTTACGTCATTTTTTTCTACATTTCGGACGTTTTTCAAAAAAGTTCATTTTTTTACAAATCTTTCGACACGTTACTATACTATGTCTTTTTTTGGATGTTTCGGATGTTTTTCAAAAAAAACTGATTCGTTACAAAATTTTCGACACCTTAGTATACCATGTTGTTTTTTCTAAGTTTCGGACATTTTTTGAAAAAGTTAATTTTTTACAAATCTTTCGACACCTTACTATACAATGTCTTTTTTTGGACGTTTCGAATGTTTTTCGGAAAAAAAAATTGTCAAAATTTTTGAAGACTTACTATACTATGTCATTTTTTTCTACATTTCGGACAATTTTGGAAAAAGTTCATTTTTTTACAATACCTTCGACACCTTACTATACTATGTCGTTTTTTATGTTTCAGATGTTTTTCAAACAATTTCTTTTCACGAAAGTTTCGACAACTTACTACACTAGGATGTTTTTTGATGGTTCGGACATTTTTTGAAAACTTTCATTTTTTGACAAAATTTTCGACGCCTTACTGTACTATGTAGTTTTTTGATGGATCGTAACAATGTCTTTTTTTTTGACGTTTAGGATATCTTTCGAAAAATTTATTTTTTTGACAACATTTTTCGACGACTTACTATACTATGTCGTTTTTTTCTACATTTCGGACGTTTTTTGAAATTTTTCATTTTTTACAAAATTTCCATGCCTTACTATTACTATGACTTTTTTTTTACGTTTGGCAAGTTTTGTAAAAAATTCATTTTTTGAGAAAGTTTTCGATGCCTTAATATACTATGACGTCTTTTCGATGGTTTGGATGTTTTTCAAAATATTAAATTTTTTTAACAAAACTTTCGACGCCTTACTATCCTATGTCGTTTTTTCTACGTTTCGGACGTTTTTTGAAAATTTCATTTTTTACAAAAATTTCGACGCCTTACTGTACTATGTCGTTTTTTTAATGTCTCAGATGTTTTTCAAAAAAAAAATTCTCGAAATGTTCGACGCTTTACTAGAATATGATGTTTTTGATGGTTTGGACGTTTTTTGAAAACTTTCATTGTGTTTTTTGAAAAACGTCTGCATCATCGAAAAAATGTCATAGTATACGAAGGCGCGAAAACTTTGTCAAAAAATGAATTTTTTAACAAACAACCAAAATGTTGAAAAGAAACGACAGAGTATAGTAAAGCATCAAAAATTTTATTAAAAAAATGACATTTTTTAAAAATGTCCGAAACGGCATAGTATAGTAAGGCATCGATAATTTTGTGAAAACACTTTTTCTTTGAAAATCGTCGGGAATAAAACAAAAACGTGACATTACAGTGCAGTATGGTCTTGAAAATTTTGAAAAAATGTCATAGTATACTATGGCGCTGAAAACTTTGTCAAAAAATGTTTTTTTTACAAAACAACCAAAACGTTGAATAAAACGACACAGTATAGTAAAGCATCAAAAATTTTGTTTAAAAATTACATTTTTCAAAAAACTTCCAAAACTTAGAAAAAACGGCATAGTATAGTAAGGCGTCGAAAATTTTGTGAAAACACTTTTTCTTTGAAAATCGTCGGGAAAAAGTGATAGTATTGGAGAAAAGAACATGAAATTACAGTACAGTGTGGTGTTGAAAATTTTGTGGAAAATATAATTTTTTGATAAACGTCTGAAACTTCAAAAAATTGCATAATATAGTAAAGCATCAAAAATTTTATCAAAACTTTTTTTTACAAAATGTGTGAAATGTCGAAAAAACGTCATAGTATAGTAAGGCGTTGGAAATTTTGTTAAAAAAAAAGAAATATTTTCGAAAAACTTCCAAAACGTAGAAAAAACGACATAGTATGGTAAGGCATCGAAAATTTTGCAAAAAATAGTTGTTTTTTTTAAAAAAAAACAAAAAAACATCCACAACATCAACCAAATGTCATAGTATAGTAAGGCATCAAAAATTTTGTCAAAAAATGAAAATTTTCAAAAAACTTCTGAACTGTCAAAAAACATCATAGTATAGTAAGGCGTCAAAAATTTTGTCAAAAATGAAAATTTTCGAAAAAAGTCCGCAACATTGAAAAAACAACACAGTATGGTAAAGCGTAGAAAATTTTGTTAAAAATTGAAAAATTTCAAAAATCAATCAAAACATTAAAAAAACATAGTAAGGCATCAAAAATTTTGTTAAAAAAATGTTTTTTTTTGAAAAACGTCTGCAACATCGAAAAAATGTCATAGTCTACTATGGCGCTGAAAACTTTGTCAAAAAATGTTTTTTTTACAAAACAACCAAAACGTTGAATAAAACGACACAGTATAGTAAAGCATCAAAAATTTAGTTTAAAAATTACATTTTTTTAAAAACTTCCAAAACTTAGAAAAAACGGCATAGTATAGTAAGGCGTTGAAAATTTTGTGAAAACACTTTTTCTTTGAAAATCGTTGGAAAAAAGTGATAGTATTGGGAAAAAGAACATGACATTAGAGTGCAGTATGGTGTTGAAAATTTTGTGGAAAATATAATTTTCCGATAAACGTCTGAAACTTCAAAAAATGGCATAGTATAGTAAAGCATCGAAAATGTTATCAAAAATTTCTTTTTACAAAATGTGTGAAATGTCGAAAAACCGTCATAGTATAGTAAGGCGTTGGAAATTTTGTAAAAAAAAGGAAGATTTTTCAAAAAACGTCCAAAGCGTAGAAAAAACGACAGTAAGGCATCAAAAATTTTGCAAAAAATAGTTGTTGTTTTTTTTAAAAAAAAAACATCCACAACATCAAACAAATGTCATAGTATAGTAAGGCATCAAAAATTTTGTCAAAAAATGAAAATTTTCGAAAAACTTCTGAACTGTCAAGAAACATAATAGTATAGTAAGGCATCAAAAATTTTGTAAAAAATTGAAAATTTTTCAAAAAACATCCAAAACATAGAAAAAACCACATAGTATAGTAAGGCGTCAAAAATTTTGTAAAAAATAGTTGTTGTTTTTTTTTAAAAAAAACGTCCGCAACATCAAAAAAACGACATAGTATAGTAAAGCATCAAAAATTTTGTTTAAAAATTACATTTTTTAAAAAACTTCCAAAACTTAGAAAAAACGGCATAGTATATTAAGGCGTCGAAAATTTTGTGAAAACACTTTTTCTTTGAAAATCGTCGGAAAAAAGTGATAGTATTGGAGAAAAAAACATGACATTACAGTACAGTATGGTGTTGAAAATTTTGTGGAAAATATAATTTTTCGATAAACGTCTGAAACTTCAAAAAATGGCATAGTATAGTAAAGCATCGAAAATTTTATCAAAAAATATTTTTTTACAAAATGTGTGAAATGTCGAAAAAACGTCATAGTATAGTAAGGCGTTGAACATTTTGTAAAAAAAAAAAAAATTTTTTTTTCAAAAAACTTCCAAAACGTAGAAAAAACGACATAGTGTAGTAAGGCATCGAAAATTTTGCAAAAAATAGTTGTTGTTTTTTTTTTAAAAAAAAACATCCGCAACATCAAAAAAATGTCATAGTATAGTAAGGCATCAAAAATGTTGTCAAAAAATGAAAATTTTCGAAAAACTTCTGAACTGTCAAAAAACATCATAGTATAGTAAGGCGTCGGAAATTTTGTAAAAAAATTGAAAATTTTTCAAAAAACGTCCAAAACATAGAAAAAACCACATAGTATAGTAAGACGTCAAACATTTTGTAAAAAATAGTTTTGTTTTTTTTTAAAAACGTCCGCAACATCGAAAAAACGATATAGTATAGTAAGGCGTCGAAAATTTTGTTTAAAAATTACATTTTTTAAAAACTTCCAAAACTTAGAAAAAACGGCATAGTATAGTAAGGCGTCGTAAATTTTGTGAAAACACTTTTTCTTTGAAAATCGTCGGGAAAAAAGTGATAGTACTGGGGGAAAAAACATGACATTACAGTACAGTATGTTGTTGAAAATTTTGTGAAAAATTTAATTTTTGAAAAATGTCTGAAATTTCAAAAAATGGCATAGTATAGTAAATCATCGAAAATTTTATCAAAAAAAATATTTTTTTACAAAATGTGTGAAATGTCGAAAAAACGTCATAGTATAGTAAGGCGTCAGAAATTTTGTAAAAAAAATGAAAATTTTTCGAAAAACGTCCAAAATGTAGAAAAAAACGACATAGTATAGTAAGGCATCGAAAATTTTGCAAAAAATAGTTGTTTTTTTTAAAAAAAAACATCCGCAACATCAAAAAAATGTCATAGTATAGTAAGGCATCAAAAATTTTGTCAAAAAATGAAAATTTTCGAAAAACGTCTGAACTGTCAAAAAACATCATAGTATAGTAAGGCGTCAAAAATTTTGTCAAAAATTAAAATTTTTGAAAAAAGTCCGCAACATTGAAAAAAACAACACAGTATGGTAAAGCGTCGAAAATTTTGTTAATAATTTAAAAATTTCAAAAATCAATCAAAACATTGAAAAAACATATTAAGGCATCAAAAATTTTGTTAAAAAATGTTTTTTTTTGGAAAAACGTCTGCAACATCGAAAAAATGTCATAGTATAGTATGGCGCTAAAAACTTTGTCAAAAAATGTTTTTTTTACAAAACAACCAAAACGTTGAATAAAACGACACAGTATAGTAAAGCATCAAAAATTTAGTTTAAAAATTACATTTTTTAAAAAACTTCCAAAACTTAGAAAAAACGGCATAGTATAGTAAGGCGTCGAAAATTTTGTGAAAACACTTTTTCTTTGAAAATCGTCGGGAAAAAGTGATAGTATTGGAGAAAAGAACATGAAATTACAGTACAGTATGGTGTTGAAAATTTTATGGAAAATATAATTTTCCGATAAACGTCTGAAACTTCAAAAAATGGCATAGTATAGTAAAGCATCGAAAATTTTATCAAAACTTTTTTTTTTACAAAATGTGTGAAATGTCGAAAAAACGTCATAGTATAGTAAGGCATTGGAAATTTTGTTAAAAAAAAGATAATTTTTCGAAAAACTTCCAAAACGTAGAAAAAACGACATAGTATAGTAAGGCATCGAAAATTTTGCAAAAAATAGTTGTTGTTTTTTTTAAAAAAAAACATCCACAACATCAAACAAATTTCATAGTATAGTAAGGCATCAAAAATTTTGTCAAAAAATGAAAATTTTCAAAAAACTTCTGAACTGTCAAAAAACATCATAGTAAACATGATAGTAAGGCGTCAAAAATTTTGTCAAAAATGAAAATTTTCGAAAAAAGTCCGCAACATTGAAAAAACCACATAGTATAGTAAGGCGTCAAACATTTTGTAAAAAATAGTTTTGTTTTTTTTTAAAACGTCCGCAACATCGAAAAAACGACATAGTATAGTAAGGCGTCGAAAATTTTGTTTAAAAATTACATTTTTTTAAAAACTTCCAAAACTCAGAAAAAACGGCATAGTATATTAAGGCGTCGGAAATTTTGTGAAAACACTTTTTCTTTGAAAATCGTCGGAAAAAAGTGATAGTACTGGGGAAAAAAACATGACATTACAGTACAGTATGGTGTTGAAAATTTTGTGAAAAATTTAATTTTTCGAAAAATGTCTGAAATTTCAAAAAATTGCATAGTATAGTAAAGGATCGAAAATTTTATCAAAAAAAAATATTTTTTTACAAAATGTGTGAAATGTCGAAAAAACGTCATAGTATAGTAAGGCGTTGGAAATTTTGTAAAAAAAATGAAGTCCAAAAGTCCACAACATTGAAAAAACAACACAATATGGTAAAGCGTCGAACATTTTGTTAAAAATTGAAAAATTTCAAAAATCAATCAAAACATTGAAAAAACATAGTAAGGCATCAAAAATTTTGTTAAAAAAATGTTTTTTTTTTTGAAAAACGTCGAAAAAATCTCATAGTATAGTATGGCGCTGAAAACTTTGTCAAAAAATGTTTTTTTTTACAAAACAACCAAAACGTTGAATAAAACGACATAGTATAGTAAAGCAACAAAAATTTTGTTTAAAAATTACATTTTTTTAAAAACTTCCAAAACTTAGAAAAAAACGGCATAGTATAGTAAGGCGTCAAAAATTTTGTGAAAACACTTTTTCTTTGAAAATCGTCGGAAAAAAGTGATAGTACTGGGGAAAAAACATGACATAACAGTACAGTATACCATACTGTGTCTGAAATTTCAAATAATGGCATAGTATAGTAAAGCATCAAAAATTTTATCAAAAAAATATTTTTTTTCAAAATGAGTGACTTGTCGATAAAACATCATAGAATAATAAGGCGTGGGAAATTTTGTAAAAAATTTAAAATTTTTCAAAAAACGTCCAAAACAGAGAAAAAACCACATAGTATAGTAAAGCGTCAAACATTTTATAAAAAATAGTTCTTTAAAAAAAACGTCCGCAACATCGAAAAAACGACATAGTATAGTAAGGCGTCGAAAACTTTGTCAAAAAATGAAAATTTTCGAAAAACTTCTGAACCGCCAAAAACATCATAGTATAGTAAGGCGTCAAAAAATTACATTTTCACAAAATGTGTGAAACATTAATAAAACATCATAGTATAATACTAGTAGTAGTCGTATAGTACTAAGGCGTCAAAAAGTTTAAAAAAATATTTTTTTTCAAAATTAACTTCAAAAATACTGAAACGTCAACAAAATGTTTAATTTGAAAATTGACAGAAAAACATCATAGTATAGATATAAAACTAGATATAGGTGTTGAAAATCTTTTTTGAAAAATGTCCGAAATGTCGAAAAAAGGTGACAGTAACCTAAACATATGTGGCAGTACAATGTATCACATCTGAGCAAGAGTGCATCAAGCGACGCCACAGTTTTACCTGCAGCCTTTTAAAGCTATAACTTAACACTTTATATGTAAGGTGTTGAAAATTTTGTGTTTTTTTTTTTAAAAACGTCCAAAATGTTGGAAAAACGTTGTAGTATAGTAACACATCAAAAATGTTGTCAAAAACTGTTATCTTTGAAAAACGTCAAAAATCGTCATAGTACATAATAAGGCGTCAACATTTTTTTTGTCAAATTCTTTTTTTTTTTGAAAAATGTCTGAAACGTCGAAAAAACATTATAGTACAGTAAGGCATCAAAAATTTTGTCAGAAAATATTTTCTTTGAAAAACATCCAAAACGTCGAAAAAACGTCATAGTATAATAATGCATCGAAAATTTTGTAAAAAAATTTTGGGGAAAGATCGTCATAATATAGTAAGCCTTCAAATGGAAAAACGTCCAAAACATCGAAAAAAAGGTCACAGTATAATAAGGTGTCAAAAAATTTTCCAGAATTTTTTTTTTGAAAAATGTATGAAATGTCGAAAAAATGTCAGTCTAATAAGGCATCAAAAATGTTGTCAAAAAATGAAATCTTTCAATAAATGTGCAAAAAAAAGTCATAGTATAGAAAAGTGTCAACAACTTTGTAAAAAATAGTTTTTTTGAAAAACATCCAAAACGTTGAAAAAAACGTTATTGTATAGTAAGGCATCAAAATTTTGGCAAAAAATATTTTCTTTGAAAAACGTCCAAAATGTCAAAAAAATGTCGTAGTATAATAATGTATTGAAACTTTTGTAAAAAAAAAATTTTTGGAAAGATGTCCGAAACATCAGAAAATTGTCAGGTATAGTAAGCCGTCAAATGGAAAAATTTCCAAAATGTCAAAAAAGGTCACAGTATAATAAGGTGTCTCAAAAATTTTTCCAGTTTGTGTATGAAATGTTGAAAAAATGTCAGTCTAATTAGGCATCAAAAATTTTGTCAAAAAATGAAATCTTTCAATAAACGTGCAAAATGTAAAAAAAAGTCATAGTATAGTAAGGTGTCAACAATTTTGTCAAAAATATTTTTTTTGAAAAACATCTAAAACATCGAAAAAACGTCATACTAAAACATACACATACAAAAACAAAAAAACCATCATAGTATAGAAAGATGTCGAACATTTCATCAAAAGGTTTTTTTAAAACGTCCGAAACAAAAAACGACAAACGACCCCCCCCCCCCCACCAGCCGTCCATTTCACATAAGTGAAGGCAGAGTAGCCTAGCTGTGCTGTGGAGGTGTTGGAGAGCCGGCTGGCGCGCTGAGAGACAGAGAGAGCGCTCACCAACTAGTTCCCATGCGAAGTCTGTACATATTTACGGGGCAAACCGCTTAAGCCGAAACAAGGAAGTTCACGAGAGATGTGTCGTAACCACGAAAACAACGTATCTCGCGACCGTCGTAACACGAGGATCCCCTGTACTTAGTGTTGCATCATTGTAGAGTTATTTGCACACTCCATTTAGCTCATTTGCATGACACTTGTACAAACATCTGTAGTTTTTACTGTACTCGCAGATGACCAGACCTCCACAGTCTCAGCTGTAGCTGTGCATGTACCTGTGCAGTTCACAATTTTACTCTATTTAACCATTCTTAGTTATTGACTGTGTAAACTTCTCTGAGATGCGGCAGAGGTGTGGTGATTGGTGTGTGGTGACAATCGCTTGTCAGGAGCCTCAGTTTTCATGTTTACAATCCAAGAATTTATAATCCACTAGAGGAAGTGTATGAATAACGAGGGGCCTCATGTATCAACATTGCGTACGCAAGTAAGTAAGTGTGGCGTATGCCACCTTTCACACTCACGGTCAGATTTATCAAGTGTGAAATGAATGTGACAATGAGCGGACCGCCACGGCAACTTCTTACTCGGTGTACGTACATTTCTAATTGGTTTTGAGGTTTTGTCGACACTTAGAGATGATGCAGTGAATTGCAAAGACTGGGAATGTTGGAGTCATTTGGATCACAAATGAAAGAATTTGTACAAAAGCATGAGTTCGACCCCACCGCAGCCTCCGCCACTTAGGGCCTGCCCTCCTCTCTGATAATTGTTGGCAACATCCTTAACTGATGTTAAGTTGCACTTCATGTCTGTTCTCTGTCCTGGCTCCTCAATTGTGCAACGAGCTTCCCATAGACATCAGGACAGCAGAATCTCTCCAATGCTCTAGTCGCAGACTGAAAAGTCATCTATTCAGACTGAACCTCACTCCCTGATTATAACTTAAAAACTACGAGCACTTGACAGCAAGCATGTGAAGTGGTTTTTGACGCTTTCTGATAAATATTTATGTACTCGTCTACTTCTTGCACTTTTGGGTATATCTCAACATTGAATGCACTTTGGATAAAAGCGTCTGCTAAATAAATGTAATGTAACGTAATGAATGTAATGAGAGACTACCACTGAAAACACAAAAGTTATACTGTTTTGAGTTATACCCACGCAGTGGTGTCGCTACAGGAGGCGACTCGTCCTCTGACGCTGTTGCAATGATTTTCTGACATTGTTTCCAGACGATACTAGCGCTTAGAGCAGTGGTTCTTAACCTTGTTGGAGGTACCGAACCCCACCAGTTTGATATGCGCATTCACCAAACCCCTCTTTAGTGAAAAATATGTTATATTTTAACATATGTTATATGGCCAAGCGGGGTGTGTCTTGACCTCCGCGGCGGAGGCTCTGCCGAACCCCTGAGACCAACTCACCGAACCCAGGTTAAGAACCATTGGCTTAAAGATTGCCCCATAGGAAAGCATTGGAGATCTGCAGCTGCGCCAGCTGATCCTACCACATTGGATAAGACCCAAATGTAAAAATGACCAGAGTTCTCCTTTAAGTTGCTACCCCAAGGCCTTCATAACAACTCAAAAACATAAAAGAAAATGTAGTACTCATGTCAGTCAGTAATCAGAAGTAACCAGACCATTCTACAAAAACTGATTTATTCACTTATCAACAACTGTACATTTTGTTTCAGTGCTGACAGCTTTTGCTACATACTTTGGTGTGATTCAGAGGGACTAGCACATTTTGCCCCTTTTCTTGTTTTGTGGGAAAGGCTGGAACTCGCGTAGAAATCCAAATTATTCACTGTCATCCAAGACACTTTGACACATTGTGTATTTGTGTTGTGTTTACATTTAAGTGCCATTCTATCATTCCTCAAGAGCATTTACAGGCACACTTGTAAAAGATCAGACTGATCTGTGCATTTTATCAGGCCAAATGTCTCTTTACCTACCCATTACAGCTGGCTGACTATATTACAGGGTGTAATTATACGATACCATTGGCAAAGGTTTCCAATAGTGCATTGTACTCTTGAGTTTTGTCTGTAGAACTCGATGATGCAATTGGACATCCGTATTACATCAAGTTAGCAAAAACAACATTGTCATTCAGTTTGTGCCTGCAGCAGTGCTTCTGCTGCCAACTGAGGTCCAAGGGTTAGGCTAAATAGCAAATGTCCCCATCTCCCATAATCTAACAAGGTAAAACAAACAGGGAAAGATAGCACAGACAGAGCAGTACACTTTAAAAAAAAAGGTCTTTATGTATATATGAATTAAATTTACATCCATCTCTTTTCCTTAATCATAGTGCCTCACTGTGTCCCACATTGGTCCAAGCAGTTGAGTCTCTGCCTGAGTCAAGGGGCTCCACGTTAGACATTATGAAGTGACAAAAGGCCATTTAAAAATCTTTACATAACATCTTGGTTTACAAGTTGCATGCCTCTCTGATTTCTGAAAAGGTCAGACCAGAGACTGTGCTTTAAGAAAATCAAAGAGTAACATGGTAAAAAGTTCTATTCTACTGTATGTTCTGCTCATCAACACAAATATCATGGCAGAAGAGAGAGCAGGCCAAAAATCATCACAAGTACACCCAGGACATGAAAATATATATTCTTATAATATATATAAAATGTCTTTTATTTAATCCAATATTTACACTTTTCACAAGAAGTCTAGGGAAGGTCAGATATGAAGCGCTGCTTCATGGGGTTACACCCAAATATTCTCAGAAGAGGAAAAACTGGAAAAAAGTGCAACCCAAAAATAAAACCTCCAAAACAAACGGACAAAAAAACCCAACTTCTTTCCAGTTTAAGCTTCATTGGGTGATCAGAATCATCAGTCTCCACTGTTTTAGTTCCTCACTTTGTCTCAGACTGTTGTAGTCCACAGATGGATGGTCAGGGAGAAAAAAAGTCATCTCAGTAGAAGTGCTGAAGCTAAGCAGCAGACTGCTTTTGCTTTAGTAGATGACTTCATACACAGTGGCCTTCTTGTCACCAGATCCTGTCACAATGTATTTGTCATCAGCTGAGATGTCGCAGCTCAGGACAGACGACGATTCCTTTGACTGCAGAAGAGAAACAAGTCATTAAATGCTTCACAAGTTTTATTTTAGCTTCATAAATACATTTAATTAATATTTCATTTACTTGTGAAATCTCAGGGAGCATTCCTTTGTGGTTACCAGTTTGCTTTTTCTTTATCCTTTCATTCATCTTTTGACAGATACGACTACAATACTTTCAAATTAACTTGATTGCTGACTAATAAGACTTGTCTTAGCCTAAGCAGAACATAAGTTCCCCACAGACAGTGCTGGCAGTGGTATATTTGCTGTCAGTTGGTGATGGTGGTCAGATTTGTGAAATCATACCACCTATGATTTTACGTTTTGTTGTGTATCAGTCTATCCTAGTTACCTGGAATATGCTGGCACCATAAGGAGTCCTCCATGCGTTTAGCAGATTGTCCTTCCCTGTGCTCACAAACCATTTACCTGCAAATAGAAACAGATGTTCTGAGTACGTTACGTGATAGTGTATGTGCTCAACACGCATTATATTTGTATAAACCTGGTCACCTGTAAACATTCTCCCATTTCTAACCCTGAATACCACAATCAGTCAACATGTGATTCTATAATAACCTGATCAATGACCATGAAAACAAAGGGAAAGAAAGCTGCCATGACATTAACATTCATAAAAAGGACATTATGACAGTCTCACACATTTACACCCTGATAATTATTGAAACTGCCCTCTCAGAAAATACCCAAATGACTACTGACAGCAAGAGCACTGAAACGGCAATCAGAATTTTAATTAACAAGCTCTGTAGTATGGCAGAAATAGCAGACTTCTAAAATTGTTAAAATTAAGACAGTTAAAATTTATTTGTACAAGCCTTAAAACCAGAAAGTCTACGTAACAGACAAAATAACAAAATGTTGTATTGTCACATGTTTCTAATAGAAATGCTTGTAATGTCATTCATACAGATGCAAAACCTTTCAACTGCTGAGAAGGAAAAAAATAGAGTCCAAGTAAAATACAGCATTTTGATGGCACATCACTGGATGTTTGAATCTACATTTTGTCAAATGGAGAAGCTACAACTAGTACTCATCCAGTTGTGCCATCCCCCATTGTGGTCTAAATGTTGTTCATGGTCAAATAAAATGGTTTTAAATTTTCTCAGCACGCTTAGGTTTTTAATTAATCATTTAAAATACTTTTAATTTACTTTTTGCCCCAATCAAATGTCAGATTTTTCCTAGAGAGTTTAAGTATACTCAAAATTAAATTTGAACTTACTGTGCTCAACAGTCACAGTCATTTCACAACATCCAGTATTTATCATTCTATCTCTGACAAGAGCAATCATTACCAGAGAGTAATACCTAAATGTGATTTCTACTCCTCACAGGACTATGTTTGTGTTCCTATGCGTGTTACTTACCACAGTAGGCGAACTTGAGTGAAAGGACACAGCTTTCGTGCAGGTGCAGCTGGTACTTGTCTGGCTTGGTGTGATGAAGCACCTCCACATTGCTGCTCTCCATGCCAACAGCCAGCCATTCTCCAGTGGGACAGTAGCCCAGTGAAAAGATCTGCAACAAGCAAATATGCTGATGAGCAGGCATTCACAGTATTTTACCACTTCAGGCAGAGTCTGTTTAAAAACCAAAGATCAACACAAACAGCATCAACATGCAATATCTGTGGGGTTCTCTCTTCAGACCTGGATGAGAAATGACAAAATTTCTTTTTAACATAATATTGTTTAGATATGACCACTGATATGGATGGAGACTAACTGGGTGAGATGTTTTTAAAACCTTTGTTCGGAAACTTGGTTGACTTTTGAGTAAAAGAGAGGGATACTCAAGTACAGTTACTACATTGAAAACAATGGTGGAATGAAGGACTTGGACAGGCTTGGACATGTCCACCGAGCTGGTGCCACCTCTCAGGGTAAGAGACATGTTTGAAGAGGGCATGAGTGAGCAAGAGCCAGTATTACTGTAGGCCAGATGTAAAGACTGACCTGATGCAACACAGCCATCAGGTCACTGACACCTTTACTTTTTAACCTCTGTAGCAGATAGAAACATTAAAAATTGGAAGCTATTTATAAACTTTAACCTTTAGCTTTTATTGTAAATCTTTGCCTTTACCCTAGTGTTCATTAACATAAAAAAATAAACAAAACAAGAGCTGGACTGAAAATGTTGACCAATGTACTTGTTTTTAAGCCACATCCAGTTTCAAGGAAAAGGCAATGATTTACAATTAATGTGAAAGAGCTTTAGCTGTCAAACAGGTTTTATTTATTTATCTGCTTCCGTGGCTGAGAAATAAGGATATATACAGATAAAGGGCAGGTTACATTTGCTTTATACAGGTCTTTCTGTACCTGTGAGGTAAAGTCATGTTGCTGTAGCTGTCGTCCCTCCCTCAAATCCCAGGAACGGACAGTGTTGTCCAGCCCTCCAGTCCACAGCTTGGTGCCGTCATGGGAGATATCGATACAGCTGGCTCCATCTGTATGACCCTGAAACTGCCTGAAAAATAAAAAAAAACAGACACCAGGTCAAAAACAGAGCAGAGAGACTTCCCATCCAATATGGTGCTTTCAGAGCAAATGTGGTTGGACTGAGACATTGCTTCACTCATGCATATCTTTTGATCAAAGAAATTCACATAAAATTAATATATTTCAACTTGTCCCAGATGATGCAAATAGGATAGTGTCTACATACATATACTATGTAATCTCATCATGCAAAAAATTTGTTTTGCATTTGGTCATTTGGTCAAATTCACCCACAATATAAGTGGGTTTTGTAAAAGAAAAAGAAAAAAAGTTCATTATAACTGATAATATTCCCTAAGCCATACTGACCTTACAAGTGTTTGGTTGTGGAGGTCCCACACAGCAATGTTTCCATCTGAGCAGCAGGAGAAGCAAACCTTTGCATCAGGGCTGATGGCCAGTGCGTAGCAGGCCGGAGCAGAAGAAGTCAGTTCAGCCTTGATGCGTGGTGTCTGTGAGGCCAAATCCCAGATGGTTAGGGTGCTGGCCTCTCCACCCACTATTAGAGTGCGACCATCAGGCAACAGCTTGCATGAGCGGATGTAATTGTCTCTGTTCTAGAGCAGAAACACAACAAAAGCACTGTCAAGATTCTGATAACTGGATGTAATATGCCAGTAATTGTTTCCAAGCTATAAAGAAACTTCATGAGCAAACTCTTACAATGTACTGGAGAACCAAAAAGATTAACACAGTAATTCTCTGATTCCAGGGCAAAAGCATCTACACTGATGATCAGGAGGAGCTTTTCTGGTGAAGGTTTTCAGACTGCAGCTGTCATGTTGTGGTGAAGATGTGAACGTCCGCTTTAACAAGAGGTGCAGGGAGAGATCAACTGAGGCTGTAGTTGTTGGCCAGGCTCCAAGAGATCAGGAAGACAGAGATCAATAGGGCTTTTGAAGCTCTTGCTGAATTAAAACAGCACCCTGAAGGCTTCATAAGACCCACTTGCATTGTGGTCACATCTTTAGGGTGTTTGTAGCCAGACGAGTAGAGCGTCATGAGGCTTCGATATCAAAATGAGAAATGGGAGCTAACTGGGAGGAAGTAATGTACTGGGTAATGGCAAAATGGGAGCATCATTACTCAACAGCCTTTTTTCTCACCAAGGATTTTTTCACACACCACTGAATTATTTACACATTCATCTGTTTGGATCTTGGGAAAAAACGTAGTGGGATATGGAGTAAGATTCCAGTTCATGCCTAAGAAAACCTGTCCATTGCAACATTATGAAAAAAGCTGAACACTTTCTCTTGCTGTAACTTGTAACAAACAATAACATCAAGTTACCAGGCAGTCAAGTTGGGACACCGGGCTCTTGCTGCCTGGTTGGCTGATGTCCCAAATCTTGACACAACCCTTGCCGCCAGTGTAGACATGACGCGTAGGGTTGCTGATAGTGACAGCGCACACCACCTCCCCGTGGCTCAGTGTGTTGATCTGGCGAGCATGACGTGGGATGCCTGGGCCCACTAGTGCATCTGGAGGGAAGGGCACGGGCTGCATCTGACCATCTGCGCTCACATGAAATGAATAAGCTCTGAGAGGACAGAGGAAGGGAAAGGTGGTCAGTTTAGACTGGAAGACATCTGTTAATAAAACCTAGATACACACAAAACTCTGCCCCAAACACAAAAACTCACGGTTTTCCTCCAGAAATGGAAGTGAGGCTGGCAGGCAGGCCTGGAGCTCTCATGTGAGGATGGTCAAACCCTGCCTACACAAGTAAAAAGAGGGAAAGAGTTTAACAGTCAATAACTTGCAAAGATAAATTAGACAAAACAAATATTCAAATTGAAAACTATGCTTCACTTAAGCTGCTATTGCCTGAGGGGCCATCGTTTCCAGGCAAATCCCTTCAAAAATGTGCAATTCAGCTTCACTGCAAACAGGCAAGCTTTGCACAAGGTTCTATCATCCCACTTGCTAATGCTAATGAAAGCCTGGGAGATTTTTAAACATGGGGATGCGTTTTGGGGTAAAGCTTTTTTTAAGCCTGCAGACTGCTAACTAACTAACATCAAAGTAAAGGAGTTTGGCTATGTACTGCCACTAGGTACTGCCACTAGGTACTGCCACTATGTGCACACAACAAGTTGTAGCCAGAAAAGCAGACATATTCACAATGAGTTATGGAAATACAGGCTGAAAGCTCAAGTTTCTCAAACTAGATCACTTTACAAGTCATAGCCATGGTGGGCAATTCATGCACATACTGGTGCAGGCTTTTTGATGGTGTTAAAATATAAATTAATGCTGCATGTGAAGAAGAAGTGTGCAAACTATATACATTTTTATGTATTCAACTTTGTATAGGCGCAGGAATATTTACAATTGGTGCTCGTCCGTAGGCAGCGGCAGCTGCAGCACTCATCTGTGGTGAAATGAGACCTGGATATACACCTGGGCTGGTCAGGGATCCATTCATCTCATGATGACCCATCATAGCAAATGGGCTGGCATAGGACCCCGCAATGGACAGGGGTGTACGCAGAGCAGGAGCAGCTTGAAAAAAAAACAAAAGCCCATTTAATTAGTTCATCAAAACCCAACAGAGGGAAGAGTAAAATAATTTAGTTCTGTAGTTTATTACAATGAGTGTAGAGCTGCACATAATGATTATTTACATTTTATTTAATTCTATGAAACCTGAACTAAATCAGATCCTATATTATCAAAGGAATTATAGTGAGATATTTGTCAACTATTGTTTTCAACGTCAAGTGTCAACAAAGACCCATCACAACTTTTTTTGCCTGACATGTAGAGTGCTGACCAATATATGCACTATATGCATATAAAAATATTATTTATCATCACAACCAATTAGCAAATTCACAAAAACAATCTAATCTAGAACCAGAAAGCTTTTGTTACTGTGGAGAATTTTATTTTTGGTTCCCTAATTGTGTTTTTACTAGTCAAGAGATAAGCATGCTGATGAGGTACATTACTTGTGTTTACATACCTAATGCCTCCATGCCAGGTGGTTTGCCCATCGTTAGAGGCCTTAGTCCTGGAGTGGTACTGGTTCCTGGTGTTGGTGCCTCATTCCTTGGTGTAGGTGTGTTGGACTTCAGACTAGGTGTAGATGATTTGTCATTCTAAAACAGAAATAGTCTTTAATCATTTATGTAAATTTGAAAAGAGTCCACTTTTATAAATACTTCATATCACTCTGAGGCACACACTCATGTAAAAAGGAAAAAACATCCATGTCAGAGTGAAAAAAATAACAGTGTGGACAGCTCAAGGTAATCCAATTTAACACTGACGCTTCATTACAGCCTTGGTATGTGTGTGTGTGTGAGGAGGGTTGGGGGTGGACTTAAAAGTCAAGCTTGTTAGAAGTGACTAGACAAGATGGTGAGCCAACGACTTCTCTTACAATGAATCCATTTCCCTTTGCAGATCGAGTTAGAGAAGCAGGGTTTAGCCTGGTGACACACACTAATAAGGGACAGAGTCAAGCTGCGTGCCCTGGGAGCTGAAGGCTGGTGATATGGACTATAAATCTATTCTAATGCTCAGTGAAATCACCATGTAAAGCCAGTGCAGTGGGATTGCTGTAGCCTGGTTAGTAAGAGCTTCACTATTAGAGAAAATGGGGGATGGAGGAGAAGATGAGATGAAGCCAGAAAAGCAAATGGCAGTTCCCTCACAACTGTGTCTGTGGGATATTTACAGCCTCAGGCTGAGGAATAAATGACCATTTATTGGGTAAGCCATAAAGGAGATTGAGAGGAGTGAGCCACAGGGTTTGATTTCCTCAGAGTGCATCCACCCTCTGCCCCTTCAAGCCTCTCACAGGACCAACTGCTAAGCTGCCTGCATATTAGTCCTTCACAGACACCTACTTCACTTGACAAATTCCCTTTAGTCTGTCAGTTCACCCATCACCCCCTCCACTGCAACCTCCTTATTTCATCATCTGTGTAGTCTTCCAGTGTACTCATACCCACCCACCCACACTCACATGGGCGTGGTCCTTTGCTTTGGAGGACGGTGTGCTCCCTGAGGAGGCAACAGAGGCTGGGCTGTTGGGAGCAGCATCCTTTTTCAGAACTCGTGATTTATCAAGGCCGTTTTCTGGAGGAGAGTGAGCCGGGCTGACTCGAGGGGTGGCTGGATCCTACGGAGTTAAACGAAACAGACAGAGAGTAAGACTAAGCAAACATAGCAGAGGAAAGCCACTCAGATGTACATGTAGGTCAAACAAACTGGGGCCTCATGTGCAAACACAGATAAATATACCCCTGCGTGCTTTTACTCTGCCTGACACACGTACACATTTTTCATTCACCTGTCCTTCGCTTCTCTCTTTGTATTCGTTGTCTTAACTTAGCCCAAGTAAGCACACACTCATGGCAAACACAGCCAATATTGTGACAGACTTCTATTGGCAATGCTGTGAAAAGCGCTGAGGTGTCGATAGACAAAGAGCTGTATTTAGTCTGGATGGAGCGTTCACACTGGAATGTGACTGAACAGCTCAGTTCAAACGCAGTCTCACCTCATTGGAAACATCCACCACCAAGTCGTCACTTTTGTCTCCATCACTGTCCTGAAATGAAGGAGTCACAAGTTTTACTGGTGGTAAAAATCACAGTGAACATAAACAAGTGAAATCAAATGTTTGGGCTAATGGAGCAAAATGACAGATGACATCAGCTTAATGCTACAGCATTTGTTTATTTGTTTAAAACACTGTAAAAACAACATTAAATGAAATGGGTAATGCTTTAATATTATGTTGTTTCCTTTTAATTACAACTTCAAAGTTTCCTTGTAAGAACTGTGTAACCTTTTAGTAATTACAAAGAAAATTGAGTAACAGTTCTGAAGTTAGTTTTAGTCAGCTGCTGAAAGAACTTCTTACTGAACATTAATTTAGTGTAGGAAACATTTTCATTCTTACATCAATTGTTTGAATTAGAAGCTAGTGTATGTTATTTGCAAATGCATCTTACAATGTACACAATTCCAAGATTTTAGCGATTTGTTTGTCTGGTAACATTTGGCCTAATGTAGTTAATCAGTGTTAAAATACAAGTTCACAGTAAAGGAGCCTCAAACCCATTAATGTGAACAATTGAAACAAGGAAACCACTAAAGGAAAACACTCACGTATCTGCTCATATTGTCCTTGTCCTCCACTTTACGTTTCTTGGAGTCAAGACCATAATCTGAAGAGCTGCGGTGCTTCTCACTTGCTGCACGTAGGCTGTCTGATGGCGAAACTGAGTTATTCTGCCAATAACAACACGCAGACCACAGGATTAGTGTCCAGCGCTTCGAGTCTACTTTTCGTTATAAAGTGTGCTGTATAAGTACACTGGGACAATGACAAAATAAAGCTTTCTTCTTCTTCTTCTTCATTTGACTCATATATTATCCTGTACCATTTAGGGATAACGCTTTGAATTAAGAAAAGTGTACAGCTGCAACAGCCACTGTGTGAGGACAAAAGCTTGACTGTTATTATAAAAGTTATCTAACTACAAGATGTTAAGCTGTCATGATGTCATATTGAGCAACTATGTGAGAAGCAAATAGGCAAACATCTCTTTTAGCCAAAAAGTAAGCAGTGCATATGCCCTTCAGTCAGTTCAGTGTTTTATATGAAAGACAAACCCTCAAACACCAAAAGAGCAGGAACTGCCACATTTAATTCCTGCCTTGGCTCTGCAGCTGTTTCCTTTATCGGAGCAGTGACAATACTGACTGTAAAACTAAACGCACAACACTTGTGGGTTGAACCGGACTGATTTAGGGTAGAAGGGACAGACGACAGTGGGACAGTGTAGCTCCACTGCTGCCACAAAGGCAATGGAGCAAGTAAGAAAGATAAGGAACAGCTGAACAAAACCAGAATACACCAGCAACTCACAGCAAGGTGATGTGTAGAGCAGCCTAACAAGGTATTTACTCAATACACCACATGACCTCACATTGTGTTGTAGATCCTAAGACTGACCTGTTCAGACACGCTTGAAGCAACATTAGCAATTCAAAACAAACACAACTTGCATTTGTGACTCAGTTTTTTCTGAACATGACATGCAAGTTTGTACAAATGCAAACAACAGTGAACACAATCTGTTACTGTGTAACTGTAAAGCTAGCATCAATAACTGCTCGGAATGTGTATGTATGTATGTATGTGTGTGTGTGTGTGTGTGTGTGTGCGTGTGTGTGTGTGTGCGTGTGTGTGTGTGTGTGTGGTAGGTCTAAGACTGACCTGTTCAGACACGCTTGAAGCAACATTAGCAATTCAAAACAAACACAACTTGCATTTGTGACTCAGTTTTTTCTGAACATGACATGCAAGTTTGTACAAATGCAAACAACAGTGAACACAATCTGTTACTGTGTAACTGTAAAGCTAGCATCAATAACTGCTCAGAATGTGTATGCATGTATGTGTATGTGTGTGTGTGTGTGTGTGTGTGTGTGTGTGTGTGTGTGTGTGTGTGTGTGTGTGTGTGCGTGTGTGTGTGTGTGCGTGTGTGTGTGTGTGTGTGGTAGGTCAGTGACAAAACAGTAGCAAATCACTGACGGAAAAGTTCATGAAAATCAACTAGAATAAAGGAGAGGAAGGAGAGAAAGTCACCATTGAGAGCGACGAGGGAAAGTGGACATGAATGTGATGTGAAGACACAAAGAGAAGGCTGCCAGCAGGGAAAAGAGCCATGAAAGAGGCAGTGAGGGATTGAGAAAAAGAGGAAGAAAGACAAGAGAGCAAAACAGGAAAGGAACTTGGCAAGCAATGAGAGCGTAGCAGTGTGGCCATGAGTTCTCCCTACTAAAGGGAATGCCCACATAGGCTGGCACTCTCTTAGAAACAGCAAACAGGGTTTTTGTAGTCGAGCACTAGTGTGGTGGGTTGGTACTGCCAAACAGCCCCACAGGCATGGAAGGAGGGAGGAAAGAGGTGGGTGAGTAAAAGTCAGCAAACCCAGAGGTCAGCACACACTGTCAGACAGCTCAACAAATTGCTGTTCATAAGGAAGATGCAACCTGTCGGTGTTTATGAGCCTGTGACCTTTAAAGGACTGGACAGAGTCAATAACCCTGCAAGTGTCTCCAACTCTGATATCAGATGCCCCCAGGCAACAGGACAGGAAGACTCTTCGTTTGAGTATATGTGAAATGGACAGGATGGAGAGGGAGGGTGGAAGAGAGATTAGGTAAGCTAGAATTGGCAACTGCTCGTCACCATATGAGATGAGAGAGAGTATGGGCTGCCTTCAGACATGAGTGGGCCCATTCAAGCTGGCCAGTCAATGGGAACTCAATCTGGTCGAGCAGATCCAACAAAGCGTTACGCTCCAGCTAGCTGAGAGCTTTAAGCCAGTCCAATATACAGGGACTTTAACATGAGAAGAAGAGAGAGAGAGCGAGAGAGGGAGACAGGGAGAGTGAGAGACAGAGGAGGACAGAAGGATTGTGATAAGAAGGAAGAGTAGAAAATGAAGGTATACGCAAAATAAAAGGGGAGAGGCTGATAAAAAAAAGATGAAAAGGAGTCAGATATCAGGCGCCTACAACAATATATCCTCTAAGGAGGCGAGGAAGAAAAGAAGTCAAAGTCGTTTTTAATTGTGCTGAAATTAAAGGAGGCAGCTGAATCTTAATCCTCATCTAGTGATTGGAATCATTTTCCACCTAGATTGGATGGCATTGCCTTATTTGGCCAGACTTAATTATTTAGTTTCAGCCAGCTTATACCCCTGGAGTACAAAAATGTGAATGCTCTTATGCACAGAGCATTCATTTCTACTAAACAGTGAAGCCAGCCTATGTAAAGGGCACATAACAAAGTCAAGAGACACACAGGACATGGAGTATCAACATACCGTGCTTGACTCGCGTTCTTTCAGAGGAATGACCAGAGGCGAGTGAAATGATGAGGGGCCAGGAGAGAGAAAAGCAAAACACAAATTAGTATGGGTGTCATCACAATTGAGTAATCAAATCAAATAACAGTTACAGAATTATTATACAGAGTTGCATTACAAATCAATTGCCGTAAACATGTGGACTGAAAAGTTCTACACTTTAGGTGCCTTAATAAAACATACTGAACATCTACATTACCAGTAGAGTTCAAACATCGATAAACTCCTTCTTTCCTATGTCCTGATGATGTTATTAATTACATTTTTATTTTCTGGCTCGAGTCCTAAGGTTACCATATAAGTATTTCCCCGCTGAGTGGTAAACAAGTTTAAAAACATACAGTGACATGTTTCTATTATAAATGTATCTGTCTGGTAAAACCTGTTCTTGGCAGATACTATCACCTGTCAACACTAAGGCGCTGCAGGCAATTTGTGCGGCTGGCTGTGCTCCTCACCTCGGTGCTCCAGGTCATGGTGGTTTTTCTCATCCTTTACAGGCAGGTGGGCCTGACTGCCAAGAGCTCCCAGAGCCAGTAGGCCAGAGCCAGCACCTGTCACAGGGGGGATGCCGGGTGGCTGCAGACCAGAGGGATGTGGGGGCAACTGGACTGGAGGGCCATGGGCTGCATGAGAGAGGTGCTGAGCCTGAAGCTGCTGCTGCTGTAAACAAAAGCAGGGAGACAGCAGACAAGACAGAGGACAAATGGGTCAGCTGGACAGTGAGTCCATGAATGACTGTGCCGTTCTTGCGCACTGCAGCTGGCTTTGGCAACAATAAATTCAAGGCCAAACCATTTATGCACAATAGCAGACTGACATGACGCTGACATGACATCACTGTCAAGATGCTCATCCAGCTCAATCACTGTCTGAGGGGAAAAAAAAAACAGATTCTGCTCATAGCTGTAAGTGCACAGTATGGTTATCATCTAATTCAATGTTTTTGGATCACTAAACACAACGAATAAAATTATTTATGATTATTGACTTTTACTATCCTACATTAGTAACGTCTTTAGCATTTGTGCATTAAGGGAGCAACTTCTTCATATGAAAAATGAAACAGTGAAAAACAATAAACCATCACCAATTATTATTAAAACAGCTGTTTTCTCACCACAGACCACTGCCTGTGCATGAGTCCAGGTTTTGTTTTCAAATCTTACTTCACTTATTACAACACTGCTGCACTTATCACTTCCTTTGTTTTTTTGTTTGTAATGTATGTAATGCTTCATGTTTGACGAAATATCTCCTCTGGTCGTCAGAAGTGACACAGAGCTTTTTTTGGAAACCAGAGTACTTCAGTCATAGGCGGAACTGTTAAGAAAATCAATAGGTCTACATTTGAATACCTCAAAATTTTCAACATTTTTTGCCTGCTTTTGTGAAAAAGGCAAACATGCACTCTGTTAAGCGCATACACACTGGTGAAGACACACACACCTCCCAAGAGGCCATGAATATCTGTGTGAGAGGCAACTAGAGAGGAGTGAGTAGACAGACAGGAGTTAAATAGCCACTCAGGCAAGAGGGAAGCAAGTGCTTTAAAACAAGGTTAAATAACACTTAGCTCATCCATCAACTGCCTCTCCAAAAAGAAAAAAAAAACACGATTGCTATTCTGCTTGCTCGATATTACTTCAATAACCACATCCTTACATTCATTACATGAAATGGGGAAAAAAATAGACAGGGTTATATCTAGTGGCTTACCACATTTAGCAGCTTGCCATTATTCATTCAACTCATTATGTGTAGCTGGACCTGTAATCGCACAATAGATAAGCATCTGAGGGGCGGGATTGTTAATCGATATTGTACTGGTATACCCAGCAGCCTATTAGTCGTGAAAAAAGGAAAAATGGGCGAACAGACAGAAAAGGGCAGCCAGAACAAGGGAAGGAGGGAGAGGCAGAACCAGAGAATAACAAGAGAATGAAAGTGAGTAAGTGAGGGACTGAGGCAGGGACCTCCCTATTGAGAGTGCCTAATGAGGAAAAGCGTGTGGGGATCATTATCAAGAAGCCTCATTAGCAAGCTATGGCTGAGGAAAGGAGCGAGAAGGGATAAGGAGTGAGGGTGTGGGGGTGTGGAAAATTTCACAAAATAAATTGCTTTCAATTCAATATTCATGGATAAAGAGCTGGCTTCCTTTCATACTTATCTTTTTTCATTATGTGTAAATGGCGCTGCAGCTCAGGCAACTTCCACAGGAAACAGGCAATTAAAGTTAACTAGGCGATGCTGACTCCCTGCAGAACTGTACTGTCAGGTGGAACAAGCATCAACAGCAGCACGAACCAGCTGGCAGACTGGCTTAATAAGCCTGGCAGTGATCAGTGCATTACCTACTTATCTTATGTACTGCAACAAATTTTCTTCTGTTGTCAAGACAAGGGTTACACTATATCTTTTGCTTAAAACACAACTAATTTCAGGAACAACACATGAGAATTATTTTTTATGTTGATCATTAGCTATAGTGCCGTCATATCAGTGAGACGTGAATAAGGCACATAAAGGACAAGACACCAAAAATATCCAAACACACTCAAGGTTGACCTTTGTCTCCATAGTACTTTCTCGCCCTTCATAAAGACACATTAGACTGCAGGCAAGCAATTCAAAAAGATTTGTTATAGATTGATTTTCTAATGCAGAACAGGCATTATTTGATTGACTGAATTGTTAGTTTGCTATTTAGTTTTGTACCCCTCACCCCGACCTCACCGGGCCACGCCCCCCTACCTCCCCCCACGGTTTAAAAAAATCCTGGAGGAAACCCTGAAAGATATTCAGTTTGCTATCAAAGCAAACCAAATAATATTAACAGTTAAGAGAGCGGAGGCAAAGGTTTTTTGGTGATTTCTACTCAAAATTACTTAAACTGATAATGAGCCGAGCTCCATACCGACTCCTGAAACACTGACAAATCTTCAGTCGTTAACTGTTTGTGGCCTACATGTAGATGCAAATGAGTCAAAACACCTGTCAGTGTGGTCACACTCAAACCAGATGGGCATATGACCTGGACATGCAAATTTTTCACTGTAAGATCACTGTAAACAAATTAACAAGAGTAACATCAAGAACAAACCCAGGCAGTGTAAAGGTTATGTTCCACAGTTTAGCATTTAAATAAGGATTTGTGATTAAGAGTATGGCTGCTGAAACGGACCCGTTATCCAATATCTAAATATAATCTAAGTCACCCCTGGCATTATGCAAATCAGTGCTTTTAATGTGTCTTTCAGCCCCATTCAGGCCGTTTTGGTCTATTAAAGAATTGCATCATTTATCAAAATACCTTGCAACTAATTTTCTGTCAACTTTTTTCAGTCTTATGCGAAATCTTGCAAATGCAAAGTCTTATGCAAAATAGTGATAGTTTAATCCTAGAAATTTCCCATCTGCACAACTACCCTTCGCGTCCTGGCCCAGAAGTTCAGAGGAGTTTGTTCATCTGCATATCCAGCTGGGAGGAAGAGGTGAGGCAGTTGGTTGTTTGGGGGACATAAATACATTGGCTCATATTATAGCACTGCTGCAAGGGGTTCCCTGAGGGGCAAGCATCAATCATGGGAGGCCAAAGTGTGTGTGTGTCTGTGTGTGCCTCAAATCTATTTTTCGACATAAACTGCTGTTGAAAGGTGCCAGAACCTGATGCTCTCTAAATATCACTGACTACTATGACGAGTCTCACACTATGGGGACATGGAGATTGATGACTTGCAGTGTCTTGGCTTCAATAATCAATAGTCTCTTTTCCTGTCTGTGTGTGTGTGTGTGTGTGTGTGTGTGTGTGTGTGTGTATGTGTGTGTGTCCAATGTTAATGAAGACAGGGTCACTCCTGTTTTTAGACTTTCTCACTGAGTCAGGTTTAAAAACAAAAAAGGAAGGAGGAGGAAATAGGAAGTAATTACCTTGAAAACTGGGGGTTGTGCTCCTGGCTCATTTACTTTAATCGAATTTCAATATCCGCTTCTCAATAGACTTGACCCCCTACCACTGGGATAAGCTAACCACTAACTAGCCTCAGCAACAGAGAGCTAATCAAAAGGGTCAGATATCCATCTGGGCCCAAACTGGCTATTAAAATCAGCCAGCCTATATTTTTTTAATAAGCAGATGGAGTAGTGGTTTGTTTGTATTCAGAGCTATGGCGCCAATCGAAAGGTCAAATACATATTAAAAAATAAATATTTTTGAATGGTACACTTTTCCCCTATTTAAGTTTTGGATTACCACAGATGCTCGCAAATGAAATTAAACATTGAAGAAAATAAAACTTTCAATACAAGCTTTCCAGGTTTAAAATACCAAGTTGAGTGTGTTAAGGCACGCTTTAACATATGGTGAGAATTAGAGGGGAAAAAAAACACCACATACATATTCTATTATTCAGACCTTAATTATGAGCAGATGAGTAAAGGAAAAACTGCTCACAACAATCTTTATCTGTTTATCTGTTATTCCAGATTAGAGAAATCAAGGCTTTTGGAGAGCTGCGAGCGCTCCCTCCTAGCAAAAACAACTATAGTCAACAAACCAGTGATGCAAATTCAAAAGAGTTACATGGGAATTAAATACAAGTTTAATAGATTCTGTTCTCACTCATTAACAAAGCAAATACAAAATGTAACAACAAAAAGTAGTCTACTTTAACATTATGTGATTTTAGCATTTGCAGTGGGAGGTAAGCATCAGAAAAGTCCTTACTTTAACTATCAGATTTTCCTGTTCATCCCACTTAGATGGCACCTGCTCGAGTGCAGCCTGAATTTTTTACACATGACACCTTACAAATGTTTTGTTCCTGCAAAGTCACATCCTTGTCCTAAACTGAATGTTTTAATTCCTCCTGCTGTGTGGTTAAAGCTTGAGATAAGCCTGTTGGCTGGACCCTTTCATCTAATTAAAGTGCAGCCAAAGTGAAATGTGAGAAACACTATGATCTGATCTTAGCCTGGACTGTGTAAATCTATATCAGATGTTCCTCTACTCTGCCAGAGAGGGAACAATCAGAGCAGAGCTGCTGTTAGAAAGAGTAAAATGACCACAGTGAACACACAGAGAACATTACAAAACACTCAACTAAAATAAAAACATAATAAACCATTGGCAACAGAGGCAAGTCTGCATGAGTGGAGAGGACATGTCATTGCTAGTTTGTATTTAGTCTGATCATTTAAATGCCACAGAAAGGAGGAACAATGGGAAAACTAACTTCAGCTACTTTTAGTCCGTTTTCACCCCAAATTTTCCTCCTGATTGTACTTTACCCAGGTTATCTTTACCATGCAACACTTCAGCTGAAGAATATGAAGCGAAAAACCTTTGAGTATAATGTAGCATTCTGGAATAGCCTATATGCAGACATTCCCCTGTGTATACAGTTTTGCCCCTGGCCACAGGTCAAATGAAGGAAGAAGAGGGGGTATACACACAGTGAGAGGCAGATTGGGAAGTCCACGTACCCCGATGATAGCATTCAGCTCAGTCATTGTGACCTGCTTGGCCCGCTCAACAGCTTGGGCCACCTGCTGTTGATGCTGCAAGAAACATAAACACAAGGATAAGAGCAATTCATAACAACAGTCTGCAAAAAACTAGTGGTTTACCTTGACAGGACAACAAATAGACTATCGCTGTAGAAGACAAAGCTCTAAAATGCACAACTGTATTTTAATTCTACTCAAAGTCAATCATAAAACTAATAAGTAAAGAACCACTTTGCTTCTGTGTTATATATTGAGAAATTGCCAGAATGAATAAAAAAACAGCACAACAGAAATCTGTTGTTTAGTGGCCAGGACAGCCAATGTGAGTTCCTTGCACAATTAGCCTCATTCACTTTGTTTTCCAAAAAAAGCATGTAAGTTTTGAAGAAGGAATGTTTACTTCTTCATACTGAATGAAAAGGAGCAACATCTTTTAGTAATTGTGAGTGGTTAAACTAATTAAGGTGTGTTTGATTTATTATCCAACTTTATTAGACAGTTGTGCAGTTAGTTTTCATGATTAATATGACTACAGTCTCTGGAGCCACTATACTCTAGTTATTGAAAAAGTTCTTGAAATGCTTATGTTATCTGGGATGACACCTACCTCTTGTGACAAAAATGGCATGATCTGAGCAAGAATTGCATTGAGGCGTTTGGCAATCTCTGTCTGTCGAAGAAAGAGAGAAAACAGAATAGTCTTTCAGTTTAGGCATGCCACAGGCAACACTGTAATTAAGCAGTTAAACTACCTACAATTCAAAAGGGTGTGCGTTTGTGTACACACGCATATAAATTATTTCTGCGTTCATCTGGGTACACTATGTATTTCTTGCCACTGCCTTAAAACACACACCGCCAACACACGCACGCATGTGTGCACGCACACACACACACACCTCCATTAGGCCTTGTTTCATTAGGAGGCTGAAATATGTGAATACCATCTGGCTGGAGAGACCCTAATGAGGTCCATACTTCATAATTACAGCCCATAGATAGCAGGGAGGGAATGTTAAAGCAGACAGGTTAACTCTATGGCCCTATCTATCAGAAGCATCCTTGGTATCGACCACGGAATATTAGCTGGGAGAGTAAGATGATACTTCAGGGCTCGACAAACACAGAGCACTTTACAGGGTTCAATTTAGACAAATGGATGTGCAGTGCTGCCTATCTAACGCACTTGAATGTCCCAAGACATTTCCCCCCAAACCCATTTCCTTTTTTAAAATTTCTACTTTCCATAAAAAGAGGAGGAAGAGGAGGAGAGGAAGAGGGAAACACAAAAGTAGAATGCAGGATAAAAGAGTGTGTGTGGGGGGGGGTGTTTGTGAGGTGATGAATGGTGAAGTGAAACCCTCTGATTTGACACTAAGGTAATGTGGTTTGACTGCACTGAGGGAGGTGAACTAATTGATTCTGAGAGATTAGGGGTGGAGGCCCAGCAGGTGTGTGTGGGGTGAAGAGGTCTTACCCGCCATTTTATATGGGGCCACATTCCACTCATTTTCTCCCTTAACCTTGTTTGACTGTGGGGGGGGGGAGGGAGGAGAAGGAGTGGGGGGTGGGGGGGAGGGGGGGTGGGGGGGGGGGGGGGGGGGGGGGGGGGGGGGGGGGAGGAGAAAGAAAGAGAAAGGGGGAAGGAACTGAGGTGCCAGCAGCCTTCTTCACAACGCATGTCATTCTTTTTATTTTGAAGGAGGTTAGACAGGAAAAGAAGGGACGCAGAGGAGGGGGACAGATCTTTACAGGCCTGTCAGGAAGCATCTCACAACCCCCTGTCTGACCTTAGACATACAGCCTTTTCTCTCTCCATCCAGCCTCCCCCTCCCTCCTCCAAAATTGTCTTCACACCCCTCTATGCTAATCTCCACTACTCTCCTCCGTGCCCTCCCTCCTTCTTCCTCTCTCATCGTCCCCCTCTTCTGTTGCTGGGGCAACGGTATCTGGTATGGCTGATCGTTATGTAAATTGGGTTGGGGCCCTGACCAGAACAGCCTGTAAAATCATATTAGGCACAGCACAGAGGCAGGTCATTAAATTGAATTTTCGGCCTGTCGATCTGATCGGCACGGGAAATTAATGAGGGATAACTGGGAAGAGGCTGCATGGAGGGGGGCATGGGGGTGGTTGACGGCAGCTCTACGGAGACTCATAAACCATCATCATTAGCGGGGGCTGCATACAATGCCACACAGTAGGATCAGATTGTTTCAGCATCACACCACTTCTCTGGAAATGGCTGCAAGGGGAGCAACATGGAGTTTGTGGATAACAGTGGTATGCTGATACACTCAGCTATTAGAACCACAACATTACAAACTCTCACCACAAACCAATTAACAACGAAAGACGCCCATTTGTTCGTAGCACACCATACCTCCAGAAGCTAGAAACATTCACTCCACTCTGTTCAGAGTTCACAGATGTTAGAGAGGGCAAATGGGCACATGGCTTATTTAAATGACTGTTTGACAGCCACTCTGAAAGGGAAAAATACTGATAACAAATTACATCCCATGGCTCACAGCACTCTTCAATGACTCCTATGTTGCATTGGAGGCACTATTTTCCACAGTGCTTTTAGAGCAGAGACAGGCAGAGTTTATTGACACTTGGAGCCACTGAAAACAGAAGCTTTTGAGGCAGCAGAAGCTTTTCACTACAGCGCCACAATTACAGGTACTCAGGGTTGTCTAGTAGCACCACAGCTTGAAGAGGCTCTCTCTCCATTGCATCCCTCTGTCTATGGTGCGTTTGAAAGCCATTTGGCTGTTTGTCGCTGCAGGCATTAGCCCCCAAGTGGAGAGCAGAGACTCTGACGAGAATTCAATTGGCGAGGAAAACAAGTGGCTTATGATGGGAGAAGGGCAGAGATGGCTATTTGGGAATTGTCTTCTCAGCCAGAGTAAGAAAGAGGCACTTAGAGGTATCTTGTTCATTACAAATTCATGAAGAATATTTTGCATGTGCATGTCACTCTGTTTTGAGCTCATACACACAAAAATGACATTCTTTTCTGTAGAGGAGCAGATGGAAATGGGCTGTTTTCCAACAGATTACATTCAATTGTACTGGAGCCCATCTTACTGAGGAAACCAGTACTTACTTCTCTTTGACCACATCAACACTGACACCATCAGGTGGTAGAGCACATGCCTCAACCACCCACCCACATACACACTATGTAACTCTGTTCTACCAGCCTTTCTTGCCCGGCAATCAAAATAAAGCATGTCTCACAGCCTCCAGTAACCTTGTCAACCTCTCTTGAGACTGTGTGTGTGTGTGTGTGTGTGTGTGTGTGTGTGTTCTCATCGTCAGTTTGTTTTGGCTTAGAGAAAGGTCCGCCATCATCACCTTGGCAAACAATTCCTGGAATCCTGTATGAATTATTCAATTGCACAAGCTCTCTTTCTCCCTTCTCCTGTTCCTCCTTTCATTCTCTTCTTCCATCAAGGAAACAGGCATGACATGGAAAAAGAAAATTCTAACTGTAGTAAGGGCAGTGTGTTTCATGTTCCCTGTTTTAATTTACCAAAGACGGTTGAAATCAAAATGTTGGCAAGTGTGCAAAAAGCAACCACAACAGAGAATAGAGGTAGCAAAAAACAAAGCAACTCACACTACACAGTCAGCAGGGCATACTGCTGAGGCAGCCTAATGAGCTGTGCTAATTAAAATCACTTATTGACAGCAAGCAAGGGTGATTACCTCCACCCTACTCTCTTCACCATCATAAGAGACACCGTCAAAACAAATTACCCCCACAGATCTCTTTGCTAGCAGTGGGAAATAGTGTCTGTGGGAACTTGAATTACAGTGTTTGTGTTAAGACATAACTGGTCTCACCATGCAAGTAAGTTATTATTTATACATGCATATGTGTATTTGTGCTGCTACTTTTCTATCCAGCTTTGCATCAATAACAACACAAAATGAGTTTGCCGCATCTTTTTTCACACCATAATAAATCTTCACAAGCAGAATAATATGCCTGCTTGCATCCAATAATGCAGACTCCCTCTCTTCCTACCAATAACAGGGACAGCTAAGGGATGTTTGTTTGCCTCTTGCTGATGTCATCACAAACACTGGCTCACCAGGGATAGGAGAACGGAGAGAGAGGAAGGGAGCTGGCAGGAATCATGCATTATTCACAGCACTCCGTCAACTTCACCAGGCTTATTAATATACAAAGGAGATGTACAGGAGAAGACCAGTCGATTAACCAATTCACCCCGAAGCCTCTCACTCACTCCTGTCTCCATCCCTTTTTTCCAACTTGTCCTGTCCACTGCCACCAGCATCAACACACAACAACTAGCACCACCCACCATCCCATATTTGCTTCAGCCTGCTTGTTGGTATGTGCCTGACAGAAAATGCCCAAGAATGGGGGGAGACACACAGTGAGCTCCCTGGTGAACAGAAAATTCACCTAGTTAGTACACACAGCATTACCGCAGAGATACTGCATGTTTACAAAAAACACAACTACACCTGATGAATTGTGCAGTGTGCTGTTTTTCCAACTGGGCTCCCTTTCCACTGATGCCATTAACCTTCTGGATATGAACCCTCCGCTCCACCCCATCCTGTCCCTGTGTCCCCCTTTTCAACAGACTCCCACTTTCATGCATCATATGAAACAGCTAGTGACACATGGGCCATCATTCACATCACTTTTGTTGGGGTGGAAGGAGGGGAAATAATGGGAAGACATGAGGGCACAAGAAAAGGAGTGAAAGAAGATGTGAAGAGGCTGAGATGACTGAGGGAAAAAGAAAGAAACAACAATGCAATACTAGACCTACTAATCTTACTCAAGAATACTACAGCTCGATGCATTCTTGGTGGCGTTGGGGCATTCAGCTAACGCCAAGGAATGGTGTCAACCAAAACTGTGGACATGACAGGTCAGTAAATTAACTGGAAGCAATCCAACAAATAAGCCTGACGTGAAAAGTGGCCACTATTTCTAAGGCTAAAATGATATTAATGAGCCCCTTCCTCCATGTATCCAGCCGACTGAAACTGCTCTTAGGGTAGTGTTGATGTATTTTTGCCTTGTTCATCAGCAGAAGTCTTTCCATTGCAGCATGATGCCCAGTACTCGGTGGCAGCTGAACTAATGAGCTTTTAGCCCAGCTGGCACAAGGGAGGTAGACACAAAATGATGCAGGCATGTGTGTATACACATTCACACACAGAAACATAGACACAGACATACACACACAGGACAATCATCTAAACAAGAACACATTCTCTCAGACTGTCTGCCAAATACTCTGCTTTAATCTTATCAAACTATCCAAATCAGGAAGTGTGCCCTTCATGTTGTTTAGCCTGTAAGCATTTTCACTACAGGAAGCCAGTATGTGTATGCCTCCCAAAGGCATTTAAGGATGAGGGCAGAAACAAGTATCAGGTGTAGGTATGTGTGTGGGAATGTGTGAATGTGTGTGTGTGTGTGTGTGTGTGTGTGCGCGCGTGCGTGCTAGTAGGTGTGCTTATGTGTGCTCAGTCACAGGGAAACAACAACAGTGTTTTGACTATACACAGACCATCTCTGATATGGCTACATACCTGTTTGTGCATCTCAATGTTGAGCCCGTAAGACATCTCATAGTACTGAAAAATAGAGAAAACATTTGAAAAAAACAAAAAGCTTTCGTTCATTAAATGATGTTTCAACAGTACACTGAATTAAATACTTTAACTTTTACCAACATAGTTGAAAATATGATGCAGCACAGAAGTGGAGAATTAAAAATACATCGATGTTACCCAAAGAGGTTGAAAACAAGATGTACTTTATGTAGCTAGAGCAGAAAGACAATTGGCCACTGTTCCCTTTTACTTCTGCTGTACACAGCCAGGCACAAACACTGTCTATGGCATCAAATACCAAGGAGTAAGCCAATGCTATTATTGAAAACAACATTATCTGTTGCCGAGTGCCAAAGGGTTGTGAGCCACTACCAGATGCAAACTAAGACATAATAGTTTGTCTGTCTTGTTTATCAAGCACACAGTTAACAGTTTCCATTTATTATAGCTACTCCCACAACCTTCTGGCTTCTCACACGGAAAATAATATTTAACAAATGTACTTCTGCATTAGGTTAAAGTAATTCCTTGCATGTACCATCAAGATAAACCCACACACAAACAACCTTAGAGTGAGGTCTAAGTTAGCTCACTTGTCAAATAAATAAATAAATCAATATACACATACGTACATACATACATATATATGTACACACACACATACACACACACAAAATAAGTAAACTTTGAGTAGTTTTTGTAGCAGTGGCATTTGATTGTCTTTAACTAATGAGCAGGAAGCACTGTTTTGGAATAGTTTTACATTTAAATCAATAAGTATAGTAATAATGAAACACTTATCAAACAAAGCCAAGAACTCTATTTTCATTATGGCTGGAGGAAAAAAACACAGTCACCCATGGGTGTGTCTTAAGTGTCTGAACGACACATGGTTCATCTCGAGAGGGAAAGGGGAAAAAAAGTGGACAGGAAACCCTCTGATTCATTCACAAAGCCAGCAGAACAGATATTTACCCCCAGTGGGTCATCTTGGGTGTGTGTGGTTGTAGTGAAGGGTCATTAAGAAGACCTCTGAGCCATGGGGGTAGGGTCGCCATACCACACAATCAATAGTTGGACATTTAACCCCTACTAAAGTTTCTACTGCTTCTCCACACACCCCTATCGTGCACCTCCTTCTCCAATAAAAACACAGGCATGAGTCAACCGTACCAAGAAAGTATAAATGCTATTATGGTCTTGTCAATACACTCGGGCAGCACCACTGTTTACCTGAAGCAAAAAGGTGGATCTGGTATTAAATGAGATTTACAGTTTTACAATGTGCTCTTACCATGACGTAGTGACGTTGCATCTCTGTCTTTTCATTGGCCAGTTTATCATATTCCACTTTAAGACTGAAGGAGTAGAGACCAAAAGTAGCGTTTCATTTTCATGCCAGTTCAACAATGAACACTCATTTCAATAGAATTAAGTTCATTTGCATTTTTGTTTGTTTTATCAGTGTACACTAGCTGAATGAAGCTACAAAAATTGAACCAAACAGAGGTATCTTCCTCTTCCTATTTTTTCCAGGAAGACAGTGGGCTGGTCATTACCTGTGGTACTGGGCCTGCAGAAACTGAAATTCATCTTTGATCCTGTCGCAGGATTCTGCCACAGTGAACTTGAAGCCAGGCTGGCCTGGCTGATGAGGTGCCTGAAAAGCAAAAGATTGGAGACAACACAGGGGTTAATACTACCTTCACAACCACAATAACAGTCTCATCTCGTAAACTGTTTTTTTCTCCTGGTGGGTTGTCCTCCCATTTCCTCAGAGCCCTGACTGGAGGTTAGAGCTGCTTTTGCTCAACATCATTTGCAATGACAGAGGGTCACTTCACATGTACTCAAGTAATGTCTCATGGTAAACAGAGGACGTTGAAGAAATAATCAAGCGATGTTGTGGGATTTAGTATATGCTAGCTAACAAACACATCTAACCTGTCGGCAATAAAAATGCAAATGCATTTTTCTTTTACGTTCAACCAAGATCTTTGCTCTTGATACCAATAAACACGATCTTCCAGTTTCTCTGCTGCCAGATTGAAGTGTCTAAGAAGCAGCGACACGGACCATAAATAGTAAGGAGTGGATCAGCAGCTCCACTCTGACAAGCTAATTAGTCTGTTTTGAAGGGCGGTGCAGTTGCATCAATTTACAAACAGTCACAAAGACAGCTACTTACCGGATGCCGGCCTTGTGGATACATGTCGAGTCCTTTACACAAGGGAATCCGTGTGGTTTTCTCCTCTGTAGTCCCAGCGAAGGTGCGCAAATCACCGCCTCCCCCTCCCCTGTGTACACACGATGGCGGCGGACAAAGCCCTGTTCTCGGCTTCGAGGCGCACCCCCAGACGCCGACCACTGGAAGTATCACCTTGTCCCTCTCTCCTTTGTGCCTAAACAAACAGAAAACACAGCACACAGCTCAGAGGCTGAACTGCAGGGAGTGACTGAAGCAACCTGGTTGTAAATATACATGGACTGAAGCCTGATGAACTTCACCGGACTATGTGTTGTCTTAAGACAGGGTTTTAAATCTTCATTTTGTCGTAATGGCCAAAACCAAATGTTTCGTACTTTTTGAGAGCCAAACGTAAACATATCGCCTCGGACCTGCGCTACAGCTCGACAAACGAGTGAGGCAGTAACATGTGTACAGCAAAAATCCCAAAGTTGCGACTTTTGATCACAACCCTCAACGACAAGATGCTTTGTTTTCCTCCTAGAAGCAGCCACTTGTCTCCCACAGAGGGAGAAGGGACACAGGGGGTTTGTCCAGGAGGAGCAGAAAACAAGGAGCCGTTGCCATAAAGCCACACCACCACCACCACCACCACCACCACCACCACCACCCGTCTTGTTGGCGCCTCTCTCTGTCCGCGTAGCTCTCATTACCTTTGTCTCGACCGATTCCTCCGCTTTCTTCAGCACAGGTAAAATATAGTATCCAGACCCGCAGCTTAATATCCTTGCCTGGTAACCGTCACCAGAGACTGACAGCAGCGGAAACGTCCGTCACCTTTTTGTTTTTCATACGTTTCTCCTGAGCTGCTTTCAAAAGCCCGGTGACCCGCGGCAGAGAGCGTCTCTTCTCTCCGTCCGCTGGAAGCCGCTCGGCGGGACGAGCTGTTGACGGCGGACCACCTCAGCGGTAGCAATAGATCCAGAAACGGTGCACACAGCGCCCAGTAACTCCAAATGTTATTTTAAACCGCGTGAAGGTTGAATTTTGTTGGAAAATGTGGGCCGTCTGTAGATGTACCGCTAGCTTGTTGTCGGGTATAGCAGCTCCTCAGCCGCTCGCGGTACCACACACACACACACACTCATACATACACTGCTCACTGACACGAGGACCCGACTGCCGAGAGAGGCCCGTGCGAACCAATTGGCTTCTCCGCAACGTCGGCCAATCGCAGCGCGTGAACCCCACGTGGGTTCACCGAGAACCCCGCGTTTTGATTGGCGTGCGATCTGTGACCTCACGCAGTCGCCATTTTGGATTTGAAGTGACATTCGGTCCGTTCAACAACTTGTTCAAAACAAAGCCAATAATTTATATATAAATATATCAGTTCATCAGACAGTGGTCCGGTTTGACATGAAAACCATCCCAACTACTGAGTTTATCATTAAAAGCCACACCGATTACAGCGCACCCCGCGTCGCTGTAAACACGAACACAACAGAGAATCTATCATGTTGGAACAAGCACGACGCTTTTAATGTGCTTTAGTATGTGAACAAATCATAACAGAAGCTTGTGTGAAGTTTGATAGAGGGCAATTACGCTTTATGTTCGTTTCAAAGCGGTGGATATGACAACAACAACAACAACAACAGGAGGAAACAGGAGCCGATACAACGAAGAATAATAGGAGCTGATAGAAATTCATTCAGGAGCCGCAGTGCGCAGATGTGAACAGCGCTTAATCTACCTCAGTGTGCGTGTGCTGTGAGTGACTTGAACTGATCGACCTATTTCTAACGAGACCTCAAGCATCTACAAGCTTTCTCTCAGCAGCAGTAGGTAGCTACAACACGTCTGCGCTTCAGGATCTCAGCCTATCACGTGTCGCTCGCCTTGTCCGGCCCCACGTGGGGCTTCTCCTCCCTTCCCGTATCCTGCCTCTGCTTTGTTGTCCAATAGCGTCGCGGCTGTCTAGCTCCGCGCCTTCCGATAGGCCCAGCGGCCGGGCAACTGTCAGTCACGAGCCCCGGTTGTCAATTAAAGCCACGTTGGGTACGGCGCTGACAAATGCCTGTGCTCCTCTCCCTCCTGCCTGCGAACAGCGCCCGGAATGGCTGCTTAATTAGCTTCGAATGGCTTTTCCTTTCAGCTCAAACAATCTGTCACTACCATGTGGTAAAAAGAGCCCTGCATAAAACAAAAGCAGGAAAAAAAAGCCAGTAGGGGCTAAATATCAGTTTGATCCCCCCTCCCTCCCCCATGAAAACATTTGGTGCAAAACAAAGCTTTTACCTCAGTCAAACATCGGCGAGTTTCATTCGTCTGTTTCTGCCCCCATTCTCATCTAAAAGTGCATTTATTGGTTTGTTTGCATGGGTGTTCATTCAGTACCTTCACATTTAAAGTCAAGGTGAGATTATTGTTCTCCCCAGAGCAAGCAGACCAGGTTTCACCAGTTTGTATGACATTATCTTTTTATTACATCATTTGATTTATTGGAAGTTGTTAAACGTTAGGGCCAGTAGTTAAGTTGTTCTGGGGTAAGAGAGCAATCATTTAACTTTAAAGTTAAAAAATAAAAAGTATGCCTACGTGGAGATGTATGTTATGTTTACAGGAGTCAGAAGGGAAATCAAACTACACCTGTCTGTGAAAGACATAATAAAGGATGGTGAATAATTACTCCTCATTTTAAAATCAAAGGTCATTTCAACAGTATGTTGTATATCTAACCTAAAGATGAATTTACATTTGACCAAAAAATCTTTTTTTTTTTTTTGGTCCATTGCGTTTTATTCCCAGCAGAGTGCCCAGAAGTCAAGAAGTATAGCACACATTTTAAATACCACTGTGTAGGTAGCATGCTGCGCTTCAGCTGTTGCTTAGCAACAAATGGATCCCTCCTGCAGATGCTCTGATATGATTTGGGATAATAACTCATGTTCTGCAGACATGTTGATAAGCTATATACACTTAAAGAAGGTCTGTCACTCAAATCTGCGAGTGATAAGTTATCCTAGTCGTCCTGTGGCAGTCTGAGTGGGAACTGACATTATGCAGTGCCCTTCCTGTAGGAGCTTTGTTGCTAGCAGCTCAGAAAACTAATAACCACTGATCTGCACTGATAAATCTATCATCAACCGACTTACTGATTCCCAAAACAGACATTCACTATTAAAAAGTTAATGGCCTAACATAATTATTACATGACAAGTACACGTAGGCCTGACCATGTTGTCCACGTTGTCCCATCACTGTACTGTTGATTCATATAACCTTGTTTTTTATATCAGCAGTAGGATATACCCAGTTCACTGCCACATCTCTATACATCTTGCATTAAAAAAAACAGGTTTCTCCAGCAAGGATTATCACAGACAACATGATCAGCAAATTTCCTTTGAGAATTTTTTATTTTCAATGTACTGACAATTAATAAAAAACAGTGGAAATGCAATAGTGTGGTACTTGAACCAGATAGTTAGGCCGGCTCTTGGTGAGTAATAACTGAATAAAACGCTTAGTTTCCTTTAGGATGATTTAAGTAGCATTACATTTATGGCTTTAATTTTCAGAGACAGAAGCCATTTGTGTGCCTTTGTATTTAACGTATACATTTTTTTACACAATATCAACTGGGAACTGTTATGTATGCAGTTATGCAGAATTGTTGGTCGGCAGCACGGATACTTAGTACAGTTGGTTCATGGCTGAGGATCCTGTCATTGGTATGTGTAGAGCCAGTGTGAGGATGTGGGTTATCTGAGAACTGGCAAACACAGCAGTGGTCTCCACAGACCCAAGACTCTGAGTTGAGAACCACATACAAACATTATCATGCAGCTTAATCTGGGGACTGTGTATATGTCACTCACTCACAAACATGTTCACACACTACCACACAAACACTCTCACACAGATCCACTTTTCATCCTATTCAATGGCGAGTGCCCCAGATTAGGGAGCAACAAAGGAGTGGGCTTCACCTCTGGGATAAGGGGGGGCAGTCTACCCTTGTAGACCTTTGCACTGTTTATTTGCACTGGAAACCCAGACGCTGTGAAACTCCCACTCAGAGGCACTACACAAATATTGAGGCTATTTACAGAGGTGGTTTTAATTCTTCACAGAGCAATGATTGGCTCTTTTCATTCCCATCTCTGCAAAGGCTTGTCCACTGGATTCCTCCCACCTCATTTGCTCCCCACACCACACCCCAATTCACACCAGCCCCAAAGTAAATATAAGTGATGTGTATTTTCAATAGCTTCGTGGCCACTAACGACACAAATCCCATTTACTCGGCTTATAGTTTCACATTCTTTGCTCAAACAAATCCTCAGCACAGAGACAGCCTCCCCAGTGAACCATTTCTGGTTCCTGCTTCTGCTGTATACAAGGATCCGGATACTTCCGGAGAACAGACAACATGTTCACTCACCTTTTAGAGGCCTGCAGTGTGAAAACAAGGAGGGGCTTTGCAATGCAATAAAACTGTTCTCAAGACATTTGGTATGGCATGTGAACTTATAAATGAGGAGGGATTGCATAATTCTTCAAAAGCTCTACTCTGATTAGTGTTTTTCTTCTTGTGTAACTAATCTCACCTTTGTGAAATAGTTTATGTGTCAGCATCTGTCAGATTTATTACGTAATTTATTCAACTGTGCATTCTTTCAACTATCTCAGTTACTTTTTCCTGGCAGAGTACAAAATGGGGCCCATTTCCATACTGGTCTGGTTGGTGGGTTGGTCACAGTCATTGTGAAGCACCCACTGACTCAGGATTATTGACGTGCTTTCACAGGGGAGTTCTGGCCATGAAAGGAAGCATTCCTTGTCACAATGGACCTAGTGTGTGCCGTGGTGGCTGTTGACATGAATAAGGGCCCCTAAATGTATCAACAGCGCCTTTTGTACAGTCATCTCGCTGTACTGCCGTTAAGAAGACCCCATGTTATACTGCCCTTGCTTGTTTACACTGAACCAGACAAGCTGGTATACTGCATGGTAGCATTTCAAATTCAGAAGTGCGACGTGCCACACAACATAAGCATCTGTCCCACCATCCCTGAGCTTCCTTTCACATGGACATTGACTGGACATCTCGGCTGACCACACAAACGCAAAACAGCAACTGACTCCCAATTCTGTTTTCATACTTTCCATATGGCTGCTAAAAATGATCAAGGCATGATTAGAGAAGAAATGTTGTCACTAAACATGTGAAAACCACAGTCTTTTCTCTGACACTATCATTGCTTTTGCAATGCCTACAGCGAATAACACTACCATAGCCATTGGGCTTTTAAAACTTTATAATATACCAACATAAAACAGGAGTAAAAATTATTTACCTCACTGTATTTAATTCATTACTAAATTAAGTGACACAGAGCTGATGTTCAAATACAGTCAACTCCTACCTGGCGACTTGCTGTAATCGCTCCATGATAGCAGGCCCCATCCTCTCCAAAGAACACTTGTGAGACGTAAGCTTTGAAAAACACAGATGTCTATCAGTACAATTAGTTAAGGCACTAAAGGTAAACAAGACAAGGAAACAAGGCAAGACCGGAGGCTCTGTAATGTGCCTTGACAAATTTCCCTCTGTTCTTGTCTTTTGGAAATGGTAACGCTCAGAGTTAAAAGACTGCATTATTCCAGCTTGCACAGTACTGTTAAAGATGCTTTTATGATTTTTATTGATTTATTCATAGACACAGCAGTAACCATCTATTGCTTGTATTGTAAAAACAAAGTAGAAAGAAAATCCACCACAGATTAACAGTTTAAAAATATGTAAATATGTTTTTCCCAGCTGAATGTGACACAATTGTTAGTTTACAAAAAGCTTACTTGTAAATGCAGGTTAATTGTATTCTTGTTATATTCCATGGACCTATTGCCCTGGAACATAATATTAAGTGTCACTCGAGTGTTTGTTGAACCTGCAGTGTCGATATGAAATGAGTTCACAGTTGTTGATACTGAAAATATGACTGAGCCTTTTGTCAGGCTGCTCTGCTGAGCATTAATGAATTCAGAATGGCTCTGCCTCTGGTGCTGTCTGTGATTAATAAGCTCATTAGTCAGCACTCATTGTGACTGAGTCTTCAGGCCAGCCCTCTGTAAGGGTCTTTAGTGGGTTAGTGTTATTTTTTGTGATTACGTTCCAAGTGGCTGTTGTAAAAGGCAGGTCAACAGAGTGACCTTATCCTATACTTCAGCTAGTGACTGAAGGGGAACCGAGTGATGACAGTGACACTCATTGCCTGTACCTAGTGAGTGATAGATAACACAACCAGGGAGGTGCCAAGTACCACTTTTACTACGGCTACTACAGCATCTACACATTAATTCAAAGATTGTGGTTTTAGTTAAATATGAACAATTACGTTACTTTCGGAAGTTCAGTGCAGATGTTTTTCTGGAACTAGCAAATCAATGTATATTCATCATGGTAGTTGCAAAATGAGCAACTACACATGATACATGCACACACACACACACACACACACACACACACACACACACACACACACGCACACACACACACACACACACACACATTTGCATTGTTGCTTTTTGTCTATTTATCTATTGTCTCATTAACACCCAGTTATTTGCTTTATTTGGTAATTCTCAGTTAACATGGTGGTTGGGACATTCAACTGTGTTTTCTTTCCTCATCTCAGAGAATGAATCATGAGGAAACAATGTTTAAAAATAGATAATAAAGCTGTAGCATAAACAGACATTGTTAATCATTGGCAGTAGTTTGGTTTAACTATGTGTCTCACTGTTGGAAACGTTTTATTGCAAAAGACAAAAACAAGAATCTACTGAGCATGTCAGAGCAGCCAGAAGTCTTGATGACATGTCAAAAGTCTTCTCCTTGTAAAGACCTTTTTTTGATCAGCTACTCCGGAGGCTGCCAGAAAACTGAGTTCATAATGGACCAGAACAAAATGTGGTTTCCAGTGGAACAAGCCCCTACATGCACTGCCTTAGGACTCAGGTCAAGATGATGTGTTTCTTTATGTATATCTCAGAGGGAATTGTGTCGTATTTATGCATGCTAATGGAGAATCTGCAATTGTGTGCATGGCCTTGTGTGTTGTTTTTGTGCATGGGGACCCACGCAGCCTTGTTAGATAAAAAGAGGAAAATCACCAGATAGATTGCAGCTAGGCCATCGATTTCATGGGTCATCAGATAACAGTGGTGCTTGCTGTGCACATGCCCTTCAGCACCAGGTGAGGGCTATCATTTAGCCAGATCAATAGCTCTAATTACCCTGCTCCACCCAATGCAATAAATTCAGAACCTATCATACTGTCTTCAGGGAACTGGAATGGTGAGGTACAATATCACTGATGTAATCACACTGATGTTAATGAGTACATTTTAATGAAGATATAGATTATTCTAGCTTTATATTCAGACTGGAAGTCTATTACTGCACCACGCCATCATCCTGCTTACATTAGCTTCATGTTAACTGATCAATCTAATCTGCTCTTGATGTCATTTGTAGTTTCCTTCTTGTGTGACGTATAACTTCTGCGGAAGTTGGGGAAGTTTTTAGAAAATGGAAGTTAAAAATATGTTTGTAACCAGATAGGTTTATACTAGATCTCTTAATCCCTGGACAGATGGATTGAGATGTGGAATAGGTCTAAGACTATGTCACTGCTCAGTACTGTTAATGTTTATATGAGAATGGGAAATAGCAGCTAAACACTGAGGTTCTTTCTAAATGTTTCAAAATTTGCATCAATCAGAGGGCAGATTATGTTTTTAAAGATACTGTGTGCCTTCAAAATTCAAGAATATAACAGAACATGACTGTGAGACTAATATACCACTAATATAACTGCAGCCTGCCCGTTGCAAACATGGTTTGAGTTTTCTAAGTTTCTTAACCGGATTTGAAACAAAATAACCAATGCTGTGCAAAAGGAAGCACTGGACTGTGGTGAGACTTTCACCTTTGCTTACTGGTATTGTTAGGTTTCCTCTGAACAGTAGTTCTGCTTTTTGTGTCATTTACCAAACACACATGCGCACACGTACACACACGCACACGCAAGCAAACAAAATCTTACGTTAATATCTACAAATCCCAAATGCCCTCCCTCCCTCTGTCCCTCACCTCTGACATGCTGAGTGCTGCCATCCTGCTATCAGGTCTCTACACTCTTATAACTCTGCAGTGGTCCACTTATCACAGGGGCTGGCGCACAGCCCACTGCCCATCACTTCATGACTTTGACATTCTCTCTCACCCAGACGAAACAATTTGCTCAAGTGAGAGTAACTTCTAATGTTATGTTCTACTGGGTCCATTTCTACAGTTAGGCAATGTGGGAAAATTTGAGTGAATATTGGCCATAAACATGATCCAAATGAATGTTGTTCTGTAGCAATAAGTGATAATGGAGGTTCAAATTCGAATCAAATGTTTAGGACTATGTCTTTTGCCAGTAAAAGTAACAGAATGTGTAAACGTGACCTGTCATCATAGGGGATGTCTTATGGTTATGTGGAGTGTTGCCTGTTGAGTCAAGCAATGGATCTAAGTGAGGTTGTCCCAGTCATGACAGTTAAACTAGTTGGTGGTACTTCCCCTTGTTGCTGGCACGGGTTTTTCAGCTTGATTAAACAATATACTGCTCATCACAGACAGCGTCTCGTTCATGTCAGACTTATAAATGTGTCATCCACTGCCTGAACAAATACCAAGCAGCTCAAATCAAGAAATACAGTTACTGTCACTTTAGGCTGCCTCATATTACCAAGAAGTGTCTATTCGTTTCCACCAACAGTCATGTCTGTGTTTACGCATTTGTATGTGCACGTATGTGCAGCTCTGTCAAACTGTGCTGCCCCCATGCTGGCAAGCCATTGCAATGCAGGCACATATCCAAACACATCTAAACACGCCTAGCAGCTGGCCACAGGGTCAGTACAGCCGCTTAGCCCATAATAGTGACTGATTAGAATACCAGAAGCCAGAACTGAACCCAAAGCAGTTGTTGACAAGGGATATTAAGCGAAGTGGGAAGTCAAGCTGCAGGGATTTCGTGATGCCACCAGGGAAACATGTGTTGGCCCGCACAGTGGCTCTCTTTAACACCATAGCCTCCAAACAGCTGATAACTCTATCCAAGAGACTAGAGGGAGGTTATACTGCCTTACCCCACAGCCCTGCAGAAGAAAACTGAGAAACAAATGATTATAATGACAGTATAGAAGAGACTGAACTTGTCACCATTTTTCCACTGTTACGGTTCTTTTTTTGTTCTTCTTGGCTGGTTTTCATACCTCCACCGTAACTCTAACCACAACCACTACAGCACAATGAAGTACAAACCAAATATGTAAATATAGAAATATACTGCTGCTGTAACAGCTTCTTAATTATATCTTACCACTCATGTTCCTCAATATCAAAGTGAGGAAACGCATATTTTTGTTTTTCATCTCCTCAGTCAGTATATGTCCAGTTACCAGGTGCAGTGACACACTTCTACTGACCTTGTTAATATAACATTTACCATGGGTATGTTTACCATGGCTGTGTTTTGGTGAAACATCTTCAACAGACAAGTGAATTAATGGAGGATTTGTCATGTTTTTGTTTTTGCTGGTCGAGCTTGCATTTGCTTTCTACTGCATCAAGAAAGATATGAACCAATAGTGTTTCCTGACCACATCTCCTTTTATGACAGACACAGACATGCCTGCTCAGATGAGCACAAGTGCATTTAAAACCATCATCTTGGTAAAATATTGAATAGTGAGAGGTGACAGCACATGTTTTTATTAATATTTAACCATCACTACAATCTGTCCATATGTGTTGCAGTGGCCTAAACCCTGTAACTACAAGTAGGATTGTGAATGATAATTCTTTCTGGATTAGAAAAACTAAACCAATAAACATAATCCAGACATCAAATAAGTGTTCAATAATATCTATTTAAGTTGTGTTTAAAGGTAAATTGGTGGTGCACAGCACAGGATTAGACACAGGAAACATTTTAAATCAGTTTGTGTATTTTTTTAGTTATCCTAAAGTTGTGATGTACTGTTTTTAATGAAGCAGCCACACAGTAAAAATAATCCTAAAACATGAAACACTCTTAAGTATTAATGAGATTTTGGTCTTGAGGGAAATTTAATGTGATTCATTTTGTCACTGACAGAGAGCTATTAGCACATCCCAACAACTCCCCCAGAGATTCATCCTCCATATTTGATTGTGTTTCACTGCTCTAGAAAGAACCACATCAGTGTAATGACTTGTTCATAATTTGTCACCACTGCTCCTCTTTCAGCAAAATAACCTTTTGTTCTGCTCTGCTGTCCACTTTTCTGCAGCCTCCCAGGAAAAGCTTTTAGGGAAAAGAAGTACGTAAGATCTACTTACATTATTCATGCAAAAATGCACTTAGGTCTAGTCTAATCAAACCTATATTATGTTAATTTAGGTTGAGATACGCTACACTAGCACAAGGAAGAATTATCAGCCAACGTTAAAAAGACTAATGTTAATGCACTTTGCTGCTTTTTTGCTCCTGTTTGCATTGGTTTGTAATGTATGTATGTATTGAATATATACATTGAATATATGAAACAATGTAAAACAGTTATACTAATTTGAAAATGAAGCTGCTTCTACTCATATTTATGTAGACATGTCTAGAACAATTCATGCACTCACTTGTTTTTGCGATACAAACAGTCAGGTCAGTTAAAGGGCACCAATGTACTCCACAGGACTTTTCAGACTTGACTAAAATATACATCATATTTCCTTCACTGTCTCTTAATAATGTATTTTTCATCAAAGTAGTATTATTATCAACATCTTTTTCAAGAACATACAACTAATTATTCATAGAGAAAGCTGAAAGCTGAGTGTTGAATAGATACAAAATAGCTCATTGCCTTCTACCGCTATATTATATTCCACTGTAACAAAACGAATATTCAAGGAAGACTGTCAGTTTAAACAGAAGCACAAAGCTGTCAAGTAGAAGAGATTGCTGCCAGAGGGGCCTCACCAAACTTACAATTAAGCTGTCACTACCAGAGTCAAGAACACCCTCTTCAAGCCGTTCTCTCATTAATTGGGATTTGGGGAGTACCTGCGTCTCCTTGGTAGCAAGGTTCAAGTGGTTGTTAGCGAATGACAGAGCAACTCCTTGAGCCGTTCCATCTTCCAAGTCTGAGAAGATGAGACAAAACGTGTTCAACAGCCTCTCAGGGGTCACGACGTGGAGCTTTAGCACTTTCAGGAGTATGTATTTTAGTTTATGCTCTTTGTAGCATCACTCACAAACACGTTTCAGAAGCTGACTGAAGTACCTCTCTAACAACAGACCGTCCTCGCATCCAAAGAGACACACACAAAGAACACCATCTAACCCAGGGTCAGGTTGTTTTCAAGTGCAAAGGCAACTGAAGTCTTTACATTATAGAGTTCCATTATAGTATAGAGTATAAAGTTCCTCTAAAATATGAAGATGAGTATTGCAGGGTAGAGTGTCTTTATAAATACTGAATAACAAGAATTAATTCATGCTTCATAGTCCTTCTGATCTACTTGGATTGTCAAACAGCTTCAGTAACATACTTGCCCAAACACTGACTTGTGTCCAATACTCAAAGTTGATCACTAATTTATCTTTAAAATGGCAGAACTAATGGCTTATCAAAATACTTTTGTGTCTAAATTTCTAAAAAGGCCATTCACTACATAATTGAGACAAATAATGCCACGAACATCTAAGCAAACATGAAGATGTAGAGTATAACCATGGATATTTGATATCTGCTGTCCAACTGCTCCTGTCAGTGAAGGTACAGCAGCAGCAGTATGCTAATGCTGGATCCAATGCAGATCAGCCTATGGTGCAAAAAACAAAAGGCTATCTGTTACTGGAGGCCTTCCTCTGATACACCTCACAAGTGTCAGTTCCTCAACCTCTGTGGATTTCCACTGAGCTGGAATCCACTGAGTGGCTTCGCAATTGTGATTCTGCTTGTTTTTGACACACAGATACAACCAAAAGCCCTGTGGGCACAGGCCTTAACACAAACTTTCAACCTTCAAACCAACACAAGGCGCAAAGTTAAACTGCCATATTGACCATTGTGAGAGGGAGAGTGATGAGTGGAGATGATATGCACACACTGTAACATTATTATTGAATGGACCAATAAATTTAATCAATACTAAATATGATTCTGTTGGTGGGAGGTAGGAGATGCCACTTAACTCTGGTCTTTATTCACACCCATATACCACAAGGTTAGGCTGTGGGTCTACACTTGGATCAATATACGATGTCTAACTAGTCTGATAGAAAATTGCTTTCAGTACTTCCCTGTTTCCAAATTTAACCCAGTTACACATTTAGAATCACAGTTTAATTATTTGACTTGAGTATCATCACACCTCGCTTTGCTAAGTTCTGAGGCTATAAACAGAGCGACTAAGCAAATCAACATAAATTAATCAAATTTAACAGCCATCACGCTGTGTTCCCACACATTTCCCTTTATCCATCCAACTTCTTGCATTTCAATTAACCTTCTGGACCATCCACAGCATTACAAAACTACAAACCTGCTTTTCAGCCAACGCTGACCATCTGTGCTCCACATTATGAGCAAAGGTTGAAAAAGCCAAGCATATCAAGGAGATTTTCCTTGTGTGCCTCAGGCCGCCAACACATAAAAGGCCTGGATGAAGAAGTGCAGGCACAATCTGGAGCTGACAAGGTGAACAAGCCAAGAGTCTCCTCACTGCCTCAGCTAAGCTCAATCCCCTTCTTTGAAACAAGCACTGACAGGCTGGGTTTGAACATAATTGGACTAGCAAGTGATTACATTATAGAGTGACATTGCACCAGGAGAGGAAATTAAGTCAGGATTTTTTTTTCCTGTTTTGTAAATCATTACTTTCAAACAGGACTAAGATTCGATCACGTTTCCTGGCACAGAGCTGACTGAACCAGGCCAAACATCGTGTTTGGAAAAATCTAAACAAATCTATAATAACAATTACAGTTGAAGGAATCCATAGTTGCACGTATGGCAGGATTTCATCAAATAATTTTGAAGTTTATGGAAAATTTATGAGATGCAAAAACATAAGCAATAGTGAAAAAAATGTCTCTGTGCGAGAGAAAAGCTTAGGGTTCAGGCTCCTGAGAGCTGAAACAGAGCAAGATGCCTAACTTACCTCAGATGTCCTCACAAACACATGTAATTTGGTTTTCTTTGAGAGCTAGTGTGTTTAGCCCCGTTGTCAAAGCTGAGTAGGCAGTTTTCTCGCTGGACATCAGATCTGCACAGGTGTCACCGTAGCTTCACAGCTGTCTGGTGGCTCCTGCACAAAAAGACAATGAACATAAGTGGAAGATAATATTAGCACAAATCATTTAACAAACAACCCATTGACTGAATCCTGTTTGAGTTTGAGAAACAGCAGAGGTTTAGGCAATAATGTATAATGCATGTATACTACATTTACTCTGTATGGCTCCGTGAACAGAAAGAAACAGAGATTACCTCTAAACATGATTTAAAGACTACAGCCTACATGCTAATGTCAACATCCTTACATTATGGTGTTTAGCATATAGAACAACGTAAACCACACAATAAAAAAGAAAAATCATAGTCTGATGATAAGGTAAGAAGTTTTAGAATCACTATAATTACAGACTGTTTAGTGAACAATCATTCTAAACTGGAACTTCAAAATTATACGTTTATTCATTTTGTTTGAAAAGGCAATTATCCATTGTTATAGAATAGATTTGAAGACCACTTCCTCTGCTCGCTGTGTTTCACATGAACCAATTCTTCAGAAACCAACTCATTTTATACTCCTCCTCTGTCATGCAGACCTGTCTACTGATGGAACTGAAAGGATATTTACTTGAATAAAATCACTCATGCGCCATCATTTAGCTGTCTTCAGATTTAATCTTCTTCTCAAGTAGTACAGTTATATGAATTGCTGATATTAAACAACATCTCATTTAAATGCACACATTAATGTTACATTTTGCCATAGGTAGAATATAAATATATGTCTGTCATAGCTTGGATGACTGCATAATGCAATGATATTTGTATGAGCAGCTTTAGCCTGCCACAGCTCCCAGGTTTTTCAGTGTATCTTCTTACCAAAGGTAAAATATAATTTCAGTACCTGGACTGACCAGCATCCATCGATGAAAATACAATGTATGCAGGTTAGAAAGAAGTGCAACACAGAAAAATCCCTCTAATTTCAGCCTGCATGGATGATGTGCCCTTAGCCTAAAGTTAGCTCTGCAACCAGAAGAATAAACAGTATAAATCACGTTCTATTAACAGTTTTTCAAAGAACATGTAAAATTAAGGGGCTTTAATATTTCATATAACGTATCCTTGGAAGACATGAAGACGGTAGTATCTAACACATGCTCTTGTGTTTGCAGAAAAAGGGAGACTCTCATCACGTCCATGCACCAATTCCTTTTATGTCAGCACTGAAAGTGGAAATCAAGCACACTTTTTGACCTCTGTGTGAATCAAATTCACAGAGATGTCCAATTAAGTCAATATCCGTGGATAAAAGGCTGATTGACTTGCTTTCTTTAGTCTTGAATAGCATGCTCAGCCCTCCTCCCTCTACAGCGAAGTGTGTGTCACAGCACTTTTTCCTGGTGTGTCCAGTGTGATCTGCTGTTCACTCTGTCATTCACTCCCTCTCTCTCTCTCTCCCTCTGGACTCCTTCCATCATTCGTCCAAGTGAGAGAGTGGCCTGACAGTGATGTGATGGGGCTACAAAGACTGTCAAGACTTCTACCCTGGGAGATTTGCAAAAGCACACACACACACACGCACACGCACACGCGCGCACACACACACACACACACACACACACACACACACAATGGACTTATGACACACACACGTGCATCCACCCATATTCAAACACATAATTGCACACATGCATGACCATGCAATCACAGACTCTGCTGCATGCACACACACGGTCGAGTGAACTCCAAGGGCTGTCAGCCCAAGGTCCCTCAATCTGACAATGTTTGAGTAGGAAACGGGCCCATGGAGGCAGTGAGGCATCGTGGCCTCACCGCAACTCCCCTACAACATCAAACATGCTCTACCCATAAAACACAAACTCAGACTTTCACTAATATTTCTGATTGAGTTATATGCAACATTCATCACTTCATATGTATTAAGAAATAAATACAGATGCTCCAATAATATTACAAAACACACATCACCTCTATATAGACAAGCACACAAATACACACACACACAGAAGTCAAGAATGATCACTGTGAATTTTTGCCAAGCAGTCCTCCCTGACATACACAGGACCACACACACACACACACACGCACACGCACACATACACAGACAGATATAGGACTAACCCCACAGGACAGTATGTCAGGCAAAGATCTGAGAACACATTTTCAACATGGCTGAGCAATCTAGCGGCCCAGGGGTCCATTTGGGTGCTGGTCTCTGCCCACCCTTCGTCTGCCTCCTTCTGCATCACTGATCAACAGCAAGTAGCCGATAAAGTCAGCCAGACAGGGATGAGACCATACTCATTTGGCACAGCCGCTTGTAAGACTCAATTTCTACTTTTCATTCTTTATCTGAGGACCAAACACTGGTGGTTTGTCTGACAATCTAATCCTAAGGCTGTGCTGTTCACTTTATAGATACTTAGGTGATGATGCTGATGGTGACAGATGATTTAGTATTTGGACCAAAGATGGATTTTTAGTTGCATGGTAAAGGTTTTTCAGTACACAGCTGTAGCAAATTTTTATCTGATTAAAAATCTAACCATACAGCAGGGTCATGGTGGCTATATAGATACCAAATAGAAAAATATATTTAAAAAATCCATGCTTTCTTAAGAACCGCCTAACAAACTAGCATATTCTAATCTGTTTCCAGTGTTCCCTGTTTACAGTGGATGTAATGACTGAATATAACAAATTACAACAAACAAGCCAATAACAGTAAAATCAGTCTCTGACATTCTTAGCTGCGACCTCCATGGAAACGCTGAGTGGAAAAATTATAACTTTAAGAAATACTGTATCCCATTTCCTAAGCCAAATATAAACAATGTTAATTATCTCATGTGGGTTGATGCTGATGATGCTAATGGTGACAGATTATTTAGTATTTGGACCAAATACTAAATAATCTATGTCTTCACAATATGGAGAAGACATAGGCAGCTGCCATTGTTCCTCTAGAAGACTTAGGGGGCAGGGCTGAGTTGTAGGTTACTTGCGCGATAGAAGCAAAACCTCAAAACTTACGCTGAACTTCCTGATTTTTTATTTCCTTTTATAATGAATACATTACCACTCTGTTGTTCCACTCTGAATTCATTTAATTTTCATTTAAATTCACATAATTAAGACAAAAATAAAACAAGAGTAACAGTTGGCAAAGTTAATTAGAGAAAACAAGGTATAAGCAGTCCCTGGATCAAATAAAAATGAAAAGGTTTATACTGACATAGAGATAACCATCATCCTCAGCCACTAGACTGCAAAAGGAAAAGGTGATAGCTGATTCACAGTGAACTTCTTATTCTCACACACGCAAGAGGCTTCCACTGCATTCGACAGTCACATACTGCAAGTGCTTTTGCCAAACCTAATGTCCATTGCATTCTTTACTGTGCTGTATGCCATTGCACAGAGAGCAGCCTCAATTACCAAAAATATAAACATGACTTTTTTTTAGCATTTATGAATGATTAGAGCCACAGTAGTTGAAAGGCTAATTATGCCTCAAGGCTTGCTATTAGCACATACTTGTCAATGTAGCACAGAGCACAGCACATTTCCGCCCCACTGCTAGGAGTCAGGTGGCCTTTGTGCACTGCCGAGGTTCACAACAGCAATTGTTGCCTCTGAAGACCTGTCTTTTCCTCTGTGATCCACTTAGACTTTGAGTCTGAAAGCCACAGGGGAGATGAAACACACTCGCAGACACAGAGGAAGTGGTGGAAGAGGTCATTCTAGTGCAGAGACGGTTTATGGTACAACACAGACTGCGTCACAGACGAGACTGTGTCAAAACAGAGACTTGGAAGACCTCAGCCACCACTAGAGCAGTGTTTGTTTGTGTGTGTGTGTGTGTGTGTGTGTCAGTGTGATTGTGCATGCAGATGTGTGCATTAGTACCGTGAGAGAGAGAGAGAGTTAGTAGCTCACAGTTCCATGTCGATATTTTTAACCAGATCTGTGGTGGCTGAATGGGGAAGTGTCTGACTGCTTTTGTGTCTTGCTTTTGGCACAGTAGTCATCTCTTTCAGAGAGGAAATAAAGTTTATCTCAAAATTAAAAGCGTGCGCAAGGTTAGGCTGCTGCTACATGTTTTTGATGTTCAGCCGGGCATAGCATCGTGTTTAACAGTGTTTAGCATGAAGCCAAGTGTGTGTGCACGTGTGAAAGCGTCAAGCACTCTCGCGAAACGAGAGGAAGAAAGAAAGTCTGCTAATGAGCAGTGTGTTAGCTGTGTGCTGACAGTAGCTCACAGCGACACTACGAGGCACATTCGCACATGCATACACACACACTGACATGCACACGTGGTCTGGGAGACGAGTGAGGAGAAAGTGGTCCCAGTGTGAGCGCGGTAATTAGACTTCCATCCATTAACACAAGGGGCTGTGGAGGAGGATGAGCAGCAGGTGTGTGGTTGTGTTTCTGCTGGTGTGTTTTTGTGTATGTCTGGGCTTTTCCTTTTTGTGTCCATGTACCTAATAATTATGTGCAAATACATTGTTAATTGTGTCTGCTATGAAGATACACAGAAGCTGCGTGCAGCAGTGTGCAGTGTGGTTACGCCACAGTATGGGTGCATCTGTTGCAGGAACTCGGCACCAGGTGTGAAAACAACACAAAGAACCAGAAAGCATGTTCAAAGACGAGTTTGTTTACAGACTCAGTGAATGGTACAGACGAGGGAAAGGCTAAAACTGCAGTGTTTCCTGAGTACATCCGGGCTTGGCTGTTTTCACTACCTTTACACAAATAAACCAGAAGTCAGAGGAGATGTATGTTCCCCAAGTCTGGTGCAGCACTGCTTCCTAAAAATGCAGACACGTATAGTAAAAATGACCACAGAGCACAGAGCACCAGGTTTGAACCACTGTAATACAGTAACCATTGTAACAATTACCTTATTTACACATCAAGTGTACTGTGTCACATTGAGTCTCAAGCAGGATAACTGCTGTTAGCAGTTTTCTCTTTTATGGAAACTTTTAGCAGTGATCAGTTGTAATTGTTGAAAAATAAAAACATGAACTGTTCTCAGATGTCTGTACAAACTGCCCATTCGAGAGGGAAATGCCGCGCAGTATAGAGTCGATATGTCCACTGATAGAACAGGATAGGATTATTTGGCTTTGCAGCAGATTTGCTGCAGTTTGTTAGCTAATGAGGAATTTTGTGTTCACTGACTATATCTATGACTTTTTTAAACTCCACATGCTATTGATAGCATTATGAGTAACACCTTAGCTCATCTGAACATACTTTTATAAATGGCTAAAATATTTTTGAGTTTATGACAACAGCTTCCCCTATCATTCTGTGATAGCTGTTAGCTAACAGTTTCACTAAAGAGCCCATGAGTCCTCTCCTTTTAACCTAAACAGGAACAATGAGAACACAGTGGAACGACTTGGTTTTCTGAACGAACTTGTCATAAAACTGATTTGGAAAATTATTTCTCCAAAACTGCTTCACATCTGCCACATACTAAGGATATCTGGTCTGAACAGCCCTCAGGAGGTCATTCAACAGGTCAGTGCTCTGACTTGGCCACGCCACCAAAGCGTGGATTTGTTTGTTTGTAGTTAGCCTGTTGTAGATTTCCTCTGGTGTTTAGGCTCAAAGTCATGCTACATCTCTGAACTTCGACTAATCTTGAGTTGGCAGACAGCCACCGTGACATTATCTGATACAATACATCTCGCCTCATGATGGCAAGCTGTCCAAACCCAGAGGCAGCGGGCAAGTGGCCTCCAAAGTACTTCACTGTTGGGATGATGTTTTCATCTTGGTATGCATTTCTCTTTTGACCCCATACACACTACTGCATCCCACACAATTCAAACTCAAAGTTTCCCCTGTTCACAAAACACTTTTCCAGTGTTGTGGAAAGCCAAACTCTTTGGAAAACCTTAGGTCTCAGTCATTTTTGTTTTAGAGAGTAAAAATGTACCTTTGTGATCATTCTGCATCTCCTTTCAAATCCACCTAAGTGGACACAGCGAGAAGCCACATGACTAAATAAGATATTCCTTTATCTTAAAGGATTATATTTAAAATAAGATATTATCCGATTATATGGTCGTATCTATTTGATAAACTATTCTTAAGTCTCTTGAGATCTCTGTAAAGCATGTTTCGCATCAGTGTGTTTATGTATACATTAGTTAATATATTAACTAATGTATTTTTAGAACACACCTAAAACGTGACCGACAATCTAACTGGTCTTCTAACCTGACAGTGTTTTGAATGTTGCATTCAATATGGACAAGGATGTGACAACGATTTGTAAATGAGTAAAAGTAAAAAGTGTTTAACAATGTAACTCATATGAAGATTTGGCCATATTTGTTCACACATGTAAATGTACCTTTTCTCTCTATTGTAGGTTATATTATACAGATGATACTATTTTGTGTTTAAGTCTAATTATGTCATTATTAAGCAAAATATCATTGTATATTTTTGTACAGGTTTAATATTATGTTGTAGCACTGACACTAAAATGAACTAATGGGATGTTTTACTCCCATCCTCAAAAATACTGTAGTTTATCCTGGATTATTCAGTGAGGGCTCATTCAGTATGACATTAGTGAAGCAAAATATAATTACTGTAAAATATATGACGTGAGTAATGTCTGTTGTCACAATTCGTGTGAGTATAATGTACATATTATAACATTATAAAATGCAGCAGGCCATAACAACTGGGTGCATCCATCTATTTGTCACAATACGTGGTCACACAGATCATCTGCTCTTGTACCATAGCTACTGTATCCCCAAGATCAGCATTCATCATGGTCTATCTGATTGTTCCAGACAGGGTGTCGCCCTAAGAGAAAATCCAGCTGAACCGATCTCTGATTAGCCCCTTGGGCCCAACTGCATGAGAACACAGGATGATGCAACATGTAAATGTCACCTGATGGGACTCTTTTTATGTTCCATATAATGAGATCCCATTACCATAGATTCCCCACAGGATTTGGAGCCAATAATTTCAGAGATTACTGGCTTCTTGATGAGGTCAGTAGGTTTGTAGGTTGGAAGTCTTGCCAGAGGCAATGCTGATTGCTGGCCTTGTTTTGGAGACACCTGTGGGAAGGGCCCACCCAAGTGACTGCATGTGTTTGCATCTGTGTGCGTGCGTGCATGCTCATGTGTGTGTTTGTGTGTATGTGCGCACATGTCCGTGGGTTTGTGTGTGAAAGAGTGCATTTTTGTGTCTAACCTGAAGAGTTTTGTAAAATACCCGGGTATAGAGCAGACTGAGCTTGTGCGTGTGTGTTAGAGAGAAAGCATAGTGAAAGGAAAAGCAAGTAAGTATGTGAGTACTCTGTATACAAACCACAGCTTTGCTCCATGCTGTAATTTACCCCGCCACCAAAACCGCCGCTGCCTCTGCTGTTGCTGCCTAACGCTGCGGCACAGTTTAGCTTCTTGGGCTGTCTCACTGGCTGGTTCTGGCTAACGCTTGTAGATTGGGGTTATGCTAACCCTATGACTGTTTGTTTATCTTGCAGCCAGAACCGACTATTAAGAGTGGGCCCTCTTTCAAAAGCACAAAAACAGACGCTTGTCATGTTCGAGGGCTGTAATTGTAGCTCTCGCGTGATGTTTTTATTTTCCCTCTGACCTCGCTGGATAAACTCAAGAAGCCACTTAACATTGGGCTTGGCTTGCCAAAGCCCAGAGAGAGAATTAAGCAACATGCAGTCAAAGGAAACACGTTTTCTTCCCTCCCTATTTAATTCATAGCTGCGAGCACTTGACTTTACCCTGACCATATAAAAGACTGGGTACCTGTTGCTTGATTAGAACGTCTCCATGCACTCCCCTTAAATCTTACGCATATTCACTGGCACTGGGCTCAACCACATTACAAACTTGTTGAACGCTACCACACAAGCTGTAAATGCTTTGTTTACAAAAGGATACGAGCATCTTTAAATTAGCCTAAATTAGATTGCTATGTGCATAAAACAGTCATGTCCCACAACTGCAGGAATTTGGACAAAACATAGCTTAGACGTTTTCATCATCCCAGTTCAAGCGAGCCCTTTGCTGTCTCGACTCTTTTTCATGTTGACAAGATAGAGCTCAACTATTCCACACTTTACTGGTGGGGTGGGTGTCATCGATGAAGCTGCAAACACAGGGGTCTTGGGGGGCACAGATCTTCCCTTTTTCAGACTCTCCGTCTTTATCTGCGCCTATGTCTGCTTAGTGTCATTATGAAATGTGCAATTATAGTCGCACAAAAGCAGCAGCCTTTTGTGGCATTTCAGCTATCAGCCTTAGTCTTGAGAGAACAAAAAGAGGGCAGGGAAACATCAGAGAAGAAAAGACAGACAAAAGAAAAAAGAGAGAAGCAGAGAGGAAATTGCCTTGGTTACCATCTTTCATGTGATAGACATGAAACATTTGGAGAAAGCCAGGGGCATCTTGTCTGCCGAGACAGAGGAATTTAGTGAGATTAAAAGTTACAACAAGCTAATTACTTCAATAACACAGCTCATCATATTTAACGCCGTTGTTACATCACCTCACAATCTAGCAGTGTCAATGGTGAATTTAAATCTGCAGTTCACAGAAGAAGAGCCTTCTTCAAGGGTGCCACGGAGCACAATATTCAGGCACAGCCATGCTGGTGTCGTGTTTATCATATTGAGCATATTTGTGGCCAATAAACCACAGTTTTGGACAAAGACGAAAAGTTATAATCAGGTCATGCATTGGAGACCCTGAGTGGCTTTTACTGTCATTGTGAAATTTCACTAAAAACAAAACTGCAATCACATGGCGGCAGTAAAGGAAAAGTTATGAGATAACAAATTTGGCATGTTATATCCTCTAGTGATCTTGTATGTTTATACAAAAATGAGAGCTCCTGCTATACAGTAGCTGCCACTAAAGATACAAAAACAACATTGAAATACAAGTACTGCTACAGAACTAGGATGAGCTGTGACAAACAACATGATAACAAAAAAATCAATAAAGAAACAAACTGAAAACATATCCACAATAGCCGTGATCTCATAATGCCTCCAACTCCATTTCAAGCAATGATCTGATCTGGCATAATCGCTAAGTCACTCATTTGCCATTCATGCCTTTTGCCATTTCTCTGACAGGCTGGACACACATGAACAGAGACAGATGGACAGACAGACGGACTCACAGACAGGGAGTGGTGCCCTTGCAATGCCACAGTGGCATAAACGATGAGCTGTCAAATCCTAAGGGTAAATTGCTGTGTAGTAAATATATGTTCCAGCATGGTGTAGGACGGACCAGGTCATTGTGGTGGGTGTATTGTGTGTATGGAGGAAGCGATTGTTGCACAGTGTGCCTGCGTGTGTGTGTATGTGTGTGTTTGTATATTTGCAAAGATGTGAGGCATGCCAGTGGAAAGTGAGAGGAATCCACATCCTTTACTGTAGTTGTCCAATCTGAAACATTTTTGAAATGTTTGTTGAAAGTGAAACAGGATTTGTGAAGTTTTCTGTATGGACCTTTTCCGCTGCGTTTGCCTGTGGTGAGATCCACTCATGAGCGAGTCTGGAGACCAGGGTAAAGACCAGGAAAAGGCACCTTTGCCCTTTTGTGGCACCAAATAATTGACAGTCCTTCTTGGTGTCCCACACTAACCACATCTAGAGGAGCTTTCCGCAAACCTCCTCCCTCTGCTTTGCTAGATTAGATCTCCTGACCATCCCACCCAGTGACTGAACACAGAGGCCTGGGTAGCTGGTAAAGGCGAGGTGGTTGTCTGAATGAGACCGCAGGCCAACGTGGCTTACTGTCCCAGCCTCCTTGGTAGACCTTCACTAAGGCTACATTACAGGCTTTGGAGCCAAGGGCTGGACCACACTGTGTGCATGTGGATGTGTGTTTAAGTTTTGCGTATATTTAACTCTTTGTGTGTTTTCTGGTGTGTGTCTTAATTCGTTTTTGCTCATGCATCTGTGCCCTCATATCAAGTGTTCAATGCGAACACGTGTGTCTCTCGGTATGGTTTGTGCATGCTCCCCACACTTGAAGGCAAATTAAGGGGGGAAAAAAGCCCCAAGATTTTTGGGTTTCCACAACTGAGACTTCATCCTTTTTCAGACAGACCCCGGGTTTCAAAAATAGAAGCCTTATCTTTAAATACCACCAGCAGCAGATTGTCCAGTGTCCATTGTGGACCAGAAAAAGCCAACTCTCTTCGGGTTTGAGTGAGTGGCATTTTTAGGTAACGTTCAAGGAGCATTCATGATATATCAACCCACTGCTCGCTATAAAAACAAAGCAATGTTTGTGCCTGTAATGTCCATCTAACAGTGTCTAAAAGGCAAAGGCCTCTTGCCTTAGAAAGCCTGCAGCCCATCTCCTCTGCCAAAGCTGTAAATCACCAGATTACTGGGTTTATGAGTGTGACCCATGTGAATATAATTGCTAATGTTCCAGGAGTAACCAGTGGAAAGGTGGGTAATGGGGCAATTTATAAAGTCTGATTGTAATACATGGAAAGCATCCAGGCCATCTCCTCCCTGTTATTTTATGGAGGTTCATAAAAGCAGACCAAGCAGCACAACAATTGCAGCGATTAAATTCAATACCACTGTTACAAACACTGTTATCGCTGCTCATTTGCTGTTACCTGTTGTGTAATGGGAGAATAAAAGACTCTCATTCTGGCTAACGTATACCTAATATAACCTCAGAAAGTTTCCTGTTCCACAGGAAAATCAAGGGTTTGGAAAAGTGAAATTCTACTGCCATTTTTGCAAAACACATACTAGGTGCTTAGCTGTAGTTAGCGACAGCACAGGTTTGAAAATAATTTTTTGCATTGATAATAATAAGCATAAAACTTAACAGAATGCCATTTTTTATTGTAAAAAAAGAAGGACTACATAAGTTTTAGTTGTATTATACCTTTAGAACTGACAACCACAGCATAATCCCACAAAGTTACTATTTAATTAACTGCGAGACTCCCATGATGCTCTGCCAAGAGACATTGATGATATAATAAAAAATTGGAACCTGCCGCCCCCACCCCCATTACTGCCAAATCCTGACTTTCAAGTGTGACCTGAGGTAAAGAGCAAAGTGTGTGTCCTCACCAGACTCTACCCACTATGTGCATCTGCAGTCAACCAGAGAGAGACAGAAGAGAGAGTAAATGAAGGTCTCTGGCCTCGGGCCTAATGACACCCCGCTCCTTTCCTCCCTCAAGCCTCACCACAGCTTTGGTCTGCTCTCCTTTGGTCCAGTCAGCAGGACACCACAAATAGCCCATTCCCTCTCTCCATGGCTCCCATAACCATACAGGCACGCACGAGAGCCTGGTAATTTTCCACTAGAGTTAGTAAGGGTGTGTTGGTCTGCGATGTCTGTTTGTGCACGCGCACTTGCCTAAAAGAACACATCCTATAAATATATATTTACCGTAGGGATATCTGTCCTTGTGTGTTGTGCATTTTTGAAAATATTAGTACTAAAATTATAATTATAAACAAATGTGACTACATATGTAAGTATGTGCCTGATGATATGTAGCTCAGATGGTCTGCAGTAGCTTACTGGAGACATTAAAACCTTTCACACAGCTCAGAAGGACTGAGGTGTATGAGGTTGGAAAGTTGCACCTTTATTCTGCCTCATCGTTCTGTGTTAAAGGTACAAACAAATACTGAGGGGACAGTCTTCTGCTTTCATTCTGCCAGCAGCCATATGACTGAATGAGTTTAAGAGGTAGTGAAAATAGAAGGTTCTCTGTATGCATATTTCTTTCTTCATTACCATACACACACAAATACACACAATGTAGTAGTAAGCTGTGTAAATGCAAAACTGTTCTGAACCTCATGTTTCTGCAAACTTAGATTCTCCTCCTCTGGTTTTGATCTCCATTTTCCCTCCATGAACTTTTTGAACACATTTGAACACACAACTTCCTCAATACTGCAAACACAGACTTGATAGAGTCGAAAGGAGAAGCCAAAACAGGCCACAGATGTATTTGATTCTTGTGTGGTTAATAAAAGCTCTGGGGTAACGGTTTGAGGCAGCGTCTAATTCAGTGCACATTCAGTTAGAGGCGAGCCACAGTCCTTGTGGGTGGTCCTGGGCCTGTATGTGCTGCCATTTTGTCTTCTGATGTCACATGTTTGGATTTAAGGCTCAATTTGCTCTCCTTTCTCCAGGCTGCAGCAACTAAACATGCTTAGAAGTAAAGGATGAGTGAAAGGAATCTGCAGGCAAAGAGGGGAAGTGCAAATCTAAGTTGTTTTTTCCCCACTGGAATTTAAAACAGATGAGCAGATTTTGTTTTGGGGATGTTTGTGCTTTAAGCCCCTGTAGAGATGAAAAAACGCACAAAAGCTTACAAGACAAATAACACAAACTAGACATTAGAGACAAAAGCCTACAGCTGTTTGAGTGCATTGACAGAAAGAATCATTAGACCCGCCCCCTGAGAAATTCAATAAGGTGCAGAGATCTCAATCTGAAATCTCTCAGCCTCACTATTCCATCAAATGCATCAACGTGATTTCATTTCTCCTAACATAAACCTCTGCAAGCTGCTGATGAAGAGTAATCCATCTTTATCAGAAAATGATATGATGAACAATCCTTCTGATACACTGATGTTGACAACTTAGCCATGAGACTGTCATTGTGGGTTTGTGGGCGAGCAGCACAGCAAAAGCAATGTGCTATCAATGCATTCAACGGGCTGTTTGCAAAAAGACGGAAACCAATACATCTAAATCTTGCAGGTGTGTACTTTGTGCGTGCACACATATTCACACACACCTCCGCTACTCATTTTCCCCACATTTGATAAACAGTGTGTCATCTTGCACATCGATGCACATTTTCACACCCACAGAGGTGTGTGTGTGATTGTTCACATACACACACTCAAACTGTTTCCATCCCACTTTTGTTCTTCCTTTTGGTTGTGGTGTATTATAGGTCACAGTTACGCAATTGTGTAGGGGTAGCCTATTTTTTGCACCACCCTTCTCTAAGTTTTCCTTTTTGTCCTCTGTTTGTCTTTGTCTCTTGTTTATTCTCTGTCATGTTTTTATTAAAAAAGTTATGAATTTACACCAGAGAGGAGCAACAATTAATTAACACAGAGATTTAATTAGCAACTATGTTAATAACTCATTACCTGTTGAGATCACTTGACAGAAAATGACTGTATATTTTTACTCAATTTATAAACACCATTTATAGACTAACTATAGAAAATAATTGCACATTGCACCCCATTCATTTGTGACTTAATCACTTGAGCCATTCAAGGTCTTGCAGAGTTTTAGCAAATACAGACTCATTGAATGGTAGGATCCCAAAAAACACATAATCAAAAGATAAAGTTGATGTTTCATCATATTGTGATCAATGAACAATGGATTCTCATTTTTGCATGATTCTGTTTTGTTGCTTTTACTTTGCCGTGCGGTTGACAGTGAAGTCTAACCATGTCTGCCAGACGAGCAGAACACGTGTGCTGTCAGCACACATCAGTGACCACATACAGACAGGCCTGCACAAGCACACGCACACACATATGAAGGTCTCGTGTGTTGCCGGTGTGTGTGAGTGTTCTGTCACTTTGCACAAACTGCAACATTTAGCAGTGGGAAGATAAGAGAGAGCTCGTCTGCATCCATTTTGACTTATCGGCCAGATTACTATGACAGCTCTGACAGTTCTGCACAAGCACAGATCAAAGATAAGGGAAATGTTCAGTTAAGGTAAAAGGAGGCCAGACATACAGATGGCACATCTTTGAGGAACATGTGTTCATTTAAAGAGACAAATCATAAGAAACAGGAACAAAAGCTAAGAAATATGGTGCTGTCTTTTCTCAGCCTGGTCGTTATTTATGAAGTCAAATGATCTAAAGAGAGAAAGTTTATTTGGGAAAATAAAATATTCATAAGAGAAAGATACAGCCATATCCAATACTGACTTACTGTTTAGTTATTTGTGGCATTTTGTTTTTGGGTGCTGTCTCTGTGGCGGTATAAAAACAATTCTATGCTTTTCTCCATTTGCAACTAGTTCTAGTCACGTTCATTTGATTTGTGTTGGTATGGGGAGTCAATTTACATCTTGCGTCTTTCTTTATTGAGAAGAAAGAGGAAGAGAATCATAGTGAACAACGTCTCACCAGTTGCCATGACAACCCACCGTACCCAATAACCCGTGGAAAAAATGTCTGTGCAGCCGTCGAACACACAGGAGCACTCTGTCAGCCATGGTTTGAGGGCAGAGGAAAATCTTGTTTACAGCACACAGTCTCTCTCTCTCTCTCTCTCTCACACACACACACACACACATGCTGGCATGCACAAACAAACTGCACCGAAACAATCTATCCACTTCGCCACAAAACAACCTTCAAGCAGCTCTGTCGGCACATCCTGTGTAGATGTGAGCCATCAGAGAATACAGTAAACCACAGTTGCATGTGGTGTTACAGTTTCTACATCAGATATCCGGACTGAAACTGGCCCTGTAACACAATGGGAAACTTAATGAAAGGTAAAAACACTTCATTTGACATTTTCCTATAAGCTGTTATAAATTGCTGAGAAGAGTTTGCAGAACGTGCAGACTCCTCCTTAAAATTATTGTGGTAGGTCTGTGTTTGAAGCATAAACGGATTTAGTGCAACGACGGCGGCGACAGCAGCAGGAGGAGGATGAAGGGAGGAGGAGGAGGAAGAGGAGGAGGAAGAGGAGGAGGAGGAGGAGGAGGAGAGCTCTGGGTTAAGAAAAGCTGCTACTTGTGGCTTTTGGGTTTGTGGGCTTTTGTATAAGATATAACGGTTCTGTTTCCCTGTCAGCACATTCAGGCCATGTAAGCCACTCCTGGGTTTGTGAGATAACAGACATGCTGAGAACAAAAACAAATTTTCCCTAAAATAGTTACTGTGGTGTCGTGCTGTGCATGTTGAAAGTGCATTACGGTAAATAGATAAGATAATGATAAGATTTTAACTTCCGTGCAATGAGCAGCAAATGCGAAATGTTTTAATAATAGAAAAAAAGAGAGGAATATGATGTTAGGGGTGTGCATCATGGCAAAAAGGGTTATTTCAATTAAAATTTTTAATTGATAGATAAAAGCCAACACAGTATAAGTGAACTAGCAGCCCAGTGGTGTAGTTTTGAAAGGCAATAAATAGTTTATTTTTTTAAGTTGAAATGTTCAATTGATCTAGACACTTTGTGTGTCTGCGGCTGTGTATTGCGCCATTGTGAACAAAACCAGTGTGATTCTCCAGGTCACCATTTAGTCAGATGACAGTGTTAAGTGTGAGTATTTCTGTTTCTCAGTGGGTTGGCAATTCACTTAAAGTGACATAACATCTTATGACATCAGTGTGTGACCTGGATTCAGCTTTTGAACAAAACAACTGGATAGCAGGAAATAGCACGAGCTTTAACTTAGAGCTTAGTTGTCAGTGAACTCATATGGGCTGTGCACTTTTATTCCCGGAAGGATCTGAACAACCAACATGAGAACCTAATTTCCTTTAATGGCCTGTGACCTAAAATCTTTATGAGGGTTAGAGGATTTGAACTGTCAATGATGAAAGAAAATCACATAAAATAGTATACAAAACGTATACTAAATGTCCATATGAATGTTCCCTTCTTTCCGTATTTCTGTCTGGGCCTTATCAGGGTAAAGGAAACACACATGTAACAACTATTGTATGCACTGACGTATGGCGATGCATGCATCTGTCAAGGAAAGAAAAAAAGGAGAAGCAGAAATTTCACACTTTACAAGAGGGAAGGACAAGCAGCTATTCATTTGTTGATGTAAACGACAACACAGTGCCTAATTTGCAGTGTGGTCACAGTGGTGAAAAAGGCCAATGTCATGCATCATTACAACTGGAAACATGTTGCAACAACAAATGCTCTTGTCTAAAGCTTCAGATCTTTGGTGGAGTCTGTGTGCCAAACACGCAGCTTTCATAAGACCACATTTTGACAAAGACACTGTTAAAAATAGCGAGGAAGCTAAAGCGCTATTCAGAAGGAGAATTTGTGGAGCAGCCTTGAGGGATGTTCCAAAAACAGAAATGGTCATTGGTCAGAGACTATGTCCTGTATAAACAGGACTTTACCAAGTATGGCATTATTTGGTATACAGTAAAATGAGGATTTATTTTGTATATGATGAAGCAAGTGTGTGTAAATAAGCAGATAGATAGGATTCAGAGGACTCCTGTATGTTTGTAGAATGTGTAACTGTTGATTTCACAGTAAATGAATTGCTGTCTCTCTGATTTGTACCAAACTGGAGCTGTCGGTGATTAGATCTGCTCTATTCAGCTCAGCTCTTGTGACCAGAACACCACACAGATTTAACAATGCAATGCTTTATACTCAACCAACTTCCAAACTGACCAACTCTGAGAATCACACTCCAGAGTGCAGCACAAGACTCTCACTGCGAAAAGGCACAAATGACACAACTCAGTCTAAAGATAAAAACTGCTCCTCTGTGAGTGTTACATAAAAATTTCCTACCCAGCAGACACACATTAAAAGATCTGATTCACATTTGGACTACATGCTTTAGATCAAGGCTTAGTAAAACACTTCTGGTCCATGAGTTGACCCATTACTATGTGTAAAACCATGTTATTAATGAATGACTGCTGACAGAATCTGTGTCTCATGATATTTTAGTGCACAACATGAATTCATTTATTCATGTGACTTCATGTGTGGCAACATACACACACAGACAAACAACCAGTGCACAACATCCACTTAATGTTCTGGTTATTTTAAACTATAGTGGTATTTGGAACAAACCCTGTGTTGCATCTGTCTGTTTGATCACGGTGGATTAATTTGCTTTGCACAGAAATGTCACTGGACAAGTGCTACTGTGTGCATTCATTCATTCATTCATTTTCTACCGCTTTATCCTGTTAAGGGTCGCGGGGGGAGCTGGAGCCGATCCCAGCTGACATCGGGCGAGAGGCAGGGTACACCCTGGACAGGTCGCCAGTCCATCGCAGGGCCAACACAGAATACATATACAAACAAACAACCATTCACACTCACATGCACACCTAAGGACAATTTAGAGTGGCCAATTAACCTAACCCTCACAATGCATGTTTTTGGGCGGTGGGAGGAAGCCGGAGTACCCGGAGAGAACCCACGCAGACACGGAGAGAACATGCAAACTCCACACAGAAAGATCCCCCGAACCGAGATTCGAACCAGGGACCTTCTTGCTGTGAGGCACGAGCGCTACCCACTGCGCCACCGTGCTGCCTACTGTGTGTGCAAAACAGTCAATAAGTTGAAAGTGGTGAAAAATGTGGCCGGGGATCACAGTCCCAGTGATTAGATATGCACACGTAGTAGACGACATCGTGTGCGTGTACAGCCTCCAGTAAGAAATGCAACTGCCAGCAAAATCTGCAAATTAAAATGTAAAGCTGGTTTAAGCAGCACCTAGATGAAATCCCATATCAAACCGAGCAGGGAGTCAGTGTGCACTGGAGGGAATGAGAGTGAGGCCAAGTCAATAGGGAGTTCTGCCTCCTATCTCATCCCTGTTTCCTCTTTTTCGCCACTATCATTACTTTGCCTGTCACTTCCTACATAATTTCCTCCAATTTCTCTCTCTCATCTTCTTTTTTTCCTCGTTGTAACTGGCTATCTTTAGAACCCTTCCCCGCTCACTAATAGTTTCCTTCTCTCCGTCTTCTTTCTCCTCTCATTTTACCTCTCTTGTTTTCCCAATTTGTCTCCCTCCGCCCCCTTAGGTTGTTTCCTCCTCTCGCAATCTCTGGGTGCCACATCTGGCAGCTTTCAGCTCCAAACTAGGCCTGTCTAACTAGGAGAGAGAGAGAGAGCGAGAGAGTGAGTGAGATAATCGGGCTAATCCCTCCATCATCCCAGAGGCTATCACGCTACTCTATAACCCCCTAATCCCTCTAATTCCCTCACACTCTGCAGTCAGCCTCTCTGTCAGACATATCGGGATCCTTATCGCTGGGCAAGAGCTGCAGGCGCTCTCTCTCTCTCTCTCTCTTTCTCTGTGTGTGTGTGTGCGTGCGTGGGCGTGTGTGTGTTCAGGAACGTCTGTGGCCTTGCAGCTACACTGACCTGGGCTTTGGGAAACTTTGGCAAATGGATAAACAAACGAACTCCATGCAAAATGGGGAATATATCATGAAAGATAAACACTCCTTTCCTCTGAACACACTGCTGATGTGTCCAATTAAAGTACTGTATGTCTACTGCAAACACTAAGAAGAAGAGTAGCAAAGACCCAAGCGCACACTATGATTGATAGGGCAGATTATTTACATAGATTTGATGGATGGTTGGAGGAATTTAGAGCAATAAGAGCCCCAGAACTGCATCCAACAGCTGATCATATCATTACAAATACAATGACTGATGCAGAAAAGGAGCCAGGTCTAAAGAGACAGCATTTCATCAGAGCTGAGCTAGGATAATTCAACTCTTGTTATCTTGTGTAAGGATGAAACTGAACAGACAGTAGAACCTGAGATGTTTCAGTGGTGTTTATCAGTGGCATCACTGACTGCCCTTTGAACTCTTTGAAAAGCAGTCCCACAAAGAGGGGCTGCAGGGTGAGCAAAGGGTTATCAGGTATTTTCTCCTGGATACTCTCTCTAGGGGACTACATGCATGTGTGCGTGTGTGTATGTGTGTGTGTGTATGTGTGCATGTTAGTTACTGACTGGCACTTCATTTTAACCGCATGTTATTTGTTATACTTGCTGTTAATTTAGAGCAATAAGAGCCCCAGAACTGCATCCAACAGCTGATCATATCATTACAAATACAATGACTGATGCAGAAAAGGAGCCAGGTCTAAAGAGACAGCATTTCATCAGAGCTGAGCTAGGATAATTCAACTCTTGTTATCTTGTGTAAGGATGAAACTGAACAGACAGTAGAACCTGAGATGTTTCAGTGGTGTTTATCAGTGGCATCACTGACTGCCCTTTGAACTCTTTGAAAAGCAGTCCCACAAAGATGGGCTGCAGGGTGAGCAGAGGGTTATCAGGTATTTTCTCCTGGATACTCTCTCTGTGTGTGTGTATGTGTGTGTGTGTATGTGCGCATGTTAGTTACTGACTGGCGCTTCATTTTAACCGCATGTTATTTGTTATACTTGCTGTTTTGTGGAAACCGGCAAACTGGTATTTGGCCTTTTGTCTAATAATATCATGGATTGACATGACATAGACAGACGTGGGTGAAATATCATAAATTTGTGATGATTATGCATTTTTTATGTCAATCCATTTCTATATCGCAACATAAATTTAGACATTATTATTGTAAAGAGTAAATATTCATGTTTATAGATAAGAGCATATTCTGGAAGTTACCCTGTAGGCTTCAATAAAATGGCAATGCTTTGGGGAAATAATCTGATTTGTGACATTTTCAGTTTTCATTCAATCAATAGCACAATGTCTGACTTACTTTTATTGCTAATTCACAGAATTTTAGAAGACCATCAAAAATGCCAAACATCATTGGCTAATGCCCAAAATGTCCAAATCAACCTTACAGATTTCCTGAAGATTTCAACACTGAAAGTCATACTACACAACTGATATCTTGCAACCTTTTCTGTCTGGAAAGTCCGCCCATTTAAGACAACCAGTCTGAGGCAATTTTGGTATTTCTGCCCCCAATGGACTGCATTATAATTACTTTTGTCATGTGAACGTTAATATGAGCTCAAACAATGTAAGCCATTGACAGTATATTGAAGCAAATGTGTCAAATGCAATCAGTGATTACATAATTAATATTACACTGCCCCCCCATCTATCTACTGTTTTTTTCATCTGTGCTTCTGTACATCTATCACCTTCAAATCATAACGCTCACAAATTGTACGCCTTGCCTCTTACATTCTCCTTTTTATTCAGTGACACCAGTGAAATGTGGCATCTGATGGCACTTCCACCCACTCCCAGTGATGTGAGTACTGGCACTGTGGCTAATGCAAGAGATGGAGCAAAGCTCCTTGCAAAAGAGACAGCTCATCAGGCTGGGGAGCCAGCCAAGTCGAGTGTGACAAATCTCCATTTACCATCAGCGCACGGGGGCAAGGGTAAAATTAGAAACTCCGTTGCTCCTTACTCCCCACTGCTAATTCCATTTCGTGCAAATTAATAAGTGTTTTTGTCCTCCTCCCCCTCCTCCACCCCCAGAGCTCTATCGCTCACATTCTCATTCCTTCCCTCATCTGCTCTCCTTGACGAATTGCATTATCTCAAGGGAAAAAATGAAGCTCATACACTAGTAATGAGACATTGTTAGGCAAATTCCAAGTCTGTTCCAGCATTGTTTATGGAAGAAATCCCTGATTATCAGCTTGGGAAGTGTGTCTCTGTGTCTATGAGAGGGAGAAAAAACTGAACCGCTGTTGGTTGCAGGGCAAGATTCAACTTGTTTTACGCTGCTGTTATTTTTTGTCATTATCATTACCATTTCCTATTTAACAAAAACACTCCTGATAGTTTGGCAATTCATTACAAGAAATGACCCTCAGTGAACTGAAGAAATGTGTGACATGCAGAGCTGGGTTAATGGCCCTCTGGTGAAGTGTTGTCTTGTAAATTGATGTGTTTTCTTGTGAAATTCATTATAATATCTGTATTTTATTTTTTTGAGAATACAATTTTTGATGGCAGTGTTATCTTAAATAACACAGCATGAAGATCATCTAAAGTAAAGTCAGTATTAATATTTTTAACAATCTAATTCATAATTAGATGAGTAGATTTCTTGAAACTGTAGTAACAACTTGGGAATGATTTTCTGATTCTATTTAAGTCCTCTTAAACCTTAAGAGGACTTAATTCTGACCTTATTTTTTACAATCACTATAAGGGCATTCTTCACAATCCATGGAAACTATGTGAAGTCAGCATTATAAGAGGGCAAACTTTGTGGGAGCTATAGTTTTTTATGCAGATGATTCAATGTTGTTTAATATGGAACTTTAAAGGTTTAAACCTGAGATCTCCATTAACTGTTTAACTCTTAACCAACAATAAGAATGTTGGCTGGAAATTCTGGAATATCAAATACTGACTGTGCAGATAATCTCTGCCTAACAAACATCAGCTGTCATCAAAAAAACCTTAAGCTTTCAGCAGATGCTGTAGATCATTTATTTTTAGAATAAATCACCAGAATCACCAGAATGTGTCATTTGAATGAACTGATGAATGAGAGCTTACTGTACATTAAGCCACACAGGCTCACAGAACTACAGCTGGCCAAGAGGACTTTTCCCTTTGATGATGATACGACACAAACAACTGCTAACAGCATTTAACCTTGAAACAAAAATTAAAACAATTTCTCTGAAAATCTATTTTTCTGATCCAGTTCCTTAAATGCATATTTTTCAATGTCACAGAGCTATGTTGAATACTAAACATAGAAAGTAAAGATTTAGACTGAACAAACAAAACCCTCAGAAGTAGGTAATGTTCCCCCATAACAGCCTAAGTACCACTCATATCCTGGCAGTGCCCAGACATTTATAGCAGTGCCTGAATCCATCTCCCTAAGAGGCTGGCGATTAGCAGGCTGCAGCGGGAGGGAAACATGTTGGATCAATAGTGCACCAGAGAGAATCAATGGGCTGCTCTGTAGTGGGCCTCTGTGGCTACTGCCTCCCATCAGGCTCCTTTATGGCTTTGTTAGCCTCCCTTTTATAATCATCATAAAATTCCTGCTATCTCACATAAACTGATTTGTTAATGTAGGGTTTCTAATAAATTTGACCGTGTTGTTCATGAATGTATCTCATGTACACACACACACACACACGCACGCACACACACACACACACACACACACACACACACACCTGCTGCAACCAAACAAGGAAGAAATGAAGTTAAAAAAAAATATATCGGAATAAGCTATTTGATTGAATGTTTTTCCAATAGGCAGCTACTCAGCTGTATAATAGGAATACTGTCATGGTGTGTGGCTCAAGAAATGATGAAACAAGGATGTAATTTCTACAAGTGTCCATTTTGATTTTGTCATTTTGATTTTGTCACACTGAAATTTGTCGTAAAATTTAACTGTTCCTTTCAATAACCTCTTCAATATTTTACACTCAAGTCACTAAATATTATTTGTTATCGGTCATAGAGAGCTATTCACTGATGCATCACTGGCTGTTTACATAATACTGCAAACCCTACTTACGTAAAATAAAGCTCTAACTTTTATTACTTGTTTTTCACACTATGCATGGCAGGAAGTAGAAAAGACAAGGCAAGCACAAAAAGCCACTGCACTATCACCACAAGACAAACAGCTCTGATTTTCAGTTGATAAGCAGCACAACAGCACCTCTTATGAAATGATGAACAGGCACCCAACCATTTATCGGAGAACACTGACGTCATATTAGAGTCATAGATGAGGCTGAAACACTTCTCTGTGGATCATCTAGTTTCATGAATAAACAACTTTTCTCTCACAAATACTAATAATCAAAATGTTTTCACCCAGACGTCCACGACTCAGTGTTTCTATTTATTCAGTGTAAATAAATGTGCAGTAGTTGAACCCTGCTTTTCATTTCCCCTAGTGAAAAAAAAAAAACATTATGGGATTTATTTCTAACCCCAGGGCTGAAAACAGGTGTCAGTGGACAGCAGCAGTGATCATGTGACTTGAGAGGTATGTGTCTGCAGGTGCCTTAATAATTCAATAGTAATTCTATTCGCAATCACAATATCAGTGCTCGCTGAGCCGTTTGTAGACTATCCCTCAGGCCTCAATAGTTATTAAAGACAGAAATTATATATTCATAACACCAGATATTGCTGCTTGTTTATTTATAGCTTGCTCCCAATTTTCAATGATATTTTGTCAGGCGACTTCCAAGCTATCTACCTTGCTTTGCCTTGGGTGATATATATATATATACCTCTCCCTCCAAAACACAAGAAAAAAACCTCAGTAATGGCTAAATTGAAAGTGCATTTTTTCCATTATTTTCAGGTTTCGACCACAGCCAAGCTATTTCCTTGTTTGCTTGTGCCCAGACTTTGCAATGAGGATGTCTCTTTCTTTCACTGCCTTACAGACAGCTTGTGTGATTCAGCTGTTGTCAAGGGACGGCAGAGGATGCTAGACAGAGCACAGGTCTTACATTGCTCGCTGTAGTCAGGGGCTCCCAAGGACAAGATGATATTATCACACTCAGACAGTGTGTTTGTGTGTGTATGTGGGTTAGCAACGGCAATTGCTTGATTCCTGTCATGCATTTTGAATGAAAATGTGTAAAGTACTTTTATATAAGCAGCAAATACTATGATTTTTGTTTTATATGGTGATGGAGTCATGATGCATCTTAGTACTTTGTCCTTTTGGTATGCCTTTGTTTACCCCAGTACAATACAGGCGTCCTACTGGACACACAGTCAGTCCGTCGGTCATCCCAAAATATCAGTGCAAATGAACTGTGACAATAAGCTGCATGAAAGTCAACAACCAGAATCCCTAAAGAGCCAGAAAGTGACTTTTGCACATCTAACTGAGCCCCCCAACCCACCACATGTGAAATATTCTATCTCATTTTCCTTTCCAAAAAGCTGTTGTCACAGCACATTTGCTCCCACTTAGCACCCAACATTCACATAGAGACAGTGAAATCGTTGTTGTTCAAAGTGATTAACAGGAAAGGAAGGGGAAAACACATTTTCTACAAAGTGGCTGCGCTCCAAAAGACATTTGTCTTCATTTGTCAAAGGTGAGCCACTCAGTTCTGCTGTGCAGGGTACTTTGACTCTGAAAGCTGCAAGTTGGCTCTGTACTGAAAAGTCAATCAGCAAAGGTCAGCAGGTTTAGGTGAAGTGGGACATCTGAGCGCAACTTAATCTCCTCCATTGGTTAAGTAAGAGATTTTTGGATGAATAAGCAGGTGCTGAAACACTATTACCTACCCACCTCACTGGGTTTGCCATCAGCCAAGGGCAGAAGGGTCTGGAGAAATGCAAATTGCATCTATGACACACACACACACACACACACACACACACACACACACACACACACACACTCCTGTAAGTGTATACTGGAGGGACAAAGTAGGCACATGCCTCTTTGACTTTCCAAAAGACAACTAATATAACCTCCGCAGCTGTGGCCTATATGTGGTTGGCAAAATCAGTAACAGAGAAAATTATAACCATAACTGGCCTGGATTTAACAACATCCCCAACAGGGAGCACAGGGAAAGAGAGAAGGATGATGAATGTTTGTTCAAACAAAAATGTGCCAAATGAAATGTGACAGCAGAAGTGTCTCCATCATGGCTGCCAATGGCAAAAAGTTCATAAAAACATGAGTTCAGCTCTAAATGACTGTACCTGCCCACTTTCACTTGACAAATAAGTTCCATTCACACACATTTTCTTGGCTGTCAAACATGTGAAGGTCAGGAGAGCCAGGGTCACAGCAAGAGTATGTGGAGATGGTTTGTTTTCTTCTTGGTCTAACCTTGGTGATGTCATTCTGTACTTCACAATAAACCCACACTTAAACTTTAAGAAGTTCCAAGAGTATTGGAAAGTAAAAACTTCATAACAGTGAAGCATTTTCTAACCCAGCAACTAACTAATATTAAACTTCATAATATATAACTTCATTTTATTTCAAGAGAATAATAAGTAAGCATTAGCAGTAGCGCACAGGAAAACATCTTGTGGTGATAGCAGCAGCAAATGCTTTTGTTGCACTTTTCACCTCTTGCTGCATATTATAACACCTCAAAACAAAGTAGGCTCAGAGCGAGTGTGAGTTTATACAGGGGGTCCTCGAGTTACGACGGTCGCGAATTACGTTGTTTTCGTGGTTACGACACATCTCCCATGAACTTCCTTGTTTTGGCTTAAGCGGTTTGCCCCGTAAATACGTACAGACTTCACACGGGAACTAGTTGGTGAGCGCTCTCTCTGTCTCTCAGCGCGCCAGCCGGTAAGGAGATGCACACGGACACAGATGCGTTCGGCATCGTGGCAATACCGTAGGTTTATTCACAACACAGGGTCTACACGGTTGATATCAGAAATCTAAAGGAAATGCTCATTACACTCGCAATGTCAACCCCTACAGTGACAAATCGCAATTCACCATAATAAACTCTTATTGTATGGTGTTATAGCGACATCTAGCGGCACAATGTATGCACAATGGCACAATGAATGTATGTTCCGACTTGTGTCAAAATTCGGTTGCGACACATTCTCAGGAACGGATCTCCGTCGTAACTCGAGGACCCCCTGTATTTCAAAAGGATGCCAGTTACAACTTAGAGAAAAAAAACATGGTTTCAAAAGCTAATTCATAATGCTTATTGATTAAAAAATAAACGACTGTTTAAATTGATGTCGAGCCTTGTGATTTATGGAAGATTCTTGGCTAAACTGAATCTAACCCTTGAAATTACATTAGCTTGCTTTGTAACAAGTAGATAAGAGAAAGCAAATGCTGAGTGAATTGGCCAGGTTGCCAACGCAATATCTATAATTGGTAAACAGTGCCAAAGGAAAATGAACTCTGAGCTTGGTTCCTTCCCGCAAGCAATTACAGTATACATTTTCCAATCATTAACCCACTATTATTAAAAAACACATTTACTTATTTAGGAAATTGTATCTTTATCTTTTAAAACACCAGTTATTAGACCACACCTTAAAACCTAACATGAACAAATAGCTACTTTTTACAATAAATATTGTTGTTGATCCTGATTCACAAACCTGAAATTCTAAAACTGCTCCATAAAAAGTGAGAAATTATATTACTTCAGCTTCAGACACTAACCCAGCTTCAGTGTTAGTGCTTCAAGAACTCAGTGCAGCACTCATAACATTATTCCCACTTGGTATAAAATGACTTAACCAAATGACACAGTACAATGTGATTAGATATGGTGCTCCACAAAGATTTGTGCTTTGCTCTATACTTTTCTATATGTAGACGTTGATCATTGGCACATTATTCAGTCATTACAAACCAAGATTCCATTATTATACAGATGATACTCATCTTAACATCTCCAATAAGCCAAATGGCTGTCATTAACTTGAATAATAATAGTTACATATCAAACAACAGATGCATACCCTTTCCTCTTCATTTTAATGCTGATTGAAAAGCATTTAATGTAATCAGCACCACATCTTTTGAACTATTCTTAAAAGAACAATATTAAAAACTTCCTAAATTACACTAAGCTCTCCTCTATGAAACATAAAATCCTACTTAATGGAAAAAGGATCACAGCTGAAAAAGTAGATGCTAGGATAAACAAATGAATAACGCACGAGTTAAAACAGACTTGCTGTGTAAATGAAAAACAAATGTAAAATGTAGATTTCCACTGAAAGGAAGAAAGAATAATATTTTTTAGGCGCACTGCCTAATTGGTCCTTCTATAATATTTTTTTTACAGACTCCTTGAAGATTTGTTGATATGAATATTTTATGAGCAAGATTTTGCAGACTCTGGCCAGCTTTTGGAAACTAATGAGCGGAGATGAGGTTCTACAAGATCCCCTGCCAGCATTTGAGGCTAATGCATTGAACAAGTGTGCATCACAAGCACGGCCTGTGTATTGTGCATGTACAGCTAGAGGACCAGTGTGTCTTTTTTCATTATTTTCACTTTTCTTTCTTCAAGTGGTTCTTGAATAAACTCAATGAAAGAGTTCAAGAGATCAAAGATCAATGAAAAGCAAGTTCAGCTATTTTATTCTGTTCATCCACATACCATTAATGACATTAGTGTATTATTTGTAGTTGTACTATTATTCATCACTTTACAGTGAACAATAGCAGTTTAGAAATGACAGCATTATTTTTTTTCTGTCAAGTTTTTCTCCAGACACATGATAAGAGGCAACCCATTCTTCTAAATTACTCATCATATGCCTGGCCAATTCAGGTTTCTCTGATCAATACGATCAATACCGTGGGATAATCAAAAGTTGGAGGTAAGTCTCTCAGTAAGTGTAGCTGTTATCACACATGTGGAAAGCTCAACTCTGGTAACAATAATGCCATTCAGAACTACTTCTACAATTACCAACATCCTGAAGCAATTATCAATTTCCTGACAATTTCAAATGAAACATTTGTCATCCAGAAAGGGCTTATAACTCCTGATAAACATCCTGACTAAGATATTCACTCTTTCTTTTGAGGTTTTAATTTAATGATAAAACGTATATGTCTGTGTGGTTACTTTTTGTAACCAATCTGCATTAAAAAAAAAGAATGAATCAGTGTATGGCCGCATTACATATGGTTACCATATTTTAAGAGAGACTATTATGCTTTTTTCAGTAACAGCACTTTCTGCTTTTTTATTTTTAGTTTGTTTTTTTATGAGATCAACCCGAGAATGTTGTTATGGTAAATAGCAAATTATATTTTGGAAAAATATATTCAAATGTTTTAGTAATGATGACGAGTGATCATTGAGGTTAAGGGGAAAAAAAACATGTTAGATGGAGGAAAGAAATCTGCATAAGACATGGAAGAAAGCCAGGAGGGAAATAATAGCAACTCAAGGGGCAAAGAAAGCATAAATGCAGGAAATTATTCATAGACTGAAAGTTATGTTATTTTCAGGCTTGGCACACTGAACGAACACAAGTGAACACTCACACGTGCATGCAATACACTCTTGCTCTGCTTTGTTCAGCATGTTTGGGGCACACATCTCTAGAGCGTGGTGCAGTCTTTGTCTCTTCTCAATATTGCATGAGCCTCCATTAAAGTTGAACCTTGCCTTTTGTTTTAGTTAAGCAGCAAAATAAATAGAGCATAGCCTCCGCATCATAGGGACAATTAGATAAACAGCAGCACAGGGTTTTAGAAGACACTGTCGTGCTAATCACTCGCTGCACTGAGAGCACTGCGCTGTCACACAATTAAATCACAGCCATTTATTAAACTCTAAACTAAAGCATGGGGAAAAATAGACTGGGATTAGGGACATGTTTCCTTCACTGGTTCACTGCTTCACTGTGAAATAAGAAAGAGGTTGTGTAGGTGTGTATGTGCTTCTTAAGCTCAAGATTTTAAAACAGTATCAGGCATATTTGAAATAATAACTGATGCTAAACAGCAGATCTGAAAAGGGATTTATTCAGTTCTGCATCACACACAGCGAGTTAGCCTTATTCCATAAACCAAAGCTTATCTGTCTCTTAGGATGGGTATGATAATACTGTAACAAAGAACAGACAGGACTGGAGTGTAGGTGAATTTATACATACATTTAAAGAAAGAAAGAAAGCAAGCTTCATTTGTCATTGTCACAGTACACTTATACAGCGCACTGCTTTTTAAGGCATCACACACGTGTGTGAGCAGTGGGCTGCCGTCAGTACATACAGTACATGTGGCCCCCAGGGAGTAATTGGGATTAAGGGCCTTACTCAAGGGCCCAGGGTGGTGCTGAGAGTGGGATTCGAACACCAGCCCTCTTGGTTTCAAGACCAACACTAACTGTTAAGCTACCACTCCCTTCCCTTAGCTGGGTCTGTTAGTTTTGCATGTTTTTCTGTAGACACACACACACACTGTATGCAGTTTAGGAGTTATAATGATTAAATAGAATGTACACATTACCTCTTCCAAAGGGAGAATAATGGACATGATGCTTTTGAATAATGTTAGACAGCAGAGCAATGGGTTACAAAAAACAGCATCCATGACCATGGGGCTATTGGGACAGTGATTTCAGTCAAACTAATGGTGCTTTAAGAGAACAAAACAACGTTGTTAGAAGTTATCTATGTAATTAATGTCCACATAAAAATTCCTAACAATTCATCCAACAGCTGGTGAGCTATTTCACTCAAAATCACAAAACTGTATTCAATGTGGTACTAAAGGAAGAATCAAGGACACTGAAAGCCTATAAGATATATTGTACCATGAATGGATGCTCCAGTGCAAAAAGAAAACAGAAGAACAAGCTCTGGAGCAGCAGGAGAAATACTGAGTTCTTGCAATGCTGTACATATAAAACAATACAGTGTCAATCTGCAGCTACGTCTTTAAAAGACCTCCTTAATTAAAATGATGTCAGGGAATGTGTCTTTGGTTTATTACTCTGTGACAACACTTTACCACAATTAGTCATCAGTTCACTCAGATATATGTTGTTTCCACTATTTGATTGTATAGTAGATGCAACAAGTACATAATTACGGATGTAATTAAGCTGCAAAAAAACAAAAACACAGAAACCCTGCCACATGAGCACCTTTGAAACAAAGAGTGCTCGATTCATTAGCATCTGCTGTAGGCTTATTAATCATCTAACAGACAATTAGCAAGCTGTTACCATTGGCGACTGGTATATAAATATATTCCTGGGTTAATTTCTTCCTGAGATAATAAAGGAAACATTATGAAAATGAGCTCTGCCACTATGTAAATCATCTATGCCGCTTACTACACTGCACTGATTCAACCTGGATCTGCAAATGGCAGTGTGATGGGCTGGCACGAGGTTATATGCCAGGCTGCCGGGGGAATGAAACTGGTAGGCATCACACTGCAGCCTGCATGACAATTTATGGGCTGTTCAAATGCTTTCCACCAGCCCTTCTGTCAAATAGATAATAAACCTTGGCTAGCAGAGGTGGCCCAGAGGGGCTGGCCATGTGTGAACGAGTGGGGGAGTAAAGGCAATATACTGGAAAAAAGGGACTATTTCAAGTCCTAATATGAAGTGAATGAGTCCACTCCACATATTTATAACATTCGCGCTACTCTAAGAATGACAAAACAGACAAAAAAATAATATTGTAACACACAAATACACAGGATCTTCCATTAGCAAATTAGTCTTCACTGCACATGTGCACATGTCCCATGCCATGGCTGCACTAACAGGATATCAAGCCACAGTAAGAAGATTTTCTGGCAATCTGCTGCTGAATTCACAGCACAACAGCACTAATGACACTTGGGCCCAACATCCATCATGGCAATGTTCATAAAGCCTGTGCCAACATGTAGCTTCCCTTCGGTCCTTGGTGCTAATCAATGCAGTGCAGGCACGGAGAAGCCATTACAGCTCTGAATACATGATGAGGCTCACAGCTAATACTCCTCTTCACACTGGGGGCTCGAAGGAGGGATGGAGGGGCGGGTGGTGGGTGGGTGGGGGCGGTGGGGTTGTCGGGGTGTTCAGAGGACAAGAGGCAATATAATTGAGGCCAGGAGGCAGATTGTGATCTATTGACATTAAGCTAGTGCACTTAATCTGACAGTTGTCCCCTCAGAGATGTTGACAGACAGATGGGTGGGCAGCCACAGCCATTTACATGAATGCATGTCTCAGTAATGTTCTCACCACCCCCACCCTGTTGTCAGTCATCGTTCCGTACAAGACAAATGCATCAGGATGTGTAATGTGCAACTAAAAAATAAGGGACAAAGTGAAATGTTTTTGATTTGATTTTTCCTTGAACAGGGGCATTTAGGGAAATAACAAAGGCCACATCATGTCTGATAGGTGAGTAACTGATGGGGTCATACATGAAGAAATATGGCAAAAATGCAATTTTTTGTAGATATGAATATTTAGTAGGTCTTTCCTTCATCTATAACATTAACCTGGATATCTTTTGGACTGCCAGTCACACAAAACAAAGAGTATGACTATGTCCAAAAGGCAAACTAATTTGTTGATCAGCATAGAATTAACCTACACTATTTGGGTAGGATTTTGATTAGGCTCATGGTTTATGTCACTCTGCCAGCAGGAAATATAAACATTTGGTGGTGGAACCACCCCTGAAATATCAACAGCTCTTTATAGCTGCTAGAGTGAATATAAATATATAAACATGTGCTGTATATATTTGGATATATATCAGACTATTAGACAAAACACATCTAAAACCTAATGGCTTCACTACATAAGTGTTCAAAAACTGCAGACATTTTTTTTCCACTGTCTTGAGGCGCCAGGCAGTGACGTGTGGCCCAATCAGTGACACACACACACAGACCCTGGTATATTTAAATATGCGTGACACCAGGGCATGTTATTCTCCCCAAATGTTCTCTAGTCTGCCAGCAGAGCGTACTGATTTATTGACGCTCAGTGACACGGGAAAGAGATAGCAGATAGCACAGTGGGAATCCAATGCACCACAGCTGATGTGAAAAGCAGCCCAGTGTCTGAAATCATTTGCAGTTACACTCCCAAGGCCCCAGTGATTTAAAGAGACATACTTCAGAGGGCCTCACTGCCTGGCAGGGAAATGTAGTCACATCATATTAGAACCAAAAGCATGCAAATAAATGCTGGGCTAGTGGAATCAACCCAGGCACATCACTGTTTCAAGGTTTCATTTCAAATCCAACATACTTCGCAGTAGCCTATTGGGTTTCATCTTGCATACCCCTCACGCCCATCGCAGCATGTTTGAATTTCATTTAATGGCACAAGTACCTTGAACTGTCAGGCTAAACCAGTCCACAGGAAAAATTCCTGCGGATCTAAAAACAGGCTCATTTGTGACAGTCCCATTGACAGAGACTTCGACCACTTCTTTTAAAATCTCTACCGTGCCATCAATGTGGAGTTTGAGTAATGCCAGCACCATTAGAGCCAACCAAATTGCTGTGGGAGGCAGAGAAAGTGTCATCTATTGTGGGAAACGATTGCTTAATATAGCAGCAGAGGCTTGAAGGAGTGCTTACCAGAGCACAATCCACTAAAATCAATAGCAACAGTCAGGCTATATTGTTTCAAATGAGGAAAAAGTGGGGCTACGATAAAAAGCACTCAATATTGGTGTCTGGGCTAGTGAGACGCTGAGTCAGGACTCAGGAGTTGGTAATGCAGTGCTGGAGGAAAGGATAGAGAGGAGAGGAGAGGAGAGGAGAGGAGAGGAGAGGAGAGGAGAGGAGAGGAGAGGAGAGGAGAGGAGAGGAGAGGAGAGGAGACAGTGTGAGTAAGCTTCATACATCCTGAAGGTCAGTGAACTTTTCAGTTTATAAACAGACTGTATCTATTTCAGTCATTGAATCCCATTTGTCTTACCTAATTAAAGAGCTTGTCCACAACTTTGGCCCTTGTTTATATCTTTTCAGTTTATATGGGCACCAAGCATGACCTGGCTGTATCATTAGAGGAAAAGTCATTTTCCTAATGACAGAGACTGATGATTACACGGTCCTTCTTTATAATAGCTTGCATATTGTCAATTCCGTTGCTCTAGACAGGATTTTCGGGTACTACTTTTAGTTGCACTTTCACATATATTATTTAAAATTTCCCCAGGCATGTTTGTGTCTGATGCTGTCCACCATACTTTTTATAGATACAGATTTTGAAAATCATTGGTAAAAAACAAACAAAAAAAACTAGCATTCCAGCCACAAACCACAACTTCATTGTAATTCCACCATCCTGGCCTAAGTCAGCCTCGTTTGTGTTTTCACTGAAGGAGAATGCATCTTTTTGCTCCTCTCTCAAGTCCAGCTCACCTCATCAGTATGTATGTGCCCTCTTCATACCCCCCACAACAGAGGCAGCAAGATGAAAAAGCGAATGGGGTCCCTTAATAAAACAGGGCTGGATGGAACCTTGTGAAGCCACATTCCCCTCATTCTGGACCTGATATTTTTGAGCAAAGACAGCAGACTCTTCAAAGGCAGCGAGCATTCCTGCAGGCCTCCACAGATATGAAACCAGGCTGCCCTCACTGCACCCACCACACACACACACACACACACACATACACACACAGCCACAAACACAAACAATGCAAACACACAGACTCCCTCCACTGATTTGTCAGAGCAAATCAGGAGAAACCGCATGACTGTGTATTGTGCGTACTTTTTTTGGCCAATAAGTTACTCTCGGCAAAACTGGCCATGGCCTGTTCGTACATTGGTAACATTGGTTTCAGAAAATAACTTGAGTTTTGCCATTTCTTTTATATTATCATGCTTTTAGGCTGACCATTGATTTTATAGTCTGACCAAATTACATTTAAAAAATTGTCCCGACCGCTCCCAATGAGGTAAGCATCTAGTTCAGTCTGGACTGAGAAGTGAAGTGAGTGGGGGTGCAGAGAACATCACCTACAGTAGATGAAGGCTGCCAGCATTACCAGAGGTGTTAAATGACGTCAGCTTCACGTCACTTACTCATCACTGATGAATGAGATAACCTTCTTGAATGCCATATTAGTCATTTTCCACTTTTTATCATTAAATCAACTTAGCATAGCACTCATCAGTGAGTATTTTTATTACACCTTGTAGTTCAGCTGTACAGTAGAAGAGACGTCAATTCTGTGAGAAAAAAATGTGTGCATTCCCTGAAGCTGCATGACTACATGCTGCTTTAAGAAGCTTAGCTGTAGCTCTGCCGGCATATATAGATGGCACTAACAACACATCCACCCTAGAGCTTTGTTTACATCAGAGCTTAGCTTTCCTAGAGGCTACTGAATTAGCATTAGCCATCACAGCAACATGCAATTAAGCCCATTGGGCTATGTGTCATAGCCAGATCAACACCATGCAAAGTCATGGTAATTGGCTTTGCAGTGAAGAAGAAAACTTACATACGAAAGGACAATTACCATTACACGTCTGGGGCAGACCCAGCCAAACGGGTTTTTTCCCTTTTGTCTCAGCTCCCCTGCTGACCAGAGCCTTGATCACTACCTGGGTGTCTCTCCTTTGTCTCTTTGGCCCTTTGTTTGTGACATTGTCTGTGAGCCATCCGTACCCCCTACAGAGTTCACACTCCTGTGCCAGACAGCTGAAAGACTAACCAATATACAACCACTATACGATCTATTCATGAACTGTCTGTAACCACACCTGGAGAGGGGGTATATCTGTGCTCTAAGAGCAGTCTAAAGAAGTCTCTGCTACCAGTCCCACTCTGTGTCGGTAGGCTCACCACGACCTGGAACTTCAATAAACTTTCACCACCTCAGCAAACTTGGAACTAGACTCAGATTGTTTTTTTTTCCTTCAACAGCAGTAAGCCTGTCTGAAGTGTGCTCGATAGTGCAACGGGCATTAGAGCATCGATACACTAATCTTGCTTAATCAGGGGGATGCCCACTCTGCTTAACTATTAATAACTGATTAATTCAATCAGGACCTGCGCTAAAATGTATTATTAATTATCAATGTCAGAATGCTCAGAATCACAGATGAAGAAGTATGTGCAAAGGAAGTGAAAGAGACAACTTACGAGCATCGTTAGGCAACACCCAAAACCTGACTGATCACTCTGGGAGAGCTCCCAACAGTGAGAGCAGACAGAAAGCAGAGGTGCACACTGCAGCAATATGAAGCAAAAATTAAATGATCAGTCATTTAGTAATTTTATTGTGTTGTTATACATTTCAGCAAACCACAAATTTGTTCAAATTCAGGCAGCTTATGAGTCAGATCTCATTTCCCACCTCATCCTATTAAAATATTACAGGACTTTCCGGGACATAAATTTGGATTTGCTTCTGTACGACAGCATTACCGTGCTCTCTTCACTTGCCAAATTTGGATATTACATGCAGTAATTTTCAGGGACAGCAATAAATCTGAACTTGTTTTAAAGGGACGATGCATACAAGTGTGAATGCAGAGAGAAGAAAGTCCTGCTTGATGTCCTCTTGTCTGTTGACATGCTGACAGCATTTTCCTTTTCCAGGAACATATTAGCATTCCTTCAGCACACCATAATCCAAATACTCTACTCCTTGTTGGGCTCCCACAGCTTGCACACCAGGCTCATGTTTATTGTTGCTTTTATGACTGGGTTTATTACACAGTCTGTCTGTATTGTTTGTTACAACACATATAATGCCCTAAATTTCCTTTTTGTGTTTTAATTGGGTTTATATGTTATGCTAGCTTCCTATCGTTACAAATGGCCTTTTAGTCAAATCAACAAGCAAAATAAGCCATTTAAAAAATATTAAGTTTTGGCATTATGCTGATCACATCGTGCAAACAATCATCAAACTGCACAGTTTCCTTCAGCTCTGTGGGGAATTTAACATCTGTCAGCCCATTGTTTACATTTTCTAACTTGTTTTTTTACGATCAGTCGTGTAAAAAACTGAACTAAATATCCATTATCAATATTTACTTTAAGTTCCTTACTGACATCTCCAGCAGAATGTATAGGTCACCAAAACAAGCTAATAATCATAAAATTCTTATCGACATCAAGCATACACCTAAAAAATAAATTTGCAGATAGCCCAATAGAATCTGGAGAAGTAGACAGTTGTAACTGGATGATGGCAGGATTGTTGTTGTTTGTTCTTTATACAAGCCACCTACTGCTACATTCCCATGTAAGAAATGTCTGAATACAATGGCCAAACAATCCCTTCAAACACAATCCAGTGCAGAGACAATACAACAGAAGCATAAAGGACTCATAACCTCTCCCCTCTCCTATTTATCCTACAAACCCCTGCTGTGATCAATGAGCGTGTCCTCAGGGATGCTGGCAAGAACAGAACAGGTCATTCTGTCTCACCCCGCCCTCCTGAGTCCGTCATGTCTGTAGTGAAGAACAAGCTGGCGTGCCAACAGAACTGACCCTGATTCAAACCCCAACGCTTCACCTTTTCTATCCTCTGCAGACAGGCGACGTTTATAAGCTAACATGCACCAATGGCTCTGGATGAGAGTGGAAACGCTATGCAAGGCTAGACGGGAGACGAAGGAAAAAGATTAGAGCACGGACAAGGATCGAATACAGCCTTATTTACAGCTGACAATGTTTTTCTGCGGAGAAGCTACCCTTAATTTGCTGCCTAATAACTGACTTCCACCGCCATGTTCCAATTCCCCGGAGAGGCTTTTGTGGTTTGTTCGCAAGATGTCTCAGCTGCCTGCACTGCAAATTAGCCTTTAGAAAGGCACCTCACCTTCTGGTAGAGAGGCGCAGGGTAAAAAAACCCGCGCCTCTCTACTTCTGTCTGCCACTAATAACCTTCAACTAACCTTTAAACCACTGTGAATAATTTAAATCCTATTTTCATATCAATGGAAGAGTCAAGCCAGGCAATTATCTTTTATCTGTGTACTTTGCTGTCAGAGCAAAGCATAATAAAGTCTTCCCAGGAGACAGCAAGAGAGAGAGAGAGAGAGGGAGAGAGAGAGAGAGAGAGAGAGAGAGAGAAGGGGGCACAGGCCATAAGGGCGTATTGGAGGAAAACAGGAGAGTGAGCTGATGAGAGAGAAAGACAGCAAGAGAGAAACACAAAAGACCAGAAATAGAAAATGTGGATGCTTGTGATGCTATCTGGAAGACTCTAATGAAAAGAATGAATAATTCACCAATGAGAAACAGGTCTGTCATGGTAAGAAACACTGCTTACATCTGCACTGATTTCCGAAAAGGGGATGTGGTGGGTGCTGTGTGTGTGTGGTTTGGTTGCTTAGACAGTAAAGATAAACATGACAAATTGGCAACTCAATTAGGAATTTTGGAGTTTTGTTTACTTGGTGTGTAGCTAGTGGCTCCATCTTATGACATGCCGCTGCCCTGGTCAAAGCCAGACTGTGTTAAAACTCATTTATGTGACAGTGATTTAGAACCACGTAGAAGATGGGTGCATCTGAGGAAAAATACTGGAAAGGACGCAAGAAAAAAAAATATGAAGAAGAAATTCCCCCTGGTGCTCATTAAAATTCAGCAGTACAGCAGAACCCCCATCACTTTGCTCTTCTTTCCCCTCCATCTCTATTTTTCTGCTTCCTCCATCTGTTCCAACAGCCATCGTCTCGCCTTGTTGCCTCCCTGCATGCCTCCCTGGACTGTCCATGATCATTTTGATGAATTCATAAAACTTGCTGCATTCTTGATTGAGATGGAGCAGTGGAGAAAAGAAACGAGAAGAACTGCACCGGCCTGCATTATCAAAGCAGGCCAGAGGTGGGGTTCATAACACTCATATATACAGGGTAACTGGCAAACTAATAATTGAGTAACTAATAACTGGCGGTAACTAATAATCAATATTTAAGAACTGTATAATTACCATTAATATTTTTGTGGTAAAGTAATTTTTGCTGACACAGGGACCATGACACATGGCCATCATTAAAAGTTTATGAGTTACAACAACTAACAAGATGTAGAAAAAGTCAACGGTTTGAAATAAATGACAAATTCGTGAAATTATACGAGGCCAATGCCAAAGGAAACAGGCGTATTGCCAGTTTTGTTGGGCAAATCATCTTAAAAGTGTAACAGGAGCAAATTGGATTCGACTTACTGTTAAAATAAGACCAAAGTCTCAAAGTGTCACAGCTCATTTCTGGTGCAGCTTTTACATTTGCTTTGCAGCACCTTCAGACAGTGGAATGCCATTACGTCATAACAACCGGGGGAGGTGTCACTGGTTCTTGCAGTTAGTTTATTCCTAATCTGATTTAATGCCATTTATAGGTTGCTTTAACCACACATCCCACTAAATATCCAGCTGCTTTTCAAACAAAGAAATTCTAATTCCTAGAATTCTGTCATTTACAAAAAGTCCTATATAAAAATATATTGATTGACAGAAGGGCTCAAAGCCACATCTGACTTGTCCAGCTCATTTATTCTCTGCTACATCAAACACCTGCCATGAGCCGACAGCAACAGCAAGCAGTTGCTGTCAAGCTTCTTTTGCAATGGAGTGTGTGAGTGTGTGTAAACAGAATGTGTGTCCCCTATTCTTTCCATCAGTTTGCGTCTCCTCTGAGTTTAGGATCAGTTCATATATGTCACATGCTGTTCTGTGTGCTATATCTGCATAGGTATAGGCACATTCACATTCATGAAACTTTCTCTCATGCATGAGAAGATAGAAGATGAGAAGAGGTATGGGGGGTATCACATAACAGGTAATTGACAAGTAAGGTCACCAGGACGGTTCACTGTATAGTCATATTTCTAGAGATCTATGTCTCCTACAGCCAACAGCAGTGAACTGTAAAGGTTGACTGAAGGCCACTGTCTGACATCAATGAGAACTGTGGTGAGCCAGGGGTATGATTAGGCATTTAAGCCCTGCCATTAAGTAAGAGGCTTAATAGCAACATAGACACTGACTGAGGCCTATATGCCTCTGTGCTATAAATAATAAATCTAACGTTGATCCTCAGCATCAAACCACATATGGGAAGTGAAGTCAATACATGGATTTCTGCAAGAAAGAATTTCTGCAAGAAAGGATGCATGGTGTGTCCTTACACTAGCATTAATTATGCAATGGAGAGAGCTCATCAAGATAAGCTGGTGCTGGAACAGTTTTTCCAGGATTTCAAATATTTCACAAGGCCTGATTATTTATCTTTTGGCTAAATGTCCTGCTCCGTCCTCACACCTGCAAACCTATTTACAGTGCATTAAACGCATACTCTCCATTCCAGCTCTCCTTGTTTCTCAGCCTCTGAAACACACACTCACTAAGTGACCAACAGCCTGATGCAGAATCTATCCCCAGAGACAGCAGCAAGAAGGAGAGAGCAGCCTGGTTAAGCACAATCACAATGGAGCCCTGACTTAATGATGTGCTGAGCATACAAAAAAGAAATCCTGAGTAAGCTGAGAAATTCTCCCCATGGTTTCCTTTGCATACAGCTTGTCAATTTAACCAAAATGTATGTGCTTCTGTAGAGAAGCACAATTAGACACTCATACTAAAACGTATAAATAACATTAAGACATGTTCATAGGCAATTAATCTAGAGCATGTAGCATCCTCATGTGGGGAAGGGGATGGGGGATTTGCAGAAATAATAAAGGCAGTGAATGTTGCATTTAATTTTCTTATGTTAATGTGCAGACTTCCCACTGGGAGAGGTAAAATAACCCCCAGACAGACTTTTTTCTTTTGCTGTTAATAATAATAAAGTTGTTTTTTCAAGCTAGGCAAATATGGAGCCTGATTTGCATAGCTTAGTCTGTGCATTACTATACACAGGGCAAAATGTCCTTAAAAACTGCAGCAGCTTTGGTATGTTTTTGTTTTGTTGCCCCTTTTTTCACTTTAATGTGCTAATACCATGTCAGAGGCAGGCGTCTGGATTTTGGCGCAGGCACATACACACAGTTTCTCATTATTCCATTATCAACATTTCCTTTTCACTACTCCTCTCCTGCAGTGCCATTCTTACCTGTCCCTCCCCAGCAGCCCCCCTCGTCTCCCCCTCTGTCTCCCTGGGGAAAGATGCCCAGGCTTCTCTCGTGACAGATCTCTTCCCTGCAGATTTGAGCTGCACATTCTGCCTCTGTTAAAGGTGACAGACTGTTGTGTGCAGTGCGTTACTCCAGTTTGCCCCTGAAGCACACCCCAATGGCTCCCGCTCACTTTCGAAAGCACAAAGCACACTCGGTTCCCACAGATCAAACACCGTCTTGTCCCTATGAACTTTATCAAAAAAATATCAGAGAACAAAAACGAGGAAAACATCTTGATGAGCAGCATCAGGGAGCTATATAAAATATTATGGTAGTATGTAAATTAAATTGTCTACTGAATAAGAGATTTTGGGGTAAATATGGGATTAAGGTTTAAAAACTTAGTTGAGACAAAGACCCAGTTCACCTTCAAACCAGACATATTTATGCGCTAACTGAACTGATTCTGACAACACCACGCTCCACTGGCAGCTCCACCATCCTCCCTCTTTCAAACAGTTTCAACAAGACACATGAAAGTATCCAAGATGAAAGTATCCAAGATGACCACGCGTCCTCTTATCCACCACATCTAATAAAGGTGAAAGAAACTCAGGATGAGAAAGAGTGAGTTAGCATCTCGTCAGTAGCGTTCATATTTTCAAATGACTATGCTGTCAGTCAGTCTGGAATACCGTGCATTATTCAAAAAGGGGTTTTCTTGCGGCAGCACCCAAGGCAAACATCCAAAATATAAAAGTGCCAGACGTCAATTGAATAATTAGAGGAGAAAGCAAGTGGGAAATGAAAGTTAGGAAGGAGTCATTTTGTACCTGCAGCTGCACATTATCTTAAGATGCAATAGGTACATATTCAGTAAAAAAAAAAGCATTTTCTTAGCATATATATATATATATATATATATATTAACTTCTCTAAGTTTCAGGTGACATTAACATAAGACCTTAGATTTTAAAAAAGAAAATAATGATAAAAGGACATAATGATGTTTTTATACAGTATCTAAGTGTAAATTCAACTTGTATTAAGTCTTCATGTATGACTATAAATGTAAACACACTCAACTCAACATATATACTTTGCTATTTATTGGTCCAGTCAAATTAGAGAACAAATCTATGCAGGACTAGATTCCTTAATGTAACTCAATATATTGATTCAGTCTGACTTACTGCTTAGAGGTTCAGCAGAGATCAAATAACACGATGGCCTGTGTGTAGGTGCAGACCATTTGTTTGATGATTTGGTTCAATCCTGTCAATACAATCATGAAGCAGGAGTGTGAGCTGGCGCGGCAGGATCAGGCTTCGGCACCAGGTTGATTAAAGGCTGACAATAATCCAGGTCAGAGTCTAATGGCCTCAGCGGACAAACAAAAGAGAATCATCACTATTTTTATCAGGTTCCCACTGTACTCCACAGTGATCGATCGAAGGATGATTAAAGGTTGCTGGAAATACTGCTCTACTTCCAGGTTGCTCCCAAGTTTTTCAGCAAACCCCATCTCGAACAGTGAGCAAGGATTAATAGGTGTGTTTTAATGCTTCTGCCATTACACATACCTTGTTGGACATGCAAGCACGGACAAAAATACATACATGCACATCACACATGGGGTGCAAAAAGAAGAAGACGCTTGTTATAAAAAGGCACTGATTTATATTCCAAAGCGCTCGTGTAAGATCCTGCCATGTAAAAGGGGGTCTATTACTAATAAATGAACAGACAATAAAAAGGAAAGGAGTCCCTTCAAATCTGCCTGTGTTACGTGAATCTTTTATGCAAATGGAATTTAAAATGAGGTGGACCCGTCTTCACAGACCTTGAATGTTTTTCCACAGCCTCTATTAAAATTTATGCCACCACTGATTTATAAATTTTATTAATAGCTTCCTGCCGAGGAAAGAGAAGCAAAGTGATGAAACAGCTTCACTTCGGTCTTTCTTCTACACCGTCCCTCTTACCAGCACATCCCATGTCACTCGCTCTCACTCGCTCATTTATGCTCCCTGCCTGCCTCTGTTCCTCTCTCTCTCACTCTCTCTTACTCCTCTGTGGCGTCTCAGTGATTTTATAATTGGGTTCTGCTCACTGTTACTCAAAACCCTGTAGAACCAATTAGCACAGACCTCCCGACCTTCAGTTGCTGTGTAATAGTGCTAACTAAAGACTCTAAGTGAAGCATCTGAGAGCAAAGGTCTGGATTTTCTTTAGTTTCTGATTAATAATTCTGTCAACCCCATCACATGCAGACATTAAACAGAATTGCTAGTTTAAGGGCCTGTCTTTTTTAGAGCTTTCTTTTCTCCCTTTTACTGCCTTTTATTAATCTTTAAAGATGGCCTAGCTGCTCCTCGCTTACTGTCTTGTCGGATAAATGTTGAGATAAAAGGATAATGAGACATCGCGGGGAACCTGTAGCAGTCATGGAGGAGTGGCAAGTGACAACTGCCAACAATCAGACAGTGAGCTGAATCCTAGGGAGAAGGTTTTATCATTGCTGTTTTTATTAGAAGCCCCAGACTCTCAGATTGCTCACAAATTAAAGATTCTGATGTTGCAATGTTGGGACAAAAATCATACCTGTAGCTTATAGCTTATGTTTCACTGCAACAGATCTTTAAAATGCCAAGTATTGTAAGGTACCGTCACATTACTCCATCCGTTATGGACCTGGTAAAGCCACTTCCAGAATGATGTCTGGACTATCTTCACATTGCAATGCCATTGGGGAGTATCAATGTCTAGTGAAATCTTTAGCTCTGTGGGTGCTTCCTGGCTTGGGTTCAAGAATATCTTACGACCAGTGATGTTTTTATGAAACTATCCACTTTGACATGTTGACACTTTGACACCCTGCCATTTATCCACAAGAAAGAGGAAGACAGAGATGGAAATTGTAACGTTAACTAAACTCATCTGAGACGTTGTCCTTTGACATCCACAGCAAATTTAGCTATCAGCACATGCTCGGGTCATGCTCACAACAAACATAAGATGAACTTTCTGCAAACTTGCCACCGATGAGTCACAGTCAGGGAGAGAGGTCAGGACGGATAATTCAGATATAACATTCAGCTTAGTCAGATGTCACACAGTAACACTCTGCATCATGACGAACCATCAGGCAGACGTGAAGCCACAGGAAATCCCCATAAATATATCAGCACAGAGACAGACAAACACACACATGTAATGCTGACTTAGTAATGAACAATAATTATACCCAGGTTTGAGTTCATCTTTCACTATGTTGTCAGCAGTACTGAACCTGATGATCAATTCACTCTCCTTTGATTTTAATTACTCTCATCTTACAAGTGAAGGAATAAAGTGTCTGCTGCACTTTGTTTTGCACTTTGTTTTTCAATAACGCTGTTCAGAGACTTGAACATATACTTACCCACTAATGAAAAAGTCAGCAACAGAACCAACTTGTTAATATACAACTGAGTTTGATCCATAATTAGACATGTTCTGAGCTGGCTCGTGCGTAGTGCAGGAAAAGCAATAGGGGCTCTGAAATCATGTATACTTAATGCTGACACAGCATATAAATCTCAATTAAATATTTAAATCCTTTGACAGACAACAAGGTTTAATGACTAATGTATGTTTTTCTTACATCTGAGAGGTTTTCTAATAAGACTGTGACATATTCAACAAAATAGTTTTGGGGAACTTTGGGCATTAGTGAAGGAATAAGATAGTGCATCTTTGAAGAAATATGGAAATACAGTACATGGTGTGTGTGTGTGTGTGTGTGTGTGTGTGTGTGTGTGTGTGTGTGTGTGTGTGTGTGTGTGTGTGTACATGTACATGCTGAATTTCACTCAAAAAAACAAATGAAAATCAGAAAGGCCTATTTTCAGCACTCCTGTGTACAGGTAGCAAGAGCTAATAACACAAATGAGGAAAACAGGCCTCTTCCATCCCAATTGTTTCAATAATAATAAACTGAGACCTTTAATGTAGCACATCTCTTCAGCCCAGGGTGCTAAAGGCCATTGTGCTGTGCGTAATGCTAACCTCCTGAGGGACTACTATTAACCTTAATCAGTAATGGTCTGCAGTCCTGTGTTACAAATATTGGTTTATAAAAAAGTGATGCTTCCTCTTACCAAACTGCATTCTGCAAATAAATCCAACCAAGTTCCACTACATTATTTAGGTTTACACCTGAATGCATGCACAAGCATAAAAACAAAGATGCTCCCACATGTGCACATTTCCCTCCTAAATATCAAGACTGGAACTAAAGAGACCCAAATATCAACAATCAAGTTTGACTCTTCTGGACAGGTCCAGTATAAATGGACATATTGATAACTGGTGGAAGAAAATATGCTAACAGTCGAAACACCACAAACAACAGGAAGCACCGCATATATCCTGAGACTTAATATATGTCAAGGCTTAAGATGCCATAAATTCTCTCTCAGCGAGCAATGTCTGGAGCAGCTCATGCCTGTCGCATTCCTAATTTTTTTTATCTTCGCTGATATCAAACCACCCCATCTCCTTTGGCCCTGCTTTTATTGTAACCCCATCTGTCACAACGAGATAGACATCAACAAATCCCCTTTTATATATTGCAAAAATGCAGCTGGATTCCTCACATGGCAGCCTTGTTTACTCTCTTGTAACGTCAGACTTGTTTCAGTGTCTTCTTTTATTTAAATCTTCCTGCTCGTGAAGACAGGGAAGGATGGATGAGCAATTTTTTGGCACGATAGGAAATGAAGCTTCCTGCTTTTTATTGGAATGCAGGTCAGATCACATGACGCTGCCACAGATATGTGGCTTGTGGGAAGAAGTAGTAAACATCAATGGCTCCTTCAGATGGCTCTCGCCTCAGACAAACACATAAATTGAACACAATGGCTGTATCATTCTCTCTCTCTCTCTTGACAGACAGACAGACAGACAGACAGACAGACAGACAGACAGACAGACAGACAGACAGACAGATAGATAGATAGATAGATAGATAGATAGATAGATAGATAGATAGATAGATAGATAGATAGATAGATAGATCCACACGTAAAGGAAATTATGACACTGCAGCAGGTGAACGAACAAAAATGAAAACAGAGAGAAGCTGAGGTGACACAGAGACCAATGAAAGTAACCGAAAGTTCACTATGGGAGAAGTAGAGAAATGGCAGAGACAGACTGAGTGGAGGAAATAGATGACAAACCTAAACAAGGCTGATATGAGAGAAAATGAGCCAAAAAAGGGAAATGAAAAGGGGAAGTAGGAAGTAGGTGTGAAATGCAAAATGAAGTAGTCCCTATGTTGGGTATGAGTTAAAGCATCACATGTCTGTGGCGAGTTCATGAGTATCCATTGAGTTGCGTGAAGAGCAGGTTGTGAAAGACAAATTTGCTGACCCAAACCAGGATGTTCCGCAAAAGTTGGTTTAATGTCACACACTACTACGGACACAATACACAAGAGCTGAAAAGTCAAGTTGACAAACTCAGGCATGTCGCGTTCCTCTTACATATGAACTCTTAAACTCTAAGAGTATGTTGTCTAGAATGTTTGTATTGTGAGTATGCATTAGATAATAAAACCTACATGGATTAATATAGTGTTATATGGATGGACAAGACAACCAATCACCCTGGATTCTTTCCCTTCAAAGCCCTGAAACCACACAGCTGCAATCCACAAACTAGTTCTCCAATAAAGCAATGTGAAGCAATGTAGCACAGTAAAATTGATTTTGCAACAACTTAACAGGAATATTAAATCCCCCCAAACCACTGTTTTGACACTGCTGGGGTGTCATGTTTGCATCAGTGAAGCTTAACACTTATCTACCTGGAGTCTAGAGCATGACCATGGCCACCACAACCTCCGCACCATGACCGCCTCTGCAGCCAACCATAAATCTTAACGACAAGCTCTATAAACTTCTCTGGGCTTGAATATTTATGAATGCCGGTGCTTCCCCAGAGAACCGTTTGCTCTCCGAGGTTGAACACATGACAGATACTTCTCTGGAGCAGCTCTGACCTGTTACAGCGCTCATGGTGTAAAGAGCTTGTGAATACAGACCTGGTGGTCTACTTCGCCTGTGCCATAAACAAAATGGCCCCCTGTGGTATAAGAGTGGTAACATATCTTTACACAAATCCCTAACACAGGCATAAACAAACTTCTCCAGCCCCCTACAGCTCAGACTCCATGGCCCAAGCTACTTAGGCTTCCTGGCTTGAATTAAAAGTCTTTCAATCAAGCAGTTATAGTACAGTAAGTTAAATATTTGACTAATTTTAACTGTTTAAATGTCTCAAAGGTGCATGACCTTAATGTGCAATACATACAAGAAAGGCAGGAATGGTGAAATATAAAGTTGCACTGTTAATGTCAAAATCTTCTTTTGTAATTGGTGATGCAACAGCCATGATGAATTTATCAGCCTCTTGCTGTTGATTTGCCACGTCTATGTAACATACATATAACTTATAAGCATCGTCTATGCCATTATTCAAGTGTTTACAGGAAAATAGTGCTTACCTCTACTTTGTATCACTACGATACCCACTTCTTGCAGTAATGTTCTTTGAGGCCCAAGCAGCTTTCAGTGCACTTGGATAATTTTAGCACAGGAAACAGAAACCTGGTTTCACCTGATGAAACTCTGACATGAGACAGAACCAACACAGACATTATACATGCTCCTGTGCTTACAGAGGTGTTGATATGTAGGTGCCACAGTCTATTACTGTGCTACTCTCTGCTGTTAAACACATCTGACCTTAATAAAATGCTGAATATTTTTAAAACACCCCCCCTTTAAATTGTCAGGTTTTACTTTTATTTTTTTTCCTGATAACTTTCACTCGTTCTAATAACTGTGATTTTTCCCTTTGCCCCTTTGATTCACAAGTACTATGTCTTTAAGGGGAAAAGACTGTGGAGGTTTGCCAGTACCAAACTGAAAAAAAAATACCTTACAAGTAATTTCCCCCTGGAGTTGGTGGACGTATTAAGCCAATGTGACTGGGCTAAAAGATGATGTTGTTTAGATACTGAGAGGAGGGTAGAAGATGTTGGTGGTGGGATTGCATGTGTGTGGGGTTGTTATTGTGTTGATGCATGATTGCAATACTTAGCAATCCCTATCAATATGAGGCAGTTTTTAACAACCAATCAAATACATTACTTAGTTGAATTGTATTTATTTCCATTTCTTCCATTTTCCATTTAATAGCTTAAGGTATTCAGCAATTAGTTCATCAGGAGGCAGTGTGTTAGTGTTGTGTGGCATGTGTGGCCAGATTTGCTCCCCTAAGCATGTGATTTCTACTGATGTATCATCCAAAGCCTGCAATGACCTGCTATTTTTGAATTCTGGCCCATGGTAACATTAACCTTGTAATACTAACATAAAAGTTCACAGAGTGTGAAAGCTTTGATTGTCCATTACAATCTTCTATGGCGGTGTTCCCCAGGTTTTGAGTGACAGCACTGACAAACACATAAGGAAGTAATTTAAGAGAGTGTGCTATGGTGTTATCTCAGACTTAGAAAAACATCTCGGTGAAATATATACAGTATTTCAGTTGGCCAACTCATGTGGAAAAGATTAATATGTGAACTTAGAAAATGTAGAATTGATTATGGTCGTCTTGGCTCTGACCCACTCATTCATTATAGGCAAACACCACACTCCGTACAGAGGAAACTAGGGAGTTACAATTATACAATGTTCTCACCCAAATCCCACAAAAACAAATTAGAGGCAGAGCCCAGCGTCGGCCGCTAAGTGGAATCTACTTAGTGCAGCGAACAAATATGTCACAGAAACTGCTTTTTCCAATACCAAGGGCATAGTCTCTGAAGCTGCTTTCAGACGGGCACTCAAGTACAGACATTTTCCTAAAATCGTCTAGAAGTGCTGTATGTGATCATGCTAATGTCACTCAGGACGTTTTTGGGAACAGTCCAAAGAGATGCATACTGGGGTCAGGTTAATTGGAGGCAGGGTGTACCAGAGGAAGCCAGAGCACCTGGAGAAAACCCAACACAGACTCAAGGAAAACATGCACACTCTGCACAGAGAGACCCCTGGCTGAACCAGTATTCAAACCAGGAACCTCCTCGTTGTGAGACTGATTCCATAATTAGTTTAATAATGACTCATCTGGTACTATTTTTCCAAAATTTGCTAAAAAAACCCCAACAACATTTACACCTAAGTTGTCAAACCAGTATTTTTACTATACATCTCAAAGCTTTATTAATTCATCACTTATATATATTAACTCTACTTCATCAAATCACACATGCATCAATACGCTATTACACATCAAATAAACAGACAGCAAATAAGGCAGCTCCTTTGAAAAACAGCTCTGTCACAATCCACTATTTTCAGCAGAAAGGTACTGAGGAGATCAAACATTGCAAGAGTTTATTAGCATCCAGAGTATCTCTGCTAACAACCAATGGATAAATAATTTATAGTTTTTACCCAACTGCAGTCTCACAAAGCACTGGAATACTAAACAACTTGGCCTGTCTCTGCAAAGCTCTGGAACAGAGTGCTTTTTATACACTGTGGGAGAAAAATCTAATTTGTAAAAGCACAGAAACAATGTGACTTTAAACACAGTGAGGAAAAGAAAGTGCACATATTTAATTTTTTTTTTTAATGTGGTGGAACGATTCTCATTTCAAGAACCTCCAAGGGGAGCATCATCACACCGACAGTTTACTTCCATCTCTGTTGACATATGGATGCTGGAATCCACAGGGCAATGTGCTGAGTATTCGTCACAATCATTTGAGCAGATGTTGAGGGATTGGAAGCGGAGGCATTGTAGACTGATTTTACGGACGTGATTCTTTTTCTTGCCAAAACTGATACAATTGTGTGCTGGTGAGTCACCAGTCAGTCAAGTCCAAAACATGGACTAGTATGAGTCACTACATTTTAAAATTACTGAATATATTGTAATACTTAACAGCCATATGAAGATAAATTGTATTGGCCAGTAGACCAGGTATCAGCAAAGACGAAGAATATATATTTGTGTGAAAAACATATATTCAAATAGGTGATCAAAATGTTGCTGTCTGTGATCACCAGACTCAATCCAGTAACTGCTGTGGTTTTGCAATTAGCTGCTTTCCAGACTTTAAACACGCATGTATAACTTTAACTGAGGCGATTAAATTTAAATGAGGGATTAAAATGGCTGTGAGAGAACGGAGGTGAAAAAAAGGAGCTAATCTAATTAAGATCTCAATCACTCAATTAGTCTTGAGCAGGAGAAACAAATGGTAAATAAATTCTTTCATCATAACAACCGGTTTAATTGCTCCAAGACGGAGCACTGACATCTGGCGTGTCCCCTCCAGACTGCTAAGTGTGAGTGCGGGTGTTTGAATGAAAGGCAGGTGCACGCACACACGCACACATGCACACACGCACACACACTCACTCATAGAGCAACATGGAGGGATCGGGGGGACACAGGATGACTGTGCTTTCACTGAGCCCTTGACTGTGTTTATGAGCGTAAAACGGCCCAAGTGCAGTGGAGCAGCAGTCTGGCTTATCCATCTGCAACTCACACACATGGTCAATGGAGAGTGGTTGAATAAATGGGATTGGGGGGGGGGGCTTTTTCTTCAGACAGAGAATGAGGTCACTCGCTCTTAGCGAGAGAGGAGATGTGGTTTAGGTCGACACCCAAACACGCAGCCCGATCATCAGTAGACATGCAGAGAGCGTTTGTGCAGCACAGGAACCACGGCGGCGGCGGCCTGAGGTGCTGTGCCAAAAACAAAGACAAACTAAGCGGGAACATGCACTGCTCTCCCCTCAGCATTGGTTTCTTTTTCTGTTGTTATGGGCCTGTTTAACCGCTTCCTCATGCAGCTGGCAGAGAGGTCAGGGTTCAGGCAGGTCCTCTGACAGCCAGAACAAGCTGCAATAACAAGAGTGGTGGAAACAAGAACTCTCTTTAATTTACTCCGTGCAGCTACTACTTTTTTCTTCTGTCCACAACCCCTTTCCTTTCCTTCCTGTATCCAGAAATCACATTTTTCAGTGAACCCGTCTCATAGGTGGCCTTGTTATTTACAACCTCAGTGTATGTCGGTATCATCCTCCCTTTCTATCTATATGATGGTCATAAACAGCTGTCTGGCGATATTTTGAAATGCCCCAGTCACAGTTTTTGAAGGAGCAGAATGTGCAGGATATGTTGCACAACAATGCTAACATGTATGAAAAAGAGCATAAATAAATTAAAAGGTTTAGCGCCCATGCATTTCAATGCTATTCATCCCACTTCCAGAGAATCTTCACTGAGGGGTAGGACACTGTTTGTAAAATCAACTCGCTCATTCTGTCGCTTTAAAAAGATCTCAGCTGCTTCAAGCACTGAACGGATGGGCTTATACTGCCCTCTTCTGGTTACGACCGAGACTACAGGTGGAAAATAAGACCATCCGCATGTGTACAAAAAACCGTTTCAGCCAAATTGTGAATAAACACATCAAAATATAACATCAAACTTGCATAAGTAGATCAACATCACTTCGTTTTGATGTTTATTTGTTGAAGTGTTGAAGAGATGAGCCGCTACTATTATTGCATACTGGAATTTGTTTTCAACGCTGAAGTACCAGATGTTTACATTTGAGCTTCAAGCTCAGAGCAGATATTAATAGGCCCAATTTGTGTGGATGATATACAAGTCTGTGTAAGTAGGTCAGAGATGTGGTTTCACGGACACTCATGTGGGTCAGCAGGTGGGAATGGAGGTGTATTTGCACATTTCTGGCAAGGGGCTCCATCAAATGGATTTGACCCTACAGGTCGGCTTCAATATTGGTCGTGCAGATGATATATAAATATTTCCCTTGCGCTCCCTCAGGGCAGGATATCTTGCCGAGGGGAAGCTCTCTCTGAAGTGAGGCCACAAAAGTCAGGTTCAGGTCTGAGCCCTGCACACACGCGCCATGCACTCCATCACTCACACACACACACACACGCACACGCACACAACTCTGCAGCTTTTCAAAGCCAAATAACCCAGATCAGGTGAAAAAGAAGTTAGAAACTAGAGTGCTCAAAATCTCCAATAAGTTTGAATCAATGCTCAAAGACAAGGAGGCAGTCACCCTCCAACCAGGCGAGACCACAGAAATGCAAACACAACACTCTATTTAACCTCCAAATCGTCCCTAATGAGGGTAAAAAGAGCAGCAGTAAATAAGGATACTGCACATTGGGGTTAGAAGTTATGAGTGTGAAGTGACATGGCGTGTTTTTCCTGCCTGAACATCAGAAGGTCAGAGTCAGTGAGTAAAAGCGAATGCCCGTCAGAGTGTGGAAACATAACTAAATGCCACCCTTTTTTTACACATGAATAGACTCCAGTACATGTCGTCACAATGCAGGCTAATATTTCACATACTTGAGTTTTTTTGTCCATATCTTTGATCATATCTAACGTGACTAACTGAACAAATTAATGTTTTTTTTCTTCACAAGAATCAGTTTTAATTTGTTTGTATTATTTTACCGTCACACGTTCTGGATTTTGAGCTGTGTTGACTAAAGACTGTCAAATGTGGAAGAAAAAACATGAATACATCTGTTTTACATCCTGTGAACTTCTGCCCAAAGAGGAGTTTCCTTTTATGTGTCTAATTAGATGGTGTGTGACACCATAGCCTTGTATAACTCATTCAGATCTAAACCACCAACCACTCCATCCAATAAAGTTGATTTGAAGTCAGACTGAGTAATTAATCTACAGTGTGCTCCAACTTCATAATAACTCAACTGCTCAAACCACAGCTAAGGCAAGAAATAGGTTTGGAGTGTTAGACCTTTTGACCTTTGCTACTGAAATCCCAGCTCTGTTAAGGAAATGAACCCCCACTCCACCACTACATCATAATCAAACCACTACAAAGCAAAACTAGAAGCTAATTTAAGTAGGGCAAGAGGCTGCACATAAGATGAATACTTGCACGTTTTAAGTTCACTGTAAGTTCGAGCCTGATCTTCACCAAATGGAAACCAATTTATTATATGGTGCTGGGTCAATTCCAGAACCCTAGATTTCTATACTGTCAGTTCTAAACGCAATAATCGTTCTATTTATCCTGTGATAATTATCGGTGCAATTTCCCACTAGTTTCCCACCAAAGATAATGATAAAGCTGTTCTGCAACTGTTAATTTGTAGACACACAAGTGTTTGTTAACAAGGTCTTTGTATCAACTTAAAAGGGGCTATGTCTGTGAAGTGTTTAAAGCTTTAAGCATGTGTCTGGGGATGAGGCCAACAATATGTTAAATAACTAAAATACTGTATCTTTTTGTTGTTTCATAAATGTGTTCATTCATAAATAGAAATGAGGTCTTTCTATGATTCATGTTTCCAGATAAAGTAATTAGCTGCCTTAAAGTGTGAGTCCTGAATGTCCTCCTGTGTGATGGCTGTTGAAGTTTACACTGAAATACCATCTGTATCTCCAACCTGAGTAACAGGTAAAGTAATCCTGAGGGGATAAGGGTAAAGACACCCTTCATGTCAGTGGTCTGCTGGCTGAAAAGGCCCCTCCACCAGCTTCCCATCCCAAGATCCCGTGAACGAAATGGAGCGACTCCCAAATGCCAACATCAAATCTACGTCAATCCTCCCGACACACAACTTTTCATCCAGTCCTCATCATGGAGTCAAACACCGCCTTTTCCAACCGCGCTAACAAGCTCAAGCTAACACCCTCAGGCCATAATGTCTTTAAGATGACTGGAGTTAACCATAAGTGGCCTCTGCCAAGCACCATCCCCAAAAGCCTTATCCTAATAAACCACATACACTGTCTCATATGTTACACCACAAACAGACATGCGAAACCAGGGTGATTTTCCATTTGAGAGCGAGAGATTACAGTAAAAGAAGTGACGGGATGGATGACACTCAGGAAAGAGGGGGAGATGTGGTGGTTTGGGACCATCTGTTTCTTGCCAATTCAATGGAGGGAGGAAGAAAGCTGAGCAGATATACTAAGCATTAGCGGTTAACCAGCTACTAATGAGGGAAAAGAAAAACATTGAACTCAGATGAATCCATTTAGCATACAGTGGTGTGCGATGTCCTGACTGAGTGTCAGGGAAATAAGGTTAACTCTTGCGTAAGCCTCATGTGTAATAACCGAGAAGACAAAACTATGCGCAGTCGTGCACATTTTAACACACTCAGAGTATAGGAATCTGTTTTAATGCATTTATCCAATACAAGCAGCAAATATCCGGGGCACTCATCTCTGGTGTCGCCTTTTCATGTAAAGCTTGACCTTCTGCTAGGTTTTTTGGCTCGAGGGTTTTCATTCATCTGGTCACCTCTCTTCCCTTGTCCACCCCCCCAACCCCCTGCTCAGAGCTCTGGAATAAATCCTGGGAAATGAGAGGGCCTCCTGTCCCCTCGCTGCTACTCATTCCCAGGTGTGCAGATCCCAGGTCAACACGGGATCAGACAGTTACACTGCCAAAGTGTTAGAAAAAAGAAGAAGAAATGACGGCGGGATAAAAACAATAAAGGGGGCGGTGAGGTGAGAAGCACGTGAAAGGTGAGAAGTGGAAAAAGATGAAGAAACGAGATGAAATAAAGGGCAAAGATGGAGAACAGGCAGAAAGACAGGGGAGTTGGTTTTTGGAATGTGACCCATGCTGAAACCATTCAAGTCAAATCAGCACCATGTGTCCTCCAGAGCCTTATTATCCCATAAATGAACTTTATTGAGGCAACAAAGTGCTTTGGAGCTCTGCAAAAACATTAAAAGGGCCTCGCCTGTCTCGGCCTGGAGCCAAGAGCAGCCCAGTTCCTCAAGGGACTAATGAAAAAAGAGGGGCCCCTGGCCTCGTGTTTGCTGCCCTCAGTGTGGCCTCACAAGCTGGCCGGCCAGTACTGCCTGAGTAATGGCCTATTAGTGACAGAGAAATAGTTAGCAATTACACCAGGGAGACAAATATGGCACAGACCTCTTGACTGACCTGACCTGTGGAATTAACCAGGAAGACAGGATGAGAGACAAATGGTAAAACAGGAAGAATGAAGGGTGGACTGAGTGGGGAGGAAAAGAAAATAGATAATAAGAGAGCCAGGCTGTTGATTAGGAAAAGTGAAAAATTCACTGACGCCTCAGAAATCAAGGGGCCCGATGAGCAATCTACTTTGGGAATTTTGCCCAAATGGGGTAAACAAACCGCCAACACTGACTTAGTCTATGTGCTCCTACCTGTGGGCCAACATTACACTGAAACATTGTGCATTCTGCATTCTCTTAGACGGTGCAACTTATGTCAACAAAACTGTATAACTGACCCCAAATTGAGTAATACACATAAACTCTGGATGTTTTCCATCAGGAAACTGGTTCGTTTTTTGTTTTTTTTTCCAAAATAGAATGGAACTGTGATTTACAGTGTTCTGTGTGCATTGTACTTTAAGGGAAATCAATTTATTAAACGGTTTGGTAGGTATATGTGTTAGAGAACACTATTTCATATGTGGAAAATTTGTATGAAGTCATTTTTGAGCTAAACAGAGCTGTGCAAAATCTCATCAGTGTCCTTGAATACTGTGACCTGGGTCAAAAAATGGGTGATGAGAGTTAGAAAGAACAGAGCTTATCAGACCTATTAGGCAACATCTGGTCTTTGCTTGAGGCTCGTGGATAAAGGCTCTTTTAGCTGTCACTAGCATAACACACAGTCTCCAAACTCAACAGCTGAGTTGCATTTTGTAGGCTCCAGGTTTTGACAAGGAGAAAGAATGTGTGAACGTGTTGTTGATACATATATCAATAACTACGGTTCTGTTGTTTTGATTGCGAAACCAACAGTGTTAGAAGAGAAGGGTGAAGTGTTTTTGTTTTTTTCTAAGAACACAGGAGGACAATAGGGGACCCAACAGTAAATTTAGGCTCTGGGGCCTCAAGGTGAATTTGTCCATGTAGGACACAGAGGACATAGGAGATGAAAAGGAGGGCAGAGAAGAAAAGAGGCTGAGAAAAGAATTTGACATGTATAGCAGTATAATAGTCACAACAAAAAGTTAAATCACTAGATATATGGCACAAGGAGCGTTTCTGTATCGATAACAAAGAACAGCAGTGTTGGGGGGAGAGAGGAGCAGCTGCAGAGGTGGAAGAATGCTGGGTGAGATAACAAATGTTTGTATCAGCTTAGAAGGACTTGAAGCAAAGACGTGGGCGTGTGTGTGATGTGTATATAACCACCCGCCTGCTTCCTCAGCCAGTTTACCACTCATGAGGCATGTGGTGGACGGCCGGGGCTTATTCCAACATAAATAACATCTCTGATCCTTCTAGGGATGACGAATTTTATAAAGATGGGATTCTTTGCGGCTGGGGAAGGGGTTACAGTGGTTAACCAAATGGCCGCAAGTGGATGCATGGAACTGATTAGGAACCTGGAAATGAGATTAAAGAGAGATCTACCGACAGATTGAATTGTATTTGCCATAATTGCTGAGAACAGCTTATTCAGTGCAAACCGCAAAAAAGGGAATCATAAAACCGAGGAAGAGGGAGGAGTGTTTTGGGCGGGGGGGGGGGGGGGGGGGGGGGGGGGGGGGGGGGGCTGCCACTTGAAACCAGCAAGTTTACCTCAAAGAAATGAAACCCAGAACAAGTCTTGTATCAATTTGAGGGTGGGTGTATGTTGTTGTGTTTGAGTTTGTGTGAACAGAGGATAGGATAGGGGATGTATTAGCTCTTAGTCACAGACTTTTACATCCGCTTGAAAGCCATATTAATGACTTTGTTTTTGTAGTAGTGGAAATCTTGCTTACAAAAAGCAAAAGGTTAAATCAGCCAGATTGTTCTTTTTAAATGGAAAATTCCCCTGTGCTCTGTGACTGGGCATGCCACAAATTTCTCAGAAACGAGCTTACTGAGATGGCCGTGGCTGTTCTCAACATTCTGTTGAAGAGCTTTAATGAAAAATAAATCTCACAGAGAGTAAGAGAGCAACAGACACATCAACAGAGGCACAGGTTCAAAGATAAAAGTGGGTGCTGTGTGCCAAAGAGCTGCTCGCCCTCATTCCTGAGCTGATTGTACTTAAAGTGAAACCACATGACCAGAGCTGTTTTCACAAGGGATGTTACACTGTTTGACCCGATGCCACTGAAAACTTGGTATTTCATCCAAACGTACGACCACATCAGCGACAATCTGCACAGACGTTCATAAAAGCAAACAAAATGCAACATGCTTCGTCAGATTGTGTGGTGTCATTATAAACCATGTCATCACATTCACACTCATGTAAATAAAAATAAAAATATCTGTGAAAGCTGCAACACAAATGACCTTTGCTTAATATATCACTTCTGCCCTATTTGTCTCCTTTTTATGATCTGCAAGGGGCTGCTCGGGAGCAATTCCACCCCGAGTCCCCACCGGGATTTGTTTACTTATTAATTTTTTTCATTACTTTTGTTGTTACTTTTTTTACTTTTACGTTTTATTACTTATTATTTATACTTATTAATTATATCAGACTAACCTGTCAAATGCCAGGGGAAACTGTCTTTGGCGATGAGTCTGATGTCAGAGTAGTGATGATGATGATGATGATGATGATCTCTCAGCTGGAACCAGTTACACTTGTCTTGTTTCAGTAGTGGCTCAGCGGCTGTAACACGGCTCCTTCTGGAGGAGGCTTTAGCTCTTTAGCTAGCTCATCCTCAAACATGCTTGCAACACAGTCAGTGTGGTCTGGTGAAAACAGCTCTCCACACACACAAACTTCACCGACGACACACTGGCTTGTCTTTAACTTCAACACAACAGAACCGTTAGTCCTGTTCTTTTGTAAAGTGCAACATTCTGCGTCTTGTTTTCGACAGCCGCTATGATGCTCTTCAACCATATATTACCATTAGGTAAAAGGTGTGTCACCTACGAAATTCATTTAAAACAACTTGTTTCACGCGGGGGGTTTGTTTGTTTGTTTGTTTTCTGACTGCATGTTATCAACAGCTCTTCCGGGTATTTTGTTGCGAAGCTTCTCCAACCAATCAGAGACCAGCCAGACCAAAGCAACCTATCAATGAAGAGTGGCTGCTCTTGATTTAGTTGTAGGTATGTGTTCAGTGTGCATCTCAATCACTGACCCAATTCTGATTAATTCTCTAGGAAACATGGGTGTGTTCATCAGTGATTGTTATGCAACCCATCATATAGTTGTTGACAGACAGTACACCAGTCTGGACCAGAGCACTGGCTACAATTCGTAAAAAATACAACATTACAAACATGTAGTTTTATATGTTAAGCACTTTTATTAATTTTGTATTATTGAGTCAAAAACACAAAAAATGTTGCCAAAGAAAACAACCAATTTCAACTGTTTGGTATTATAGTACATGTATTTAGAGAGATTTAACTATATTAATTTTCTCGTGCATATTAACCATTAGAGGGAAGACAGTATGTCTGCATGTTAATATGCAATAGGTTTAGTGTTCATTAACTGTTCATTATCATTAATCTGTTGGTGTAAACAGAATTTTTGGCCAAAATATAAAAAACAGAGCAAGAAATGTTACTTGGTAAGGTGAGTTAGCTGAAAGGGAAAGAGGAGTGCTTCAAATAACTATGTTAGAGGGGTGTCTACCCATATAACAAAGACATCTGTCCTATTCTTATCTAAAGGCATCCTACAGTAATTGTAGAGTAAACCTCGAAAAACCAGGTTTTGTGCCATTCTACTTCCAGACCTGCTGAATATCAGAATTGTCACACTGTAGTACATTAAAGTAGTACAAAGCTATGAAAAACGTCAGTGTAAAGGCAAAAAAGACTCGTTTAACAATCACAACACCACTACAATACACCATTAAGAGTCACAAAAGAATTAGCACAGGGGTATGCAACATTTGTTCAAGGAGAGCTGCAAAGTCCACTTTCCAAGTCTACATTTAACATTTAGCTGGGACATTTGCTGTCAGTAAAAAATGGGTAGTAAAATGTATTAACATAGGCAACAGAGATTAGTAGTTAAGCTCTGTCAATTTTGTTTTGCATTCTCAATATATAGTTGTTGATTATTATTTTTAATTAATAATTAAATAAGTTCTAAATAAAGAGTGTTGAGCTAAAGTGTGCCGATATTACAGTTTCCAAAAACAACAACTGCCTACCCCCGGGCTTGCACAGAATTATTACAATTATCTATCAACTTGGCCAGCCAAGTCTTAACCACTAGAGGACACTCTGGTTTCCACAAAAAGGCAACGTGCCACTGCAAACTCAAATCCAGCACAATCAATGCAAAGGCTCATGTAACCAAACCATGTGGGACACAACAGATCTCTCCCAGATCTTCCACAAACTATCTACCACCTACCAGAATGGCAAGTTTGTTTAAGATTTGGGAAATCTCCAGGTCTTTGGTATTTGTATTATTTTGAAAACGTGACATTTTGGACCTCCAGAATACAATAACTATGCCACAAAATGAGTATGGTCTCAAGACAGTAGCTGAAATTTCAGAGCTGACATGAACAAGGTTCAAAGTTAAGTTCACATTTTTTCCACTCTGTTCAATACTTAGTCACAAGGCCATATGTATACTGAATGAATTGTTTCTTCTAATAATTCTTCCTGTCCATACCAGCTATGAAGATATTCCATTTTAATTACATTCTATAGTCCTATATAGCCCACACTCAATGTATATATGCCAATATGATGCTTCAGTAACTGAGTTTAAGCACATTCCAGCACATTGTTTTTGTACAAAATGTACTTTTGGCAGAGTGCAAAGAAACAATAATATAATTTAATAATATATTGTTTCAAGTATTTAAACATTACATATGTCCTCTACCAAGTCAATGCTTTTAGAAATGTGCTCAAATGTAAGCTCTTATGTCATCATGTTAGCAAAAGACCTCTTCACCATTGGTATAAACAGGAGGAACAATTATAGCATGTGATACTTCCAAATCAGTTTAAAAAATGGGGATCTACATTTCCTAAATAAAGCTGTAGGTACAGAGTAAGCTGTAGGTACAGTGTGTGTGAGAGCTGACTGCCAGGTGGGAATGTGAAAAGTGGTCTTTGTGTTGATTTTATATTTGAGCTGAGCATTTCAAGTAATCTATTAAATGTGACCCTTGTTTAAAATTACTGACAATAATGGGTTAGATGTTCAATTTAAACTATAGATCATTTGACAGAAATGTATGGAATCGTATTTTCACACATTGTACCAGCAACTACAGAACATTTCTACATTAACAGAAGGCAGATGATCACAACAGTTTCACTGATTATTTTCTGACACAAGACGCTGGTTTTAAGTCATACAATAGTAGATGAAGTAATCATCAAGAGTTTTCATTTACTGAATTTCTATAAAGGCACATTTCAATCACTACCTACAACACAGATATTTGGGAACCAAAGTACAATACTTCAGCAAAAAAACACTGTTGGGAAAAATTTCGCTGAAAGACAAACACACAGTGAGCACCCACAGGGGCCACAGCAAAGGGACACTCTGATAATGGTAATTTTTGAAGTCAGCAGGCAGCATTGTGTTTCGTTAGGAGAAGCTTTAACACACAAACTCCTGTCTCATGCGGATGATCTGTAGCAAGGCAGCCTGAACGTCCTCATCCATGTGTCCCTATTAAACAAACAATCAGGAATGGGCCTCTGTTTTAGTTCATCACATTTATCATTGTTAACTCTGTTGACAATAACTCACCCAACACATTAGTCTGTACTTCAGCTGCTGATAACTACTGTGCATTTACAAGTACATATTGTGAAAGTAATTAATTAATTTCTGACCTGAGGGCTTTTATAGCACAACTGGTTTTAATGAAAAAATTGTCATCCCTTTTTAAAGCAGGTTACATTTAGGAGCACTTAACAGTCCACATTTTCTCTCATTAACTAACTTCAATAATTCTCACCTCTAAAGAACAGCATCTTGGGTTATATGAGATTTCATTAAAAAAAAAAATAAAAACCTCACCTCATCAGAGGAACTTACTTGTGCTGCACTGAGAAGATGAGTTCGATAAATTGAAACCACCTCCCTGTGTTGCCTCTCAGCATCCTTATCAGGCAGAAAGCAGGGAAAAAAGACAAGAGGATAATACAAAATGTGTGTATGTATGTACTACGCACACATGTATGTATAGACACACTATGTTCTGTTTGATTTACCTACTAATTGATTTGCTAAAAAATTATTTATGTGAAGTAATAGGCTAAATATAAACAGAACGTGCATGTGTACAAATGACATTTGCTAATACATATTTTAAGGTTTAATGAGTCTACTTACAGCCAGCTGTTGCTGTAGGCTCTTGATCTGGGCTTGGAGAGTATCAATGTGCTGTGTCTGCCTCTTATTGGGTGTGTTGCTGGTGTATGCCAGCTGGGACAGACCATTCAGTGCCTGCTTCAATCGCTCAACATCTGTCAGCAACTCTGTGATCTAATACACACACACACATTCTAACATTACTTTTCTAATTAAGAAATTAACAAAAACAAAACTCCTTTTCAGTATTTGATTATTGTTTACAGTCTGTACCAAAACCAGTTTGGCCAATAAAACAATGACAGCACAGCAAACTCAACCTTTTATTATTACCTTCTTGTCTTTGGCTTCAGTCTGCTGAGCAGATGTCTGAATCCTCCTCTGAAGATCGCAGATGGTGCTGAGTGACTCATCATATCTCTCCTTCAGGTCTCTAATTTCTCTTTCAATGGCACATCCCTTCTCCTGAACAGCCTCCATCTCAGCCCTGGCCTTGTTCTCGCCCTCCCTTGCTTGAGCAGCTTCACGATGGGCCTGATCACACTCTTGTGCTAAGCTCAGTAGCTTGTTATTCAGGTTGGCAGCCTCTTCTTCCAGCTGCTGCTTCTCTTTTTTCAGTTGGTTCATTTGGTCTTCCTGATAGCGAATCTCCTCAAGAGCCTGTGTGGCCTGAAGGAGTTCAGACTGCAGGGCAGACACATCTTCAGCTCTCTGGGCATTTATCTCCTCCTCTTCACGGAGAGCCATGTGAAGCTGAGTGATTTGAGCCTCCATTGCTTCTTTTGCCTTAGCATGTTGTTGCAGCAGAGATGTCTGATCCCCACGGCCCTCCTGCACTTCTCTCTGTAATGCTAAAACCCTCTGGGCCTCCTCCTGCTGAGCCTCCCTTGCTTTCTTGCAATCGGCTTGGGCTTGCTGCATGGCATCATGGAGGGCTTTAAGCTCCGTGTCATATGTTGCTATACGTGTCAATTCAGTCTTCAGACGCTCCTGGAGATTCTGGATCTGTGTGTTGCAGAGGGCATTCTGGTCTTGGAGGTCGGTTTTCTGAAGTGTAACCTCATTGAGCTGTTGCTCTAAATTGGCCAACTTCTCAGTCAGTTTGTCAAATTTACACACAAACTCTTTCTCTACTTCTTTGTGCTTTTCACTGGTAGCCAAAGCAGCATCTAGTCTTTGTTGAACTGACTCCATCTCATGTTTTAATTTTTCTTTCTCCTGCTTATTGGTCTCTCCAGCAGATCGTTCTTTCTTACACTTCTCTTCCATTTCCAACAGCTTGACCGTCAACTCCTTCACCTTGGCACTGTAAGAGTGTTCCTTCTCCTCAGCCGCTGTCAGTGGTATAAACTTAGCGTGAATAGCCTCTTGTATGGTATCTAGTTCTTTTTTCTGGGCCTCTAATTCTTGAGTGAGCTTGACTGTTTCCTCCTCGGCAAGCACATACATATCTGACATTTCTTTTGCTTTTTTCTCTGCCTCAACCAGAGCAGCATTCAGTTCGTCTGTGGCAGTTTTGTGGTCTTTTATGTTTATGTAATATTCTTTCATATCAAACAGAACTTTTTCCAGCTCCTCTTCCAACTTATCATTTCCTTCTTTCACATTCTTCAGTTCTTTCTCACTTTCCTTTTCCTTGGTCTCCAACTTCAACATCTCCACTTTAACACTTTCTAAGGTGGAACTTAACTCCCTCTTCACTTGCTCGTGCTGCTGTCTGGAAACATACTCTCCCTCCAAGCTCTGTTTCAGAGTCTGGCTCTGTGTGGTCAGCTGTACATACTCTTTATCTCTGTCTTCACATCGCTTCTGCAGTAGCTCAAGTTTCTTCATCAGCTCGTCATTCTGAGATCTCAGACAGCTCATTTCACCCTGTTGCCCTTCTCTTGCAATTTGGTGTTTCCTGACACTCTCTTGCAGTGTGGTTCTCTCAACATGAAGCTGCTGGACCTGTCCCTCTGCTTTGCCATAACGCTCACTGGCTTCCACCAGTTTGTCCTCCAGCTCCTCCAAGGCTGTTACCATGTTCCTCTGAGCTTCCTCGTGGTCCTTTATGGGTATGAAGTCAACCTCAATCCTGCTTTTGAGCTCATCCAGCTGCTCTCGTAGTATATCTCTTTCCTCCTCACTCTCCTCAACCTCGTGAATTAGGGCCTGACTTTTAGCTGTCACATCCACCAATTTCTTTTTCAGTGAATTATTCTGCTCTTCGAGAGCAGCCCTTATGCTTTGTTGCTCCTCAGCAGACACTGCCCCTGATCTTCCCTGGGATGACGGACTGTCTAGTTTTCGATGGAGTTCTGCCACCTCCTCCAGCACGCGGTCATAGTCTTCCCTCAGTTCAGCAAGCTGTCGTTCCTTCTCATCAACTGCATTGGTCAGCAGCGTTTTCATGTTTTCAAATTTCTCAGCTGGTACCGTGTTGCTATGTTTCGTCTGAGTCTCCTTCAACTGATTTTGCATTACCAAAAGGGTTTCTGCCAGGTCATCTCGTTCTGCAGTCACAACTCCAAAATCTTGGTTCAGCCTTTCTACCTGAGATGCCAGCTGGCTTTCGCTAGACTTGTACTCCTCCAAGGCCTTCTCACTCTGTTTGAGGCGGTTGCGGACACGACCTACTTCAGCTGAGGCACCTTCATATTTGGCCTTGATATCCTGGAGCTGAACACGCAGTTCTTCTGTTCCTTGGGCTCCTAAGTGTTCCTTTACAGCAACTACATGTGCTTGCAACTGTTTGACCTTGCACTCAGAATCCAGCATCCTTTTCTGGACATCTCCTAAGGCATCCTCCAGTTCTTGAACCTGCTGGTCAGCCTGCTTCTGGATGGTATCTCGGCTTTGAACCAGTTCGTGGCACTCTCGGTTTTTACGGTTAAGGGAAGACTGAAGCCGTGCGGCCTCCTCCTCTGCTGCCTGCTGTCTTCTCTTGACTCCCTCAAGTTCATGTCGGAGTGCGTCCAGTTCACCAGAGAGGTTCCAGCCAACAGCTGGCTGACTCTTCTCTGGAGGTCTGGACAGTGAACGCAACATGGTAGGATTCTGGAGCATCTGGAGACAAAGAGGAAAACGCAGATTAATATACAGAATGTGTGATAAAATTATTATTTTTAAACTTAAAGAAAACCAGCCTCTTCTTTAATAACTAGTGAACCAATTGCTTCCAAAGAATGATCTGCCAGGTCAATAACACTCCCCTGCTGAAGACAATTATTAAAATCATCAGGATCTCATTGGCTGACCCAAACAGCTTGTAAACTACTGCTACTTTAGACATTTGCAAGGCATACAGTATGTAACTGTTGCACAGATAAAAATGTACCTGATCAGAATCCAGGCTGTGACTTTGCTTGACCAAAATGTTTTCTTTGCCTGCAAAACAAAAGTTATAAACCAACTAAGACTCTGCTGGTGTTAATAATGTGATCTAATTTTTGAAAGAAAAAGAAAAAAGAAATGGAGAGCAGCTAACCTTTGATGACAGACTGCCCAGAGTAGTCCCCCTGTGAAAGCAGACATATTACATGCAGAACATTGTGCACACAGTATGAAAACTTTAAGTTAATAGCATCATATACATAGTAGTAATCATGTATATTTACTGTAAATCATGTACTTTAAAATTTACTGACCAAAGTACTCCTAAGCTGGACCTTGACAGTCTCCAGCCCTCGAGCACCTTCCTCTCGTTCTTTAGCACTGAGTAACACCTTCAAGTGTTCCTTCTGATGAAAAAGCAAGTGAATGAGTGAGTCATTATTGTGGGCCATTCTTTCCCGCCATCTAAAATACCTCTAACACCAGTTTGAATTGCTACAGCACTTGACCTTGATTAGTGAGTGTATGGGAACTGGCAGGATGTTATCCAGTCCTTCTGAGCCCAGTTTGTGATTGGATTTCAAACCGAGATACCTTTTTTTCCAATTTCTTACACTTAGTATACAGTTGTACTGGCAGAACATCTAAGATATCAGCTGCATAATTACGCAGTTTACTTGAGTTAATTTATTATGACTAATTGTAGTACAAGACTTTAGAACATTTTTAAAGAGGGAAGTCGTTGAGAATAATGTGATTAGTTCCCACCAGGCCCAGGAGACTATTTCATACCTCTTTTTGAGTGTCTTCGACAGCCATTTTTTCCTGCAGATTAGAGAAATAAAGGTTAATTAACATCACACAACTAAAATCCATTCTTTGTTCTCTTGTGAATAAATGTAATGAGGAGGAAACATTTATATTCACATAACATAGAATTTCAAAGTTAGTAATTATTTCTTTTTTTAATAGGTAATCAGTGTTAGAAGCCTTCTCCACCTACTCTCAAGAAAACACCTGCAGTTAGAAAATTATTATGCTATTAAGGTTGAAGTACACTCAGGTCCACCCACCCACAGTCAAACAACAAACCAGAAATAAAGGAAAAGCATTTACTGTACAGTTTTGTCTAGCTTTCTGTAACAGTGTATAGTTTACCTGTGTGAGCTGTTGTTGTAGTATGTTGACCTTATCTAGTAAGGTTCTCTGCTCTTGATGGTACTTCCTGAGACTTTCCTGCAGGGTCTCGTTCTGCTTCTCAAGGTCCTAAAAAAAACCCAACATCCACACATCCAAGTTTCAAATCTACAAAACTCATTCAGATTTTTGTAGTGACACCTTTTCATTCTCAGACAGTTCTGATGTTGTGTGTTGAAACATTGTCGGCAGCTTGGACAGGATGGCTAGTATGGTGGTTTGTTTGTGTATCATCATGACACATTGAAATCCTAAAGGTATCGACTGTACTTGAAACTACACCAGAGCCAGTTTGAACTATTTTGGCAGTCATTTTTCTGTCTGTCGATACTGTGTTTGTGTGTGTGTGTGTGTGTGTGTGTGTGTGTGTGTGTGTCTATATGGGGACAAAATCTGTAAATGCAACTTTGACACAACAAATGAAAACACAAAAGGCAGAGTTTGAGGATGGGCATGGGCTGACCCCTGACACACAATTACCTAAGTAACCTCAACATGTTGACTAACATAGCAGCTGCTGTGATCTTGCAATATGGACTCCAGCTAGTAACTAGAGTGAAATCCATTAGCTGTCAATAGTTGTGAAAGAAGTAGAGTCGATGTGTGTTGTGTGAGACACTTACATGTATCATCTGATCCCTTCTGTTAACTTCAGTTCCCTCTGACTTCTCCACAGAATACTAAGGACGAAATAGGATCTTTTAATACAACCTTGTGTAGAAGTTATTACATTACAGTGGGAAAGTGTATGGAACAACGCTCACTAAAAATCACTAGATGGCAGTCTTGTACAACTGAGTGACAGCGAGTTATTTGAAGGTATAGAAACAAGAAACTGCTGTACAACACAACACAAATGTAAGAGTGGTTTCATTGGTGCAAAAAGCAGATTGTTGAGATTATTCATATAACACAACCTTCACTGTGATTTAACATTTTAATGTAAGTAAGGATTGTGACTTATTTATGAGCAGCCTCAACCTTTCTCATCTTTAACAAAGGAATCAAGCAGAGTAGCTGTCCAAATATGACTTCACTGCCATCTCCATCATTTCCTTTAAAATAAGTAATGCAATGTGGAGAGTTACACTTTGTCTTATAACAGGCAGAGTTAAAGGAGGATGAAAGCCAGCGACCTGAATGTTTCAATGTTACCTGTCGCTTCCACTGTTCAATCTTCGCAGCCTCTTTATCTATGACAAAACCAGAAAACAGCAACAGCATTTGTCCTCCCATAGGGCAACAAGATTTTGACAAAATGTTTACAAAACAGTGTTACTTAAAATTTTAAAAAATAATGTACACAAGAAAGACAAACAAATTTAGGATTAATTTGCAAAATATGCAATCGCAAAAGACAACACTGTGGCTCAACACAAATTGAGATCTCAAAACTGAGAACTGCTAAAAGACTTCTTGCCATGCAGATTATAAATCTACACATCATTAAGCCACAGTTTGTCTGTTCTGATAATACTTCTAAGTTCTACAGTCCATCAAAAACAATCGAAAAAGATGGATAGGAATTTTAACAATGTGTTTTCCACAGTACATCTTGGTATGTTTTTTCTCCAAAAAAATAAACAAAGAATAATGGTGGTGTCTTTCCATCTACCTCTGGTGGCCTTGTCGAGGTAACTTTTGACCATCGCAACAAGCTCTGAGTTCTTGCTGAGACGAGCATAGTAAAATGCATCGTGACCCAAGCCATCGACAGCTTTCACATCAGTGCCACTTTTCAGCAACACTTCCACTGCGTCCTTACAGCCATACTCACAGCCCAGAATCAGCGCCGTCCTGGGGGGGTCAACAAACTATTTATGAGCAAGAATTTACATGAACTACCTATGTAACCACTTTGTCACTGATATGACTGATATGAGGCAAAAATAATTCACTATTCACTCTATGGTTTATTCTGTTGAGGCTAGGTTAAGGCATGTTTTGGTCACATAAAGTTGCTTTGAAAATGATTTTGTTTTCTTCCATGTTTTACACAAGGTTTGTATATTTTCATTGTTTTTTCTGTGTGTATGTGCAAATTTACCAATTTAACTGACAATCATCCTGTGCCACTGCATTTTTACTTTCCCTACCCAAAATACCTCTTTAGTGAACTGTGCAAATTGTGTATTCTATATACATGTATCTTTATTTTATTGCCTATTTTATTCCTATTTTGTTATTTGTATTCCTATTCTTATAATTTATCACTTTTGTTCTCAGAAATGCAAATAACTTGCATGTTTCAATGTTCACCATAGCATTATTTTACAAATATGACTGTTGGCAGCAACACAAATTTATGAGACTATATTTGTAAACTCTACCCTAAGGAAAACCATGAATAGATATCACTTACTTCTTTTGCTTGTCCCGTATGGCTATATCAGCTCCTCGATCCAGCAGTAGCTGACAGATGCGTGAATGACACATCTGGGTTGCCAAAACAAGAGGTGTCCTGCCATCCTAGTGAAAAAAAACAGAAAGCTACATAAATACGTACAAAATCACATCGTTACAACTCAAGAGTAACCCAAAATACTGAGAGCATTCATTCGAGTGGACCAGTGGTCTGTTAGTGCTCTAACAGATCTTACACGCAGTTATTGATTGCCAGATAAAAACCTTCATAGCAAGCAGATTGATATACATTTCTACAAAAACAGGTGCACAGTTGACATAGGGAAAATGAAAAAAAATCTTTAGAAGTAACTATTAAAACACAGTGTGTGAAATGAGGTGCAATATTAATTCTTACAAAATCAGTGATATTCACAGAAGCCCCACTGTCACAGAGAAGTTTCACGCTAGATGGGCAGCTTGCCATTACTGTAGAGAAAAAAAAAGAACTGAAGTAATTTCATCCCATTTACAGTAACACAGAGAAAAACATGTTCATCAGCTTTGCTCAAGTGCTGGCCAGGACCTGGGTATATACGCTAAAAATCATGCAATTTTAAAATCAAACATGGCTCTTTTCATTATTATATTGGATGCTTTTGTGTAACGTTTATTGGGGGTAGATAGAATAACTCAAACCATCATGCAAGTAAAACAAAGTAGAGCTGGAACTAAATTTAGGTAATGCCAGTTTTACAGTAGAGTAGTTTCAGTAGTAGAGTAAGTAGATCAAGGCCAATAATATCTACGGTGGAGCGGTGCTATTCCTAAAGTATGAGGAAGTGTAGTGACTCAGAGCAGACTTTGTACTATACCATAATATAGTGTGGTCAGTATTTACATGGTGTTGACTGAAGTCAGTAAAAGAGTCTTACCAGCATCGTGTAGAGCTGTTCTTCCTTGTAGGTCTACATTCCCAACTGGACAGTTGTGCTGTAATTTAAAAAAATAAAATAAAATGCTGAACAAGCACTTATCAGACACATTTCAATAAAATCTGTAAATCAAAACAGTAATATATATATAAAAGTATTTTTAACATTAAATGTGCGTGTTCACATTGCAGAGTGTAATCCCACAAATCCTTCCTGTAAAATATATACGGGGGTCCTCGAGTTACGACGGAGATCCGTTCCTGAGAATGTGTCGTAACCGAATTTCGACGTAAATCGGAACATACATTCATAGGTAAGGTAGTTACAAAGTTGTGCCACCAGATGTCGCTATAACACCACCCTACAATAAGAGTTTACTGTGGTGAATTGCCTTTTGTCCCTCTTGTCCCTCTTGACACACCCTAGGGGTTGACATTGCGAGTGTAATGAGCATTTCCTTTAGATTTCTGATATCAACCGTGTAGACCCTGTGTTGTGAATAAACTAGGGCTGCAACTAATGATTATTTTTGTAGTCGACTAATCTATAATCTAATTTTTCGATTAGTCAACGATTATCGATTATTTATTTGCTACGTTTCCCGTTTTTAACAAAGTTGGGTATTAATTGGATTTCATTGAAAAGCAGTGTATCTTTATGTGTATTAGAGGCAATGTGTCCACAAGTGATGCATATAATAGTATTGTAGCGATCCTGCACTAATGTTCAGTGTTATTGTGAGAGTTCTGTGATAGTAAAGACGCATATTTTTTTCAAATGGGGCTTAACCGGAGGTTTCAGTCACTGAAAATGACGTTAACGTTACTTTGAAAAACTCCGGGTGTTCCTCAGACACGTGAAAAGGTAAACACAGTTTTAGCACCGTAACATGACGGTCGTCGTCGGCTTTGGATGTCCTGGTACGTGTAAACGAAATTAACATCATCTTTTAAGAAAGGGGCCTTAAAGTAGCCTAGCTATTGTTAGTTTAGTGCACGTGACGTGTTTATTTTCCCGACAATACACCCAGACTTTAGACATTCGCGATCTCACGCTAACATCACTATGCGACTCTGCTTCAGCCATCGTTGCTACTGCATCGACTTTGCTATTGCTATTGAACTTCTTCAGTGTTCAGTTCAATATGGACGCAGGTGGTGCAGGCTATTGCCCCTTACTTTTCCGGTGGCGCATTGCAACTTTATTTGCATGTATTCTACTGAATTGAATGGCGTTCATCACGTTGCTTAAAAAAATATACGACTAGACGACGACAAAATTTCTTGTTGACGATATTTAATAGTCGACGTCGTCAACGACGGCGACTAATCGTTGCAGCCCTAGAATAAACCTACGGTATCGCCACGATCCCGAACCCATCTGTGTCCGTGTGCATCTCCTTACCGGCTGCCGCTGCACCCCCCGCCAGCCGTCCATTTCACATAAGTAAACACAAGGCAGAGTAGCCTAGCTGTGCTGTGGAGGTGCTGGAGAGCCGGCAGGCGCGCTGAGAGACAGAGAGAGCGCTCACCAACTAGTTCCCGTGCAAAGTCTGTACATATTTACGGGGCAAACCGCTTAAGCCGAAACAAGGAAGTTCACGGGAGATGTGTCGTAACCACGAAAACGACGCAACTCGCGACCGTCGTAACTCGAGGACCCCCTGTATTCAAAAATACATATGAATATATTAATAAACTTGATGTCAATAGGGATTTTACAGGCCTGGAAAAATGTAACATATATTGCTGAGGAAGAAGAATGGCCACTGATGTCTGAATCTGAGCTCAAATCTGCTTCTAGATCTAATTCTACAGTCAGTCAGCTGGTTGGATACGAGTGACACTGCAGCCTTGCGGAGGCTGATGTTGCTGGGTAAGCTTGCCAGTGAGGTCTGTCCCCCATCCTTGACTACCCCCACCACCCCCACTATAAAAACCAAGCTCTCTCTAGCAACAAGCGCCAAAAATTAGCTACACGCTCAAATGACAAAGTTAAAGGGGGGTTGAGGCACGAGCATGGCAATGGGAGCTCACTGCAGAGCATGGAGGGGGATACCCTATACTTGAAGGGGTTTTGGCCTGACAGAGGGAGATAGTGAGGGTGGGGGTGGTGGGTGATGTGTCCAGCTGCTATGTCTGGTGTGATGACGGCACCAAGAATGGACGACAGGTTTGCAGGAGGGAAAGCTTGTCAACACCACTGACAACCCCCTGCCAACAGCCATGACTGTTAGATCACCACCATGTGAGAGCTGGGGCCAGGGGGGAGGTCTAGAGCGCTGTCAGAGCACAATATTACAGAGGTAGCCCTCACATTGTAAACACATAAATCCTCAAATGGGCGTCATGATTCAACAGGACCTCATGTTGACCGATGCGGAGTGGGCACAGCTGCCATAGATCTTTGGCAACAATTATTTAAGGAAGCAGAAGGGAAACTGATTGGCCAGTGACTGAGAATCTATTTTGTGGGACATACATAGATCAGAAACAACACAACAACATGGACAACAAAACTGAATGGGAGAACCTCAAACTATAAAGATTATCATAATATGAGGTTTTATCTTTTCTTGTAACAGGATCGTTGGACAGATACAAAAAGTGTGACAACCGTTCATTACCTGCAAGAGTTTCTGTACACACAGAGAGTGTCCGTTTCTTGAAGCCAGATGAAGAGCATTTTTACCTGCAAATCATAAATCAGGAAATGAAATGCATTCCTAATCAGGGGTTTGCATATTTTTACAGTCATATGTGCAAATATTTGAATACTGAATGTACTGTTTCTGCTATATGACTCTCCTTTTATCACTTAAAGTTCCCTATTCAGTTTTTGCATGGAGCTTATGTTCCACACAAGTGTCTCTTTATTGTTTACCTACATAGTCCTATTAATGACATTCGACTATTTCACTGATAAGGTAAAATCCACATGCAGCACTGTATCAACAAAGATAGGGAAGAAGTAAACCAAAACCAAGAGTTAACCAAAACCAAATAACTGACATTATCGGTTACATAGGGCTAGGATGTCGTTCCCTCTTCAACTAAAATTGCAATATTTGCAAATAAATGATTTAAAAGTGGCTGAGGGTTAAAGGAAAATACGCTGTTTTACTTAATTCAAGAGGCCACTTGACTAATAAAACACTGCTGCATTGTCTGCATTGTTTTTAAAAAACTGTATCACTTTTGCTCATCAATCAGCCAACTCTAGCATTTAAATTAATGCTGTCACAATTACGAAAATGAACACATTAGCTTAAAAGTAGTACTCTGTGATACCGATTTTATCAACACAGCTCCAGGGTACTGCTTTGATCCAGCCTGACTCACCTGTGGCATCAGTTGCAGTGACATCAGCCCCATGTGACAGGATCAGATTGAGACAGTCTAGGTGTCCTCTTGTTGCAGCCAAATGAAACCTAGAAAACATGACCATCAAAAGAGAAAATTTCAGAGAGACGGGATGGGGCATGAGGCAGAGGGAGTTGATAGAAAGTACACACAGTAGTGAGAAACAAGTGAAGAAATGACAGGGTATTAAGAGAAGAGGCCAAGGGTAAGACTTAAGGACAAGTGAGAGACTGCAAGCAGACACTTGGCTCCTTCCTATCAGCAGGATCAGCATTCTCAAGGCAAATAACAAGTACAGTGACAATAGCAATAATAAGTGTCAGTGACAAAAATAATAATAATAATAATAATAATAATAATAATAATAATAATAATAGGTGTCTAGTTAGCGTCATGTCATAATACTAACTGGCCTTTAGAGTAACAAACAATATGAGCTATTCATGTTCCTTATAAAATATTTCTTATTGATGTTCATGTCATTTGTCATTAATGTATTACGTCTGTATATTCTCTTCTTAAAGGTGTACTCAATTAAGCAGTTTCCCACCACTTGTTTTTTTCTAGCATGTCTTTACTTGTGACTGGAAAAATTCCTGTCCTGCTTCTCCGATTTAAACTGCAACAGCACTGCAACCACAAGCCATGAAGGTCTACAAGCACTTGTGTGTGTAAACCTATCTTAGTCTGTCGCCCTTGCAGCCACAGGAACCTGTTTATACACTAACCCTGAAGTATCTGCCAAGGAGACAGCTAGGCTGTCACCTCAACACTGGCGAGGGTATTAAAAGCAGTGTTGATGGCCACGAGATGAAGGTTCTCTCTGAATCAGTGGCAGGTCCTGACCTCTCAGGCCAAATAGCAGACACGGAGCAAACCAGGATATAAGAGATGTGAACCGTCAAGTTCATAAGTTAAGTCAAGTCCATTCTGGGAAAACCACATCCAACGATGTCTTTTCAATCATCATACCTGCTCCTTCAGTAGCTCTCAGGTCGACAGGCTACAGATCATAGTGGCTATTTTTAGATGGCCATACAGGGAGTGTGGTACACTGGTAACAAAATCATACATGATAATGAGTGTCTCTGACGACACTATTCAGAATATGCTTATGCTTATGGTGTCAAATAACTTTTTTAACATTGAAAGGTATTTATCTTTGACAGTTTGATCAAAACATTAACTTAAAATTTAAACTGGGTTCAAGAATCTGTCACGGTATATAGCCTGAAATGTGCTTTTATCTGTTTAACTGTGAAACTCACAGTCTATAATTGATATTTTTAAGAGACACTTGAGCACAAAATTAAGTGCTGCTTAGCCTGACAAACACAAACCAACAGCTTTCATCAGTACCATTTTGGCGGTACAGGGCAAACCAAGTATGTGCTATCGTGTAGACTTTTTTCTGCTAAGGCCTTGCCAGCAAGCTTTAACACCTGCATGGAGAGAGCAGGTGGGCTTACCTTAAAGGGAGCCTCATGGCTCAGCAAAGACGTAAACCATTTACTCAGCTGGAAGCCGTGATAGAAGAGTTTGAGCTAAATTCATTAGCTAAACACAATGAGGTTAATCTGGGGCACACAAAATTATATACTCGAGGTAACTGTTTGTAATTAGTTTCCCAACAGTGGTCCGTGATTACAAGGGATCACCATTTGACATTCCTTTGCTGGCTTTTGCCGAGGCAAGAATACTGCAGACACATGTTTGCCTGTGTGTGGCCCAGTGAACTATAAGCAGACTTGCTGAGTTGCATTTATGGTTCACTTTCGTTTCAGACCGACTTTGCAAATGTTCTACCTTTCCATAAATGTCAAGTCAAGGTGATGTGCCGGTTTCTCTATGTTAATTAGTTCTATTCCGCTGTCCTGCAGGGAAAAAACAATAAGTATAATTGTGTTGAAGGACAATGTCATCCACATTGTAAATGCAGCTAAGCTGTTACCAACAGACATTTAACAGGTTGTGCCTATAATTATTTTTGTTAACACCAGTGCATGTATACAAACACTGGTCTATGCAATGGTGTGATTAGAATTTCACACAATGCTGAAAATACTCTGCACCTTTCCTTCTAGGATTTGTTGCTCCATAATTATATGCTTTAACAAAGCCCTTGTCAAAATAACCCTGAAGCACAGCCCAGAACCCACTGACTTCTTCATATATCTAGGATTAAACTGGGGGCGCCTAGACTCCCAAATGCCAGTGTTGGAATCTGGTTAAATTTAGGAAGAAAACAAAGTACCTGCTTTTTTTAAAAAGCACAATGCATTGTTCTCCAAGGATAGGTCAATATGACCATCATAAGACCAAAATAAAACATCTATGCGTATACCTAAATTATGTGTGATCAAAAGATCACTGAATTCCTTGCACATATTTTACTTAGGTTGCACTACTCCACCCCATCCCCACCCAAAACTTTTCATTTTTTCCAATCCAATCTTTGTCCTTAACGTCTTCTTCTTCTAATGAAACCCCAACGCCCAGGTCCCTAATGAAAAATCTTAATATTATTATTAACATATTAACAGAAAATATAGTCCTTCAAAATGTGATCTGATCTGAGAATTGTCTCTAGCTGGGTCTGAATGTATTACTTGGTGTTGCAAGAGCCACAGTGGATCTGATCTGAATTTGCAGGGAGTCATTTCCTGCGCGGACTACATAAACAGTCATTGGCCAATGTGGTCATGCCTTGAGTGGCCGCAAACATTCTTTACATAAACTCCCACACTGACCTCCAGTTAGCTGGACACTAAATGGGAACTTTCTGGACATGAAAATACACACATAATAAAAAGGAATTCCATGGCCTTTCATATTTAGTGAAGATGGACGACGGTTTTATGTAAAAATTTGCAGCTACGTCACTTGGGAGTTTAGAGAAGGCAGAAACATTTTTTGGACTTGGAGAGTTGCCGTGATTGTAATAAAAGGAGGTATGAGGTAAAAAAATATTATTTTAGTCTGAGTGACCAAATCTTAAAATAATTTTGAGCTGTACATAAGTTTATTGGAAACAAGGTCATGGATGTAAACTAGAGCAACTACTACAGTGTTCGGAAAAGACTTTGATGGCAACAACTCTTCACAATACTGTGTGCCTGCTTGTATGTTTTTACTCACGCAGACCGCCCTTCAACATCAAGCTTAGTGGGGATGATGCCCTTCTTGTTGAGAACAGCAGCAACCTTGTCCACTTCACCACGTTCCACAGCTTTCATCAGCCGGTCATCGTACTTGTTCCAGTCTGTGTTCTGACAATAATGTAAAGTAGACTATCAGCTTGGAGCATTTCCCAAAACAACACAAATATTATACTTAATATATCTGGTCTATAGATCTTTAAGCAAACCAGATGCGACAGTGTCAAGTCCATTTCTGAGACAAAAACAACAACAGACATAATATCAATGTCACTTTTCTTATTTAGTACAGTAACAGACTAAAACTAATACAGATTGTGCCAAGAATGTGCTGCAGTTCAAGTCCAACCTTGAGTGATGGGTACAAAGCATGGGAACAGAGTACGGTTAAGGAGTTGGAAAAAAACATTCAAGTGAGTTGTTTTAAACTGAAAGTAAAAATTAAATTAAATACAAACAGAATACCATACACTCACTTGGAGAGCATATTTTATTGCTATGAAGCAATTAATAAGTCACAAGTCGATCAACTAATGATTACTGACCTATTGGCATCATAATGAATTTTCATTTGGTCACAGTGCAGCTTTCAGTTGGATTTTGTGACAAAATCATTACAGCAGAAGAACCACTGAATATAAGTTACCTTTTAGTGATAAACTGAATTTACTGACATGGAATACATACAAAGTGCATGGAGGTGCATTTCAGCCAGCGGCTCATCTTGGGTGAGTGAAGCTGGTCCTTGCACCGTGCTACGGAAAAGGATGCCACTGTTCCAGTTAACAAAAACACAACTTGAGGAAAATAAAGTGTATAAAAAATCCCCTAACTTCCCTGTGCACTCAGCCAGTGAGTGCAACAAAAAATTGATTTGACGACAAAGAGACAACGGTCTATACTGCAGTGGAGGTCCTCTTATGCAAGGCTCAGCCTCTGGAGTTTCCCTCACTTGAGACAGTGAAGATTAGTTGGCAGGATTTTCTAAGCATTCCTGTGTTGCTCATAGCCTGTACGTTCCTGACTGCACAGCAGTTTGGTTGACAGTTAAAGGGAGGAGAAGGAGGAGTAAAAAAGGAGAAAGGAACAGAGGTGGAGAAGCAGAAGGGCCAGCCCTGCCAGCCCTGGGTCCTGCCCTGGCCGGCAACTGCAACTCCTCCTCTGGAGTAAAAGTCAGCTCAGCCTGGCTACCTCTCAGCTCCTCTAAGTGACTTCCCCTCTATTTTTGCCTTCATCCACAAACGTTCTGTTTACTTCCTCTTCTTTTGGTTTGGTTATCTTCTATTTTCTCTAAATGTTTTTCTATATGCAAAAGCTGTAAAATACTTCATCAAGCAATGACTGTAGACGTTCTTCGATCAGTGGTTTCCAGCGTCTTCACCCCACCAAATGGCAAGGTCAGTCAGGCTCAGTGGGGTAAATATGTGAGCTCTCCAAGGTTTAAAATATCACCCCCTCCCTGGTAAACAGCAGCGGTGCAGACAGCCCTGCAGACTGGTTACCTCTTTATTTTTTGACCCTCCAACCTTTCTGTAGTGACTGATAGGAAGACAGGGGCTAAGAATACATTCTGGACATGCCTGCACCATGAGTAATGGTGATAGTGTCTATCACCACTGCCATCATGAAACATGGGCAGCCAAAAAGACCTTGCTTACAATGACCCCCCTCCACTATGCTCCCTACTTACCTCCATCTGAAAATATTAATGTCAGTGGGGGATTATAGTTTTCACATTTCAAGTGGCTTTGGCACTGACCCTCACAGGACACTACTGGGGGAAAGCTGCTGTTAACCCATCCATCTAAAGAGAGTGGTGTGGCTCCAAAGCCCACTGATCCTAGCTGCATGGTGGCAAGGTTAGATGTCAGCCCTTTTACAACCAGCTGTCTAATACTGCAGCCGCACATAAACTACTACATTGCCTCTTCACTTACACTAATGTCCGCACAATAAATACTGTAAAAAGCACAACATTCCTTTTATTTAGATAAAAATGTCACAGGAAAACAGCTACAGAGACAGCTCTCAGAGGAAAAGAAGAGTTATGGGAGACCCGTTTAATTTACACACTGCATCAGCACTCTGCAGGCTTGTGTTACTATCTGCTGCCAGACTGGCGTTAACAGACTGGCGCTGATATCCACAAACATGCAAAGAGACCTCCACAACATGTCATGTGAAGAAGTAGGTGTCAACTTACAAAAGCTGCTCATCCCAGCATGGAGACAAAGGTGCTAAAATGGCACCTAGCCACACAGCATAGTGTACATCAGCCATGTAAATATCTCACATGGGTGTACTGGTGACTGTGTGAGTGTATGTGTATTTGTTTGGGAATCTGTACTAGTTTACAATATTGCTGTGTCCACTGCTGTGTTCACTCATTTTTGAGAGATGGTTGATAATGACACAGTTAAATATCAAATATATTTATTATTTGTGCCATGTTATATATTTGATCTAAATTATGTGGATAAAAGGGTCTCTGAGAAAGGTGCAGATGAAGCTTTCTTTTTGATGTCTTACAAAAAATCAAGATCCTTTCAAAAATAAATATTCAAGTAGATTAATGGGTTGAATTTACTTTAAATTGGCATGCTAGCAGCTCTGAGATTAACTAAACTAAAAACAGGAACAAACTATTGGAACTGCAGGTCATCCAGATTACACTGTATTCTCTCCAATGTGACCATTAACATTCGGATAATGATTTTGATGCCCAAATGATATTTAAACCGAGCTGCATACAAATATTACCTAAAGTTTCTATTTTAATACAATGGCATTTAAGACAAAACATCAGCTGACATTTGATGGGCCAGGTTACTACCTGTCCACACATACTATTCTGGGTATCTGGTAATGCTTGAGTTACACACACGTCATCTTCAGTTCAGGTTTTCCATCACTTTTTACAAGCTGCGACTCTGTCCAACACCTCAGTTTCCTGCCTCTCTAAGCTCCTGGCCAGACTAATCTGTCTCCAATGTCCTCACGGATGAAATCATCAGCAGAAAATATCTAACTGGTCATCTGATGACAGAAAGAAGCCAAGACCAAAACATAAAGCTATACCCCAATACGTTATGTGATAGATGCGTCCAATGACGAACTGCAGGTACTAATGTGGTTTCATAAGATGCAAAATTTGATGCCAATCCATCCAGTATTTTTAAGGCATTTAAGTATGGCTCAAAGTCTATGAAGGACTAACTAACAGGTATTACTAGTGTTATAATGAATAACTAATCGTAATGAAAAATCAATATAAAGAAGACAGAAAGAGAAACTAGTTGCATGCTGAATGAATATCTCAATGACAATTTGATTTACTGTTTAAAAATACCCTCGCAATGAAAAGCCAAAACTCTGCGTCAGTGTTAATGAGAAGCTGGAGGGCAAGCTCAAATACCTGAAACTGTGCCACAGAAATCTCTGGATGTTAAGCCAGTTGCAGCTCCAGTAAGCCCAAGCAGCAGAGTTAAACAAACAATGCAGTGTCATGTAAATAAAATGTTTTATTTCAGTTATTTAAAAGATAACCCAAACTGTTGAGTAATGGATGCCAGTTATTATTAATTTATTGATAATCCCAGTTTTGTATAATAAATGCTAAATATATATATACACACACACACACAACTGCTACCTTCAGAACACCTTCCTGGGATAGCTGTTAGTGGTAGCTGTTTTACACCCACACCAAAATACACCCCAATATAAGGTGTGACCAGGCCAGTGCATGAAGTGGTAAACTGTGAAACTGTCTGGGCATGTAGATCTAAGTGATACCCCTGTGGAGCAAACAAAGGAAAGGTGGGCAGGAAAGACAGAGACTATGTAAGATAAATGCGTATATAAATACATAATAAATGTAAAAACTAAACAGAGGGGCAATAGGAGAGTGATGAGATAGCTGCTGTTAGTCTTTCATTATGGAACAGGCAAGTCAGTGCCTCAGGAAAAAAGTCCCTCTTGAATCACAGCAAGCTCCCACTGATAGTTCAGACCAGGTGTCCTGAGGAAGAGGGACTCTCTTTTTGGTATGTATGTATATGAAGCTCTGGCAGTATATCTGTGTGGCTGCTAAATGTGGGGCACTCTCGCTGGGCAGAATATCGATAAGATGCAGTAGACACGCCCCCTGGTGGTCATCAAGAGGAAAGGGTTACAAGTAACTGTTCAGTGTTTTTGTCCGTACAAGAAAATCTCTTGATTTTTTCCATTACCAGTATTCTGTAGTCAAACCAGTTTATGCTCTCTAGAGGGGTTGAAGCAAATGCATCTTACAAATTATTTTAAAATCATAAGAACCATCTACAATTGACTCTGTAGCTTTGTGCACAGTGTAAAGAACAATTGTTGTGTTACTTGCAGGGATTGCACATTCATTCATGGAAAGACACCATTGCAATCTAAAACTGTAGTAACTCTAGTGAACATATCATTGTGTGATTAGTGATAATTGCCTATAAAATTGCAAATAAAAAGCACTTGAGCATTTTTCATGTTTCATTTCTGTACAGTTAATGTAATGACAATTAATTGGACTTCCATGACCATCACTGTATAAAACACAAACAATTCACCTTCTCTACTATGAAAACCCTTATCACCACTGCAGCTTTCTTTACACTTGCATAAGAATGATAAAAGTAATCAGATAAGGACAATAAACTTTCAAAGGCACTGAATATCCCTTAGTGCATAAATCTGTATGGAGCAAGCTCCCCTTAACAATTAACACAAACTGGTAACATGGGTCTGTTTTGTGATGGCTGACCCTGTAGAAAGTAATACAATATTGCAAAGTAAATAGCAGGTTATTGACCCTATCAAGATATCCTGACTGGTTCTGCCCACTGATACAAACTGAAAGCCTCCATTCACCTGCTAGGTTTGACTATTTTTGATAAAATAACCCACGGAGCAAGCCTGTAATTGCTAATTTCTTTGACTTCCGACACCCACTGTCAGGGCTGGAGTTCAGCTGTCCAGCTGCTCAAATCTTGCCCTTCACCCCTGTCAACTCCCATTAAAAACTCTCCACAAGACCATTAAAGGCTGGCTATATAGTCTCTTAAAAACAATTCTACAGAGAAGTACGTTGTATTAGTCCACCGTCAGTGAAAGGATTTTTTTACAATTACATTAAGCCATTATGTTTCTTATTATGCGTTCATAAACCAACTGTGTTAATTCAAAATGGATTTAGAAGCATTTAAAAGTAGGGTTAGTGGACATCATGTTTCAGAGGTCATTATGATAGAGGCTGATTTCAATAAGACTACACAAAATGCTGAAGAAAATAATGGATGGAGAAAGATGATATTCCGTTTTCAGAACATTAATATGAAATGATATATTAACATGATTGTGTGATACTGAGTGAAATAAAGATGTTTTAAGTCTGCATTCTAAGCAGTGGGGGCATGTGAGTTACATAAAAAGCACTAATAGAAAAACTAAAATAAACCCCATCCTTTCATTTTTACAAATCAGCATGCATTTAGGCATAATCATCAAGGCATAATGATAATGATCTACACTTGTGTGTGCATGCAATGTTTTGGTTTATGGCATTCCCATTAGCCAAAATTGCACTGTGTTTGACAATTGGCCAATGTTGCCCATATGCTAAAGTTTAGCAGCTAAACTAATGTTGAGAACATGTTGCAGGTTTTACTTAAGACCTCCTGTGCCAAGCTTCACCTTAGGGAGGCGCTGTCATGCATGTTGTTTAGTCAATTCCTGTGCTTTTTCTACTTTTAGACAGATAACTAAATGTTCCAATAAATCTATGTTTATATCGTCTATGCCAGTATATGGTTAAGTGAGGAACTCTTTGGGCATGTTGATACTTGGGCACAAACACTGAAGATATTGCCTGTTTGGCCAGTAGTTGGTCATGACACACTCATGCAAGGAATGTGGCTCGGTGGCGTTAATCAAATTAACTTGAATAAGACATGCTATTTTCATAGTCTTATGGAACATAATAAAAGATGGTTCCTAAATGCTGTGTGGTAACAAGCTTTAGTCAGACATAACAAAAAATCCATACCCACAATAATTAAGTATACCACCAGTTAATGAAAGCACTCAAATATCAGTAAACATATGTACTGTGTAAACCATATCTGCCAAATCTTATATGCAACTTATAATAATGTAACGAGGATAACAATTTCTGAAAATGTTATGTGACTCCTATTGTGTGAGAAAAAGTGCAGGTAAATATGGAGCAGGTAGGAACTTGCCCATTGACAAATCAAATGCTCCACCTATCCTTTCACATAACCAACTTCTGACTAAGCACATATTCCTGGAAATGTCACATCAACCTCTTCAATGAGCAACAAGAACATACAATCAAACTGTGCACAACACACATGCTACACTATAACCATTTTTTGTAAAAAAACATTAGCATTAGCACTGCAGGACAGAACAGATAAAACTGCAGCAGCTTATTTATTATTCTGTTTGTAATTAATGTGATAACAGGCAAAAAATAAATGTAATAAATGTATTTGTCTGTTTGATAGGGAAACAAACTACTGTATGTCGTTTATATTACACAAAGCCAGAAGATAAAATGTGAAAATACTTTGCTTATACGTGTATGGTAATGCATTTTCTATACATTGTAGCTGAGACAAATTATTTGTGCAAGGCAAAGTGATATAGCAATTCTATAGTTACATGGTGATGACTGTCTTTTAGACCCTAGTGAGGACTACCTTTAAATACAGAACATTAATGTGTGTCAGTTGCAGCCCACCCAAAAAACGTCAATAAACTCAGCATGCCAACCTCCCCCTCCGGCCATCTCTGGAGAGACATAGGAACAGAGACGGGTAACATGGCTGAGATGACATCATGGGTTCCCCCATGGAACAGACTATAATCTTAAAAACACAGTGTCATACCACCATGTATTATTCAGCAACGTCCAGCCTAAAACAAACTTCTGCTGATCCTGTCTGATGGTTTGCCCCTTTAGTGAATATAAAATCAGATGTCTCTCAAACAGATGCATTGAACTACTGATTTGATATGATTTGCATAAATGAAAATAACTCTTACATGCAGTCGTCAACTAAATTAAAATCTAAAAGTAAGACTGCAGTGACCATGAGCAATCCATGGTCCCAACAGGAAAGATAAACCATTTTTTTATATCCTTTTATATCCTTCCTTTGTCACACCATTGAATGGGCAGACTGCCAAGCAACAAGCTATGCACACACAGGCTCCTAAGGAGATTGATTGAAACTCTGTAGCTTCTGTGCTGATACTGGAAGGGCTTTATTTGATAAGTTTAACTTATGTTTGATCATACATTATCTTAGGCCATTTGCAAGCCAGAGGTTTATTTTCTATTTACCCTGAGTTGACCAATTTACTTCAACTGTAATTTCTCTCCATTTAAAAGATTAATTAACAGATTAAAGAAGGATTAAAGCAGTAAATGAACCACTGTTTCTTCATACAGATACACAAGTTCTAAAATGTCTAAAATAATGAAAAAGGCCACGTATATGGATACTTTTTTTCTGTTGCAGTATGTCAATTTAGTCCACCATTTCCGATGAATGGGAAGATGTTCTTGACAGACAAAATTCATTTGTCTTACAAAGGAGCAAAGACTGTGACAGCACTTGTACTGTATACAATTCTTATTGACAGGACAGAAAGCAGACCAGTAATTTAGTCTGACAGTTGCTTGTCAGAGAATATTTGAACCAGTTTATTGTGTGACCAAGAACCAGCTTAAAATAAAACATACAAATACACATATTTTGTAAATGAGGGAGGGGAAGTGGCTTTATTAAATCCCGAACCATCTCAATCCTGCTAGCAGTAAGACTGTCTGTTGGGTGCCTCCAAGGTGAAGCCAAGTACTACTTGACAATGTGGTGGATACTTCAGGCCGTGAAGGCTGCTCAATAGTGTAAAAAAATAACTATTCATGTGTTTACAACACCACAAACATCTGTGTTCCCACAACTGAATAATGTCTTTCTTATACATCAATAAACGTCTCACCTTAAAGAAAACAGAAGTTTATGCTTCATCAGATATGTTGTTCAGATGCTATTTTTCTGATTGAGGTGTGTTCAATTAAAGAATACTTAGCAGTGATTACTGCCACAGGTACTAATGTTCCTTTCATCCATCCCTACTCTAAAAAAACTTGGAGTCATTTCAACTTCCCAACAATACATTCCAACTGCATCTGGCTACTCTATCCTGCTCTGCCATTATCAACACCACCAGGCCCTGCTCCCTATTTTGTAAAATAACACCACTTTGATGGGAGGCTCTTAGTGCAGTCCAACTGGTGGTGACAACAGAAGAAAGACTGGGTGTGATCATTAGGAAAAAGGAGCAGAGAAATGTCTACACAAACAGAAAGCTCCACTTAAAAAGGTAAGAGGTCCAAAATCTTAAAACAGCAAAAATATATTCATGTATGGAATGGCCTAAAGAGAGGTGATAATGTGCCATGTGGAGGCAGAAATAATGACAAACGTGACACAAATATAATCACATAGATAATTACCCCCCGCAGTAACTGTTCATTCTGATGCAGACCTTATTAACTGCATTAAAACTGAGGATGAACAGCAAATATAATAAGCAGTGGAGAATAATTTGGCTTTAGTAGAGAGGCAGAAATTAATGTTTCCTACCTATGAGAACAATGGTTTATATACAACGAGTTTCACAGCTAATGGTGATGGTTAAAAGTGAATTATCCTGAACATTCACTAGACATAGCTGTGTCATACTCCAGAAATATAGCAGTTGCCATAGCCAATCACAGCAAATCTGTTCAATATACTAATGCTGACAGGAAGCAACCTGCAAAAAAATTGCTTTTTTTGTATACATATAGTTTCATCGTAGGAGGTTACAACAGGTAAGGTTTCACAAAGCAAGACTCATTTCCTCATCTAATTCAACTGGCAAGGACATGGATCAACCATGAACCCTTCTAGAAAATAACCAGTCTCCTGGCTGAGGCCACAGCTCAGGACAATAATACAGTGAAGGAAGGGAAAATTTTAGACATATCTCAGATTTAATGACACATTATTCTCTGCTCATTTAAATCCATGTGATTGATTTAATTCATACTGTTGATGTATAAATTTTCTCTGTGTTCATAGTCATTGGCACTATTAAACCCTGTTTGTGAGAATGGAGACTATATAGGGAGGTTATTAAGGTCAACAAAACCCCCCAGACTAAGCATGTATGCCTGTAGTTGATCTCTGAACGTCTGACTGTTTCAGTGATATACAACAATGCTTGTCATGAAAAGTCTTTTAATTCATCACTCTAAACTGATAAATAGGCTCCAACACAAAGGAGAAACAGAAACTGGAGTTCTACATAGAGCAAACCTGAGCCAAACCTATAGACTCCACCCTGCATTTAATCCACAGCTGGTAACATGGGAAAGTGTTGGCATTTTTAGTCCTTGTCATCAAGTTTTCAGCTTTGTCTTCCATCTGCTTTAAGTGGTTTGGCAGCATAGCATTCTTTGGCTGAAATACAGTGAAATGTTTTTAATTTTTCCGTGCTCGGGTTCAGAAGTCGAATTTGGTTCATAAGAGGAAGCAAAAAAATCTTGAATCTCCGGTTCGTATCTCGAAAAGTTCGCAAGGATAGACGTTCGTAAGTCAAGGTTTCACTGTACTGTAAGTTCAATACCTGACATAATAATGATAGGACAATTCACATTACAATATCATAAAGCAAACATTCCCCGAAAACAACCATAGCAACAGAGTCAAGTGTCAATATATCTCCAATTTTATGCCAAATTTCCTTAGACCTTCTCTTGCCTTTCCCGCTTGGAAATGTTTTAACGTTCTTAATTATGAGTCACCCTACAAGGAAAGAGTAAGTCAATTCACCCATTCGGCAACATGTTCCACTGAGGGATGCATGCATCTAAAACAATTACAATGACTCTTGATGCTGTCAAATGTCTTGTTGTGAGGTACGCTTTATTTGTTTTATGAGCATCAAAGGTCTGTGGATGAAACAGGCAGTGATGGCCTGGTAGAAAATGAAATGATAATTAAGGCTTTACCTTTGGAGGCAGACAAATCAGAACATAGGTATAGTATGTGAGTAGATAAATGTACAAGAGCTTTGCCTTACAGTCACTTCATATTGTGATTTGGTTTTTTTTTCTTTGCACAGAGGATTCCTGAGGGAATGTTCTGAAATCATCACTCACACCTTAATGTCAACACAGCTAACGTCAAGCTCTTCCTGAGGTGGTTTCAAAGAAATGGTACAGAAAAGGTGCAGGGCACAAACTATTTTTAATGAGCCTGAATTTCAACCTTCCTGCCGTTTTTGCTTCCGGCTAAATGAGTAGGACAATCATCAGTGCAGAAACCATACCCTTATGTTCTTGATAGCGTTTGTACCCTCTTCTCTAAAAACGTCCAGAAAGTTTACCACACGCAGCTGCTTTAACTTTGTGTCTCTCCCAAGGAGACTGCTGTGAGATGAACACAAGAGTGCAGAGCCAAACACCCACTACAAGTTGAAATGTGCAGATTGTAATTACTGTCAATTATGTAAAAGTTCAAAAGGGCGAGAGCAGAACTGTGAAGAAATAATTATGTATTACCAAGGCCAATGATAGAGTGACTTCAGTTAGCTGAACAGCAGAGACCTACCTATTATATACGCGTTAATCATTCAGTATTATTCATGCAGCACACTTGTTTGACATCATAATGACATTTTTCTGAGTCTGTCAGAATACAGCAGAATACAGCATGTGATAGATTCAGTTGTTTCACCTGAGTTGGCTACGCACGACCCACTCTCTGTGACTTGAAATAAATATTGTGATTAAAATAAATCATCACATTTCAAACGAAGAAACCAAGACCTGCAGCTAATGTTTGCTTAAAAAAGCCTTGTTTTCAAATAATTTCCTGTCAATTGACACATCAATAAATCAGGTATTTATATTTCAGATGTACATTTATACTGTATACCTGTAGTGCAAAGCAAATCAAGTTTATGAAATGCACTTCATATGCAAAACAAAATTATTAGCTAGCAACGTTTCCAAATAAACTCACTGTAGGAAATAAGTACAATAATTCAGTCTGAAAATTAGTGAACTTAAGTATAAGTAAGTATGAAGTACCAGGATGTGAAAATACTCAAGTACAGGTAGCTCAAATCTGTACATAAATAACTGAGTTAAGTGTACTAAGGTACATGCAAACAGAAAACAAAATGTGTTAGTGTCAAACTCCGAACCACAAGCAGGATTTACGGGAGCCGAGTTTATTCCCAGTCTCGACCCAACACAAAAGAAAACACCCGAGAAAAAAAAGCCCCACAGCGTTTTTGTGAGACACAATGAGTGTCCACGGTGACAACCACTACATACAAGCGCACTGATTTGCGGATTTCGCTGCTCGTCTGCGCTTAGTAAAAAAAAACACACCACCGCCATCAGCTACAGATGGAGGCCGAGTCATTAAAAAGCTCAATCATCCTTCACTGGAGGTGCAGGTGCTTTGACTTGCTAGCGGGCTATTTTCCAACCAAACCGGAGCTACCGTGGGAACATGCCCGCGGTTAACATGGTTGTTGAGGACCAGGCTGGGGGGTGTCAGGGTTTCACATAACAACACACCCCACCCTGTGTTAAAACACAACGTCTGCTATTAGCATCGTTTGTCAACACACAGCTAACTCAACGGTGAGAGAAGGAGACATTAGCCAAACTCAATGCAACAAAAACAACAGTGTTTAACTTACTGTGATGGTAACTTCGTGTTTTTTCAGACGATACTTCAGGCTCTTCATCTTGTTGTGAGTTGGTCCCCGGTATTAAAAGTTTCCTTTTTTTAAAAAAAAACGTTTTTAAATAGTGCAAAAGGTTTCCCAAAAAGTTAAACGAAGTTACTTTCATCTGCCCCCTTTTCCTCACTGAGCGAGTTTCACCTGACGCCTAACCGCAACCTCGACCGCGCTTTGATTGACAGCCTCTTGAGCCAATCAAATCGGAGTTCGCGGGGTGCGGATTGGTTTCGATCCAATTAGCAACACTAAAGGGCGGGACTTCCTACTGAAGTGTCGTTGAGGGAAGTTGGAGACAACCTGGGACAGGACAGGAAAACTTGGAATGATGTCAGCCTTACCTGAAGACCGAAACACCTGGAAAATGTCCAACAGCCTGAAGTAAAAACACACGCTGTCAAATAGTTCAACATGAACTGCAACCAACCGCTACCTGGAATCACTATCTGCAATGTTAAATGATCTGTATATCTGTACAAAGTAGCCAGAGTTACCTGTGTGTTGTTGCGTGGTGAAGCCCCTATACTAACGTAGTAGCCTTATTTTGTGATGTGAATCTACTGTAAAATTTCATTAGTTCCAGGATCAGGATCCATAATTTCCAAGTGCTGAGAAATAGTTGATATTATGATTTATAAGGTCAAGGCATTATTGACAGGACAGGCAACTATAACTGTATTTTAATATAGCCAAATAATTTTCCAAGCAAGATGTCCTTCTTTTTGCTCCTAGCTTTTTGCTTATTACTTAATCACATGGAAGTAAACGCCGACTTTCAAAAATTCATTATACAGCAGCAAGAGGAGTGTTCAAGTTCCTAGGATGTGATCCAGTGTGACAGATCTATACAATTGATACTAATGATCCTCACAACAAGGGATTTTATCCTTATTTGGAGTATCAAGACACCCCTATCAAATAATCATACCAAGAACACATTGTTATAAAATATGAGGAGTATATGATGTGTTGATTTAGTATGAAGTAGCAGCAGTTAATGACTACTTGTTTCCCTGCCCATGCAAATGGACAACAACCTGTAGCTCAAGACCACAAATAAATCCCACCCTAAACTCTGATCTTTTATAATCATCGGCAACATTTTACTCAGCCTATAGGTCTCTGAGGTTCCCCTAATACAATGTTCAGAGAACAGATGAAACATCTAAATCTAAAGACACACTTGCTGTACATGTGCAACCGGATTGTAACAAGTAAGATCATACATTTATTACTCTGATCAATATTTACCTGCTGTACTATCATTAAAACCTTTAAAGGTCAATTCTTCATCCAAAAATCATGTTGGAGTATGTTGTAGTAACTGATAACTTGATATTACACATTGATATCATACATAATATTTACTAGAGAAAATGTGTCTTCTCTCTAATTCTTGATGTGGCATAAAATAAACATGACTTGCACAGACATCACATTGAATTTAATAAATGACCACTGCATTGTATTTTGTGAAATGTAACAGTGAAATTGCAGATTGCACTGAACTGAATACCCTTCTTCTCTCTAAGTGTCTAGAGAACCTAAATGCTGGTTGTCAGTCAATACGCAGTAAGAACAGAAGGATTTCTCTATACCCAGCATTTAATTTGTTAGTTCTGGCATTCTGTAAGAGGGTGGCAATGCAGCTCTATGGAAGAGGACTTGCTCTCTATGTAGATACGACCAAATTAGAATGCTACTACAATCTTCAAGTACATTGTAATTTAAGAAGAATTTGTGGTTAGTCTTACACAAGTATTTTCATGGTTGTACTCCACTACAATGTTTTTCTTTGAATGTGACCCAATTTACGTTGCAGTTTCAGATTAATTAGTGTTTTACTTCTAACAGAGTATTTACTGTTTTTGGAACCTTGACCTTGATTTAGAAAAATAGCATTTTTACACCACCGTGTAAAGCAACCACTCTTTACACTGATCCATAAACTGACTGAATGGAAACAATAAATCTCGATTTAAAATCAGCTTGAATGTGTCTGCTACAGACTTATTCTGCCGTGTCTCTTGGTTAACACAAATTTAATATTCTCAAATCAAATGCCTTTTTTTTTAAAAAAATTCCCTCTAACTCTCAGTTTCATGTCTCATTATACGGTATTGTTTACTTTAAGGAAATATTTAACTAAATGCTACTGGCCTTAAAATGTGTTCCTGTCTTTGTCTATGATTCCATTGCAATGCTGTTACCATGGTGTTAGTTACCACAGAGCTACCACTGCTGTTCAGTCTGTCTAGGCTGGTGCACTGACCCCATGATACTAATGGGACTGTACATGTGTCCATTTACAGTTGTTCTTCTTTTTACATTCTTTTACTATGAAACAGCAAGCAAAATTGTCATATTAAACATGATCATCCTGTTAAATATTTGTAATAAACAAATTTGTATTAAACAAATGTTTCATTTAAAAAAGGTGACTTATTTCAAATTACTATCACTGGTATGGAGGATTTAAACCATCAGTAACTAAGATTGTAATTCTGTCACTGATGGTGTTTTTTTAATTGTACATTCATAATCAATTACTTCTGCTAGCCTTGAAATAAATAGGTCATAGTCTGTAATGTTTTGATAAATTGCACCATGTATTTTAAAGTTAAATATTGGTTTCTCTGTGTCTTTTATAGAGAGTTACATTTATGTTGTTGTCCTTTTATATCTGATAGACACTTCGATGTCTATTATGAGAATTGTCTTGATAGCTGCTCCTTCATGAATCACATTGCACAAGTTTATATTTTTCAAGAGGTGAACATGTGTGCATGAAAGATGGGTGTTTTTGCTACTGCCCTGTCTGATGAAAACTAAATCATATTCTGCAGGGTCTTTTAAATCTTTGATGTCTGATGTGCTCAGGTACAGTAGAAAGCTCTGCCTTGATGCCACGGTGAGCTCTATTTTCCGTTTCTTTCAACTTTGAGTAACACTTTGCAAAATGCATCATAAAAGAACAACGATGACACCAAGTAAATTGTAAGACATGAACAAGAAACCATAATAAGAGTAGAGCTTGTGTAGAAACATGTTTGTGTTTTTTTAACAAATCAGTACAAATACACAGGATACAGATTCAAAAACATTAACCGCTGAATGCTGACCAGGTGGTCCAGCATTAAATTACACCTCGTGTGGCAGAAGAAATACTAATAAATACATGCATGCAACAATAACAGATACCGTGTGGAATGCACAAAAAACACCAAAGAGCTACTTGTGGAACATTAACTTTTTAACAGTGAACATTTCTTTCTTGTGTCTTTTCAAATAAGTGAGAGGAAAAATGAGACAAAAGAGGGAGACAGGTTCAGTGAAACCTCAAATATTTGACTTCTCAAGTGCGACAAGCTCCTGAGACCACTAAGGAGGAAGCGCATCAGTTCAAGTGAAAAATCTCATCAAAAGTCTGCACTCAAATGCGTCATAGTAGTTCTTTTCATGTGGGGTGCGATGTGCCTCGGAAAGAGCACTGTGTTCTGAAAGCTCTCAAACAGCCTTGCGGTGGTACTCTGGAGGTGCAACCTCATAGTCACTAGCACTGAACAAGGTGGATGAATTCTTCACCAGGTATCTAGAGGAAATGTAAGATTTGATGTCAATGAATTTACCACAGGCATGTTTGAAAACATCTCAAAGATGAGCAAGGTAAATGAGAGGCACCTGAGCTAGATTTCATGACACAGCAAATTGTCTGAATACGTCAATGTCAATGTGATATAATTTTTTCAAAATAAAGTGTTTTGATTAAATTTGCAAAAATGTCTAGAATATGTGTTTCTGGTTTGTTATTATGGTGCATTTCTCATATATTGATGAGCTGAAAACATAATTTACACATTTCAGCATATGTCTGCAACATAAAAAGTGAGAAAAATGAGGAAGAAAAGTGAGAAAGAAGTGAAAAAAGTGGCTCCGAATACTTTCTGAATGCACTGTAACAGCATTTCTCGCCTGTGAATTACAACAAATTAACACATATCTACCAATGTTTATCACACTTTCACACTATCACTTTTTCTACTGCTAAGAGCATGAATGAAAAAGGTCAATAATGCCATGCATATTGAAGAAAAGTAAAGATCCCTAACACATTTTCCCTGAAGATTATTGTTTTGTATTTGTCACTGTGTTTCTCATACTCAGGTGCATATAAGGTTGCTTGAGCAAAAATATTTTCCGGAGCACAAAATCGAATATGACTATGGATGTAGTAAGACCTACAACAGGGAGTCTGCTATGGGATGGTGGGAGTTCAGCCTTACTTGAGGAAATCTTGAAGGTAACTGAGCAGCAAAGCCAGACTCTTCTCATCCAGTGGAGTGTAGGCCAGCATGGCTCCAATACGAACTGTTTGTGGGAGCAAAACATGTGAGAACCAAAGGAGAAGGAAGCTGCAAACTGTTGAAAGAAATGTGTGTGTGTTTCTACTCTGTCTCCAGGGTTCTTACCAAACAGGCGCAGCAGGTGTGGAGCTCCATAAACCTGAGACATCGGCATGTCTGGGTGTTCACTCAGGATCTCAGCATACTGTGGCCTCTCAAATTTGTAAAGCAGCTGCGTGCCCAGCATAACATTGAAGTATTCCCGAATCCCTGCCACCACTTCGTTTACTGCATACTCCCTAAGTGAATGAAGACGAGGAAAGTCACATTTGCCTCTAGAGAAAGCTTCCACTGAGACAAAGCTTTAAAGGACCTTTAATACTACAGTTGTGAAAACTTGATGAAGAAAGCAAATTGGTCAATGCAAACAGCGTTCTTAGCCTTAATTATGTCAATGAATACCAACGTCTCCGCTTTTAAAACTATCAGAAGTAATTTAGGGAGTTAATTCTTACTTATTGTCCGAGTTTCCTTTTGATTTTTTATAGTTTGCATATTCCTCCAGGACAGTCTCCACGTTCTTCTTAGCAGGCAGGTGAAATAACTGGAAGCAACATAAAAATGATTCTCTTTAGCCGGAAATTTAATTGATTCAGTCATATTAACAAATCATCACGGTTTTCCTTACTTTGATGGTCATTAGGTTATTTATGACACTAATGTCATTTTCACCTGTTTCTGTCGGGTGATGAGGTCCCAGTCGTCAACCAACCAGGGCTTCAGCTCCTCAGGGATCTTCACCTTCACTTCCACACGGTTGGTGAACATCTCCTCCTGGACACACAAACATTTATAACAATAATAATATTCCAACATGCCTTGTATGAATTTTGAACATTGTGTTTCACAGGTTCTTTACAGAAAAGACCGAAAAGGCTGCTCTGTCTGAAGAGGCTGAGGTCCTTCAGTGTGGTTGCTAGGCTGCTAGCTGTTCCATCAAAAAAAGCTGAAAGCTTGATCAACACCCCTCGTTCTTTTCATGGTTTTCTTTCAATTAAACCTCTCAGTATCAGCAAACCCTGTACGTGTGAAGAGGGTTGGTTTCTTTTGTCAAAGAGTCAGTTGTGAATTGAATGTACAGCTCTGGAGAAGGCAAATTGTTCACTGGCTCCTTACAACAAAATCTGTTTCCCTGCTTTAGACACAGGCAAAATGCTGTGCTGTGAACTGCATGTTTGTTTTCGTGTGGGTCCACTGAGTTTCTAATAAATAAGACGATACATACACTCTCCACAGTAGGATCGACCCGAGCCCTCTTCTTCCGTGGTCCCTGTGGTGTTTCTCCACTGCTGGTGCCTTCACCTGGCCCTGGGGCTAAACGGGACACCCATTAGATCTTAGAAATCAGGTAGGATGAAATAGCCCCTCGTTATAATATTTAAATTTGACTGTCCTTTGGGCAGCCAAAAAAAAAACAGAAAACATTCTACTTACTCTTCTGTTTTGCCTTTTTCACTTTCCTAAGAGCCAGAAGAAAAATGACATTGTGACTGATAAAACGATACTGGTTATTAACTACATTGTGCAGATATACATTTACATGACTCCTTTCAATAGGGCTAGCCAACTGGCCCAATGTGCCATTGGAGCAACGTTATGTCGGAATGTGTAAAGGATTAATAGGAGACCAAGGTGGACACTTACAGATCGACATTTTTTTGCTGCACAGCAGCAATCTTCTTGCTTGGTGCTAAACCCCTCATCTTTCCCTCAACATAATGGTCCCTGGAGAGGAGAGAATGAGTGAGAATCATTATTGAAACACTTTGCTGATAATTGTCAACACCTCAGTCAGCTGCAACATCAAGATTTTTAACTTGTTTTGGTAGACCGGTGTATATTAGTGGCCATATTGACAGAGTTCATCCTGAAAGTTAAGATGTGTAAGAGATCAAACGTTTTACCGAGTAACGGGTCTTATAAAAAAAATACTTCTTTATCTCTACCTTCTAGTCAAAGCCAGTGAAAACTTACTGATTGGCCTTTTGAAGCTCTTTTTGTTTCGCAAGGTTGCTGTCCACATATTTGAGAACTCTGCTTTCAGGAACCCATTCATCCCAACTGCAATAGAAAAAAACAACAACTCAAGTCTTACTCCATCAAGGTGAAGATAGAGAGATTATCACTGACAACTTTTTTCAAAACAGACACTATCTGAACCAAACAGCTCACTTTTTGTTCCACCCGCTGTAATGAATGAAGTATTTAATCAGCTTATCCTTTATGCTGATCTTTACACACTGTAAAAGAAGAAGACAGGCCCGCGTCAGTCGTCTCACGTTGGTTCACCAGTTAATAATTGACTCATATTACACAACTGGAGCAGTGAAACACACCTTTGCCTCGTAGAGCAATGGCCCATGAAAGCACAGGACTCTTTCACCTGGAGGAGGGAAAATCAAAAGGGAGAGAAACGGAGCCCGATTTAATGCACAGCACAAAGAGCACGTAAGCTAACTGTTAGCCTAGCGTTAAGCATACATTCCAACATTTTTACTGTTTCACCGTGAAACACTTTAACGTGCGCCAGTCTTGTGTGTATTTTAATTGATTTCTGTACGTATATATGCGGTTATTGTTGTTTATGCTCATTCAAGGAGAAGCTATGCAGAAGCTATCAAGAAGCTACAGAAGCAGAAGCAGCAACAAAAACAACAACAAACCCGCCCCTTCGTCAGAGCTGCGTTTGTGTACAGACCTTCTTGAAATTTAGGTTTAGGGTCCTGTTTTGGCGCCATTCACAGACTCAGCTGTTTGGTTGTCTGACGGATCAAATTCGAGCATTGCCAGAGTCCATCTCTTCCAGTCACACAACCGCCCGACATCGGAGCTAAAGCGAAGGAGACGCCGAGACTGGCCTGCCTGCTGCCGGGTCACCTGACCACGAAGCCCCGGTGCTGCGCTGCGTTCAGGAGCTCCTTCTGAAACTCGTAAAAACAATCTTCCTGTGTCCCCACTCGTTTGTTACATGCTGATTGTTTTTCTCATGTTATGTCTTAATAATGGCATAATTTGTTTATTTCTGGTAACGTTTTTTCCAGGAAAAATAATGTTTGCTATATAATTAAAAACTAATACAAGTATGAGGTGTAACATTTTAATCACAACAATGTTCATAACAAAAACAGAGAAAAATGACAACACTCGACTGAAGATTCACACATTGTCACACCTGGATATAAAGTTTAATAAATATATACACATGTATAACCTCATGTACACACTTGCTTTTATTCATCACGTTGTGGTCGAGGCTCATCTGAAGCCTCACTGGTACCCTCCATTTTTCAGTTTGTCTTTTTCCTCTTCGTTTTTCCTCCTCTTTTTTTAGGCTTGTTTTGGTGCTTTACATATGCGTCATATAATAATATACTGTAATATATAGATAATATAATGAGTCAGTAAAGTTATATACTTATAAACAAAAATCGTCTCATTATCGAGTGAAGTGCTGAAAAATAAATAAGCACAGTTTATCAAATTCTGTTATTAAGTACAATTTTAAAGTGCCTGTATACTTTACCAGTGTCACATTTTCTGTACATACTTACATACCAGTAAATCTATCTGAAAATGGTAGTAATAACCTACAATAAACAAAGAGTCAGTAATTGGTCACCAATTTAATTCAACATCTCACATTCTAGTCAACTTGAATGAATCCACCCCTGCAGCCAGTGTCCAACCTGCCAGGCAGAAATAGAGTCTGATTTATGAGTATGATGTGCAAAGTGACACCCAGCTGCGTGCGCACGTGTGCTGGCCAGGCCACAGTGCACGTATGCACGTGCACACAGCCAGTCATGCAGAATGATAAAGGAGACGAGTCAGTGTGGCGAATAAAAATCCATTATTAAGTCTGTTTCACCTGCCTACTTTGCGTCGAGCCCATTAGCTGCAGTCAGCAGGTCATCCTCTGGAAGAAGAGTGAGGCCTGCAGGGGGCAGGAGGTTCACTGGAATCACCCGATGATCACATCTAAGCCACAGCCACGTCCTGACTGAAGACACCCACGTGAAAACTTCGTTTCATTTCTTGTGCCATTTTTTTTCAATTTATGAACAACAGGCAGGAGCCTCAAAATAAATGACAAAAATGTCTACTGTTCTGAGGCGATGTTTGTGGCCATGATGTTTGTGGCCATGATTGTTACATACACACTACATCACTGAGACGTCGGTGTTGGCTCACCTGTTGCTGTACACCACACGCGCACCACTATTGTCGCGCACACAGCCGTTTAGACCGTTTACACTACAAATACATGACATCTAGTAATCTGTAATCTGACGCGTTCTAATGAAACACAAAACGAGCCGCTCCTTCAGCAGCTACAGGGGTTTCTCTGGATAAATCATTACACCAACCTTTACCCATAATAACCAGTGAAAGCGACATTTATAAGGAGCAGAAGCTGTGCACCATAGCCCTGTCACTCTCTCCCTCCACCGGGTGCTTGTGCCTCGCGCCCCCGATGCGCAATTGGTTATCCTCCACTTTTACGCGCGCCCCAAAACACTACCCTCTGCGCATCAGCTCGCCCAGTTTCTCCCTGAACTCCTTCCTCACGAGGCAGTAAATGATGGGGTTCAGGCAGCTGTTGGTGTGCGCCAGGCACACGGTCAGCGGGAACACGTACGTGTGGACGATGTAGTAGGACCTGTCCCAGTTGGCAGCGTTCAGCTTGACCAGCACACTCCACAGGGTGATGGCATGGTTTGGCATCCAGCACACGAAGAAGCACAACACGACGATGGTGATGGACTTCGTGACTTGGGATCTGCGTTTGGGGTTCCGCGTTCTCATCCCCCGATTGCGGATGAAGCGCAGCAGCATCAAGTAGCTGATGGAGACGATGCACATTGGCAAAACAAACCCCACAAGTATTTTCTGTATGTGATAAACTGCCAGCCAGTACTGTCCACCCGGGAACCGCAACAAACACAGCTTTTCCCCGGTCACGTTGCTGACAGTGGAGAAAATCGCAGTCGGCGCAGTCGCCAGGGTCGCGAGGGTCCAAATAATTGCGCAGGTCCATTTGGCGGAACACGACCTGCGCGCGGTTCTGTTCTTCAGCGCGGACGCGACTGAACAGTAGCGGGTCACGCTCATGGCAGTGAGGCAGAAGACGCTGGCGTACATGTTCATCACGGTGATGGAGAGGACGATCCTGCACATGGCGTCTCCAAACGGCCAACTGAAGTCCATGGCGGTGTCCACGGCCCAGAAGGGCAGAGTCAGGACGAACTGCAGGTCCGTCACGGCCAGGTTCAGCACGAAGAGGTTCACGCTGGACAGTTTCCTCCCCTTTCCGAACCGGATGAAGAAGAGGACCAGCAGGTTGCCGACCAGACCCGCAGCGCAGACCACCGAGTAGACGAGGCAGATGAGGACTCTCAGAGCCGGGCTGCCGTCAGCTGTCACGTCGATGTCCTCCAGGCTGCTGAAGCGGTAGATGTCAGTCAGAGACCCGTTCAAATAAACGCTTTCACTTTCCTCATCCATGTTGTCGGGAGCGCACCACACTAACTAATGGTGATCCAGGTTCCACTGGAGATTAAAGTTGGAAACGATTGGCAGCTGGATGTTGGAGTATAGGTGATGTGATGCTCCGTCCTGCCATCTGCCCTCCTCGAACCATCTAACCATCGATCTACATCACTGCTCTGACAGCAGGTTAACACCCAGCCTCCATCCACACAGTCCGGGGGAGGGGTTGAGGTGTAAATGGGTGAGAAACGGATTTGATGTCCTCATTTTTCTTCTGCGTAAAAGCGGCTTCTCTGAGCGCGTGGCACCCCCATCATATTTAATCCAAAAAACAAGCATCCAATTAATTAATAACTTAAGATGTTCATTTATGTTTACCGTGTGTGGCATCCGGTAAGGCGCCGATTGGAGCTCGTGTAAATCGTGCGTAATCGTTTTCTGCACCAAGACAGCGTTGGGGTGAAAAGTTAGAAAGAAAGAAAAAAAAACACTCTCTACTGCCCCCCAGTGTTTAGTTATGCGCATAAGACGTTGGGGCATATAAATTCACACCACACACCAAATAACAGAATGCATTTTTATTACATCTAAACTTTTCTACATAAACAAGTAACATTCAATAAGTAAACAATTTCTTCCAATGCAGGTAATAAATATTTTTTTTTCACTTGGTACATTTGTACAAACCGACAAGAGTCTACTGTACACCGTCATCTCCCGTTCCCCCTCAAAAAGACTTTGAATGATTTTGTTTTTTCCTAGAGTTGGAGCTGTGAAACAGAACCTGTGAATGTTTTAAGGCAGTGAGTGCAGATTCCAACTTGAGTCTTTATTTCGGCTGTGTGAGACTCCGTATTGGCCACAGTCCTTTTATTTTTATTTATTTTTCAATAGTTGTACAGCTTTCATTTTCTAAAAAATATATAAATTAATTTATTCTCTCGCTCTGAAGTGACACACAAAAAGCATACAAACAGACATCAAACAACCACGTTTGAATCTGAACTTTCAGTTTTCATACAGACACAATGTACACATCATTGACCTTTCCCTTTTATCTAAGGTGAGACATCATGACAACCAAGATGTAGAGCTGCTGGTCAAAAACGTGAAAACACAGTTAAGAACAACAACTGTTGTGAGTGGCTTCACTCTGTTTACTTTATTTTAGCTGATGCTGTGTTTTTCTCCCTTTGTCCTGCCACACAGTGCAAACCATCAAGCACAAAAGCTACTGAAGAAAATGATGTGTATATGCTACACACACATTCATACGGGTGAGACTGAAGTTGGAGAGCGACTGAGATGGCAACAGCCTTGTGCTTATCCATCCCTGCAAGCAATCTAGTGAAGAAAGGCCCACTGAAAGGGTGAAATAAAAACTACTTCACACTTAACCTAACAATTGGGGACCACAGGAGGGAGCTGTGGACACAGAAACACATTCATTGCAGCCTGCTGTCTCATTTTATGTGGCTGTTATCTGCTGTATGGAAAGACTGATGAAAAAAGTTGAAATAAATTAAATCTTGAACATCCACCGTGACAGCTAATCAAGTATCCAAATACTGGTGATTAATATTCAAACTAAGGGATCAATGTCCTCATGGGAATAGCAAGTCATGGTAACAATAATACTAAAGGCACAAATACAAAGGTGAATGTTCACTCATCGACCTCAGACATATTCATATGCTCCCAGATTAGCTGGAATCCAGTTGCATAACTGTCATGTGAAAACTTGAATCTCCCAAATATTTGCTTTTCACAAGCGAAGTGACAACCTCCTCAAAGGAGCCAAGGACGAACCCAATAAATTCTGGAGTTTGTTTGTTAAGGGGGTGGATACAGTTTTCTTTTTTCAGTGTTTGAATTTCTCTTTGAATTCTCTACTACTCTCAGACATTTGAAGCTATTTTTTTATGATGCGCACACGTACAAACAGCCACTTGGTGCTGCATGACGCGAGTCATCTGTCCATAGCTCACACACACAAACAAGCACAAGATTCTTTTTAATTTGTCAGCGCAGTTTTTTTGGTGCTGTAAAGAAACAAAGAGAATAAAGTGAGAAAAACCAAGAATTCACAGCCTCTCTAATCGAACTGTTTACGCAAAGGTACTTGCTGGGTCAAGCAGCAACATGTTAATGTTTCCGATCGACATCCAATTGAATGAAAAACAGCTTCTAAAGATAATTTGGTGGTATTGAAATGAATGTATAAAGAGAATGTGAGTTAATCAGAGACTGATGGTTAATTGTTATCTAATCACATTAACTCACAATGACTCAATCATTCCTTACTGGCGAGCAACAAGAATTCGTAATACATCCCATATTAATTCATCGTATCATGAGTCAGTCACGTATTCATTAAGCATCGGTTTTGTGCCCTTATGCAGGTCAATACACAAAGATATTTCCTGGACAAATAACTGAACAAAACTTTTTGAGGAGTCACACTGCTGGCAAATAACATTAATAATAATAATAATAATAATAATAATAATAAAATGCATTTTAAATAAAATATCACAACAGCTGACTCACTGTCAACTGTAGAAATCAAACAATTTGTAAAAAATATAATATATAGAAATAAGATGACAAAATAAATAAAATACTGAACAACACAGGAAGTACACAAGACATGTTCCAGCAAATTAATGAATCTGTTTAAGAGCTGGTGGGAAAACGGTATGAAGAGAGAGAGAGAGAGAGAGAGAGAGAGTGAAGAGGGAGGAAGAGTTGGGTGTCATTTTAGGTTGTCTACAGTCACCCAGCATGTGGCTGATGGACAGGACAGAGGATGTGAGGTCAGGGGGATTCGCTGTCGGAGGTGATTATCTTAATGTGGTGGAGTAATCAGGCTTTGACATGATCTGCCTGTCTTAGACATCAGGAAGTGGAAGATTGAGGAGAGACTGATAAGAGGGGACATTTTCAGGGACACACAGGCTGGGAGAGGGCTGGGCAGACATGGCAGGATGTGGACACGAGTACTGAGACCAGACTTCAGCAGATCTCTACAACTTGTGTATCTTAATAACTAAAATAAATTGTACAATACATTCTTGAGCCAGCCCTGCGTTTTCAGCTACATGGCAACATCGAGGTATCCTGAAACCTCCACCTTGCTTTGACACTTCCACATCGTACGCTGACTGTCTCTTAGCTCCCAGACAGTTCCTGTATTTTTAAACCTGCTGGCTTTGTGCCCAGTCAAGGTTGGCATGCTAAGATCCCACTTTTCTCTGTGGCACAACTAGCCTGCTTGCACTATTCTATGCTTTTTCTCAAACTTTTATTTTATCCCAACAAAAACTGCTTAGACATGAAGAGATATCAGTTGCAGCTCTGAGAGAGAACGAGTCTTGGTTGTCGGTGACCATTTAAGACATTCTTTTGATTTTGAAAACTTTTTTCAAACACACTGTGAAGCATGAACACTAAACAGGCACTAGTTTAAACTTGGTCACTCAGTCCATTGAAGCTGTGGCACATGTCAGGGATGCCTGTCTCTTTACAAGGCCTGAAGCTGCTAACTTCTTAACAGTCAAGCAAAAAGATGAAACTGAGGAGACAAGTTTAAGTGTCTGAATAACCACCACTTGAACAAAAACAACGTTTCAACAGGAAGATCCAACTAATGATTATTGTGATCTTCTTCATAGGTACCATGTGTTATGTTTTGGCATTTTGCAAAAAATAAATAAATAAGCAAAGCAAAAGAAACACTTCCAGCTCAAAATCTAAGTATAAATAGTCAAAAGTTTAAGTTTCAGTTTATCGTATGTTGTCTCCTCAGATGTTGAATAGATGTATAGACAGGGAAAGAGAAAATGGACAGAGGACTAGTGCTAAAAATGGAGAAATGCAAATGGTGAACCTAATCAGTGAACAGCTAAAAGAGAAAAACGAAAACCACATGACAACGGGCATATGTATTAGCTCGTGGAAAAAAATCTGAGTCCTCCACTTGAAAATAGCAATAGAAGCAGCTCACGTGACTTAAAATTTAACATACAAAAGTAAAAGAGGAAAATATATTTTGTTTTCTGTACACGGTGCCACTCCACGTTTTCTGTAAAAAAAAAAAAAAAAAAGGAGGGGGGGACATTCTGTAAGTTTTTGCTCAAATAGCATCTTTGCTGTTTGTGCCAGGTTGGTACCACTACAGCAGCATGATGGGTTAACATGCTGGAAAGGTCAGTACACAACACAATGTCCACAACTAACCCCTTTTACACGATGACTCAGTGCTGTTCTCAGGTCAGTCTTGTGAAGGGAACCCTCAGGTCTGCTACCCACTAGCTCATTAGTGCTTTTCTTGAGGCAGTCATGTCAATACGACTCCACAAACGTTCAGTTTGATGACGTAGGATCAGTCTAGTTTCTGGATCAAAACTTCACCCTGCACTCAAATACTATGTGTCTGGGATCATTGCTAGATTGTAGCTGAATAAAAAGTGAAGTCTTGACTCTTCTTCAGTCAGTCCAACGAAATAACGTCAGGTATCCCGCCATAAAGAGCTGCCACTGCGGCTTCGGTGCTGCTACGGCTGGCCAGCACTCCCGGGTGTGTGTGTGGGGCATGGGTGCCCGAGTGTGAAGACGAGTGTGTTGAGTGAGTGTCACGCAGGCTGCTTGATGATACCAGGCTGCTGCTGCTGCCCGAGCTGCTTGCCCCATTGGTTGGCGCGGTCAGCGAAGAGGCTGACAAAGCTCCTGATTGGTCGAGGAACAGCTGGGAGGCGGAGGAGGAAGTGGTGCTGTAGGGCAGGAAGCGGTTGAGAAGCAGCTCATGGTCATCTGATGCTGAAGCGGCGGCCGCTGCTGCCATCACCATGTTGTAATGCTGAACAGTGGGTGACACATGAGAGCAGGACATGTTAGACTGGTTTTGAGAAACTTCTGAAATACAGGTGCTGAGGGTTTTTGACCCCTCTTAGGTGTTGGTTTGCTGACCGCTTATTGTTGAGCTTCAACACCAATCAGAAAATGACATAAAACAACCTGGTTCAAACGCTGCTTGTCCTTTATTGTAGTTTTTTTTATACAAAAAGAGGAAATGCTTGTCTATGGTTTTATTGTACTTTCAAAAAATAGGAGCAGAGCAGATGGACGGTGGAGGCTAATGGCATACAACAGGGGTCTTTTTTGTGTTGATATTGTTTTGCAACGATTAACCAGGTATTTATTGTGACACACCTCAACAATCTGACATAGACTGCAAACCCCTGCGTGGGGCATCTTCTATAACTGCTCTGTTTACTGGAAAAGAATTTGTTATGGTAAGAGTGCGGCTTGCTGCTTTGTATATTTGTGGGCACATGTGTAGTCAGAGCCTCTGTGTTAATTTAAATCCCATTGGCAGGGTTTTCCACTGCTTTCACTGAGATCAAAAAGTGATTTATCTGGAAAATTCATCATCTCCACAGACTGGGATGCACTACTGCACATACCTGATGATTGTCACCTTGAAGAAAAGAGAAGAAGTTCAGCTCTGAAAATCAAGCACAGGTAAGATCAGTAGTGAATATCATTAAAAACATTATTTAATTACTATAAATAATTTATGATATTACATAGATTTACATATTACATGACTGCAAAGCCAGATTACACAAAGTATGTCCTGATGTCTCCCTCAATCGTAAATGATGCTGGTATGCAGAGAAAAAATTAGGCTGTAGCTTTGGCAGGTTTTCTAATATCCAGCGATTCTTATTTGGCTTTGTTGATAATAGCTCAAGTTTAAAGTTTCCAAAATTATCATACAGTTGATCAACAGCTCTCTGACTTTATTTCAATGTAAAGTGAACATTACTCCTTCCAGGAAGGACTGGCTGTGGCACTGCTGTGTAAAGCTGCTGTCAGATATGCACTGAGGTATGGACATTTTCCTGATATTTTCTGGCTGTATTTGAGAACACAAATGTTTGCAAATGTCGCTCTGGACATTTTCCTCCCAGCACCACATTGATAATTTCTGGAAATTGTTAGAATGAGCCTTTGTGAGAGTCCATCAGGAAAATCTCCTGAAGTGGATGTTTGCAGGGACATCAAGACACTCGGTCATTTACGACCGGATCACCAACTGTCTATGTCGTCACTGAATTCATATGGCATGCCCCGCTCAGGCACGGCTCACGGATCACCACCTTTTCAGGAAAACTGGGATCAGTTGAAATAATGTTTGAGCAACACTCATGATGAGTTTTGAAGTGAACACAATACGTTTTAAAATACCACATTTAGGCAATGCTAAAGTTAAAAGTGTTATTACCTGACAGGTCGTTCGGGGTGTGGTAGTAGGGTCTGTAGTCTTGGATAAGTGGGGGCACAGGGGGGATGTAGCTGGTGTCCATTGCTGGCATGCTTGGCGTACGGCTCAATGGAGAGGCCTGGTGGTTCAGGTTCAACACTCTGAAGCCAGATACAAAGATGGAAAGGCATGGTGTTAGAGACAATGAAGAGGAAGAAGAGGAAAGACATAACGGAAAAATTACAACAAAAAGAAAAATAAATTAATTTTAATAAGGCTTTTATTTAATGTCATATTTATTGGGTAAGTCACTCTCCCTGCTGCTTCCTCCACTGAGCTTGAAAGACAAACCTCCGAACAATATCAGTCAAGACTCATTTAAGTCAAATGAACCAGCAGCAGCAGTTTCTACACTGGTGTACATAATGAATTTTCATTTAATTATTAATTTAACAGAATATGAATTTTTTATTGAGAACTGGATTAAACCCATTGTGGTATTGTTTGGCAAAATTACCAAATACCATTTGTTTTAACTTTGAAAAAGAGGCTGGGAGACAGATGTTTCACAGTCACCACTCTTGGCTGCCTTCTGTCTGTGCTGTGGAATTGTAAAAGATACTTTTATGTTTGACTGCAAAATTCATGAATAAGTTAACGGCGAGATACAAAACTACTCTGGAGAGCATCTAAAAGTATCCACATTTCTATTTTTTATGAAATCAAAAAGGAGTGTGGCAAAATCACAGTCTACAGTACATGTCTGACCCTTTGTTGATGATGGGCGGCGAGGTTGGGGACATAGAAGGACATGCTCTTTTGATTGCAGGCGCCATCGGTGGGGGTGGAGGTGGTGACTCCTGCCCTTCGTCCTCTGATGAGCTGTCAAGTGTCAAGTCTATCACTTCCACTTTCTTGCCACTGCTGCAACTGTCACCTCCAGTGTTGCTGGACGATGAGGAGCTCCGCTGATCTGAGGCTGCAGATGTTCGACATGAGCCTTGAGAGTAGCAATGACAGTGACACAAGTTTGCATTTGTATGAATGCTTATGATTTTTTTTTAAAAAACAGAGCACTGATGAGTAGTGTGAGCATGCTCAAATGCACACATACACATTTCCCTATTCGCATATGAGATACAGTGTATTTGTTACTATGGAGACTGGCAGTTTAGGCAGGGGTGTTATGATTGATGCTTAACCAAACTGAAACTGACATTGCATAAACAAAGCAGGGGCTGTAAATGCACCTTCTCTGTCTTTTCATACCATCTCCTCATTTAATCACTTCATGTCAAAGCAGCCTCCCGTCTCTAACCCCACCCTGTCTCCATTTGTCCCTCATGCTCTTTCTCACCATCCAGGCCGTTGTTGTAAGAGGCAGAGACCTCCTGCACTTCCTTCTTAGACCTCATGGGGGCCCAGCTGCCGTCCTCTTTAAACTGGATCTCATCACAGTCCATGCAGCTGTTGAGTATTTCAACGAAAAGCCTGAGAGCAAACATACACGTCATTTAAAAACCCATCCAAAATGTACACAAGCACACAGTTTGGTCTTTTTAAACAAAAGCTGACTGTGCATTTAGAACTTTAAAGCCAAGTAACCTATTAAGCAGTGTGCTCTTTGCATTAAAAATGTAATTATTATACAGTCACTACCTGAAGTTTTTAACTGACGCAAGCATTTGAAGAATACTGAAAAGTCTGGTGGAACAGTTATGACGCATTTTCTACATCACCCAGATTTTCTTTTGAAATTTCAAGTGGATGACTGCTGCCTTCCCTGCAAGAGCAGGCTACAAACCCGGCAGAGTCCTTTGTTAAAAAGATATCAGTGTTCACAGTAAAAGACCTGTGCCTGTTTGGTTCAGTGGGTATAATTCATGAAGGGAGAAAGGAAAATGGTTTCTCAACCAAATTAAACGATTATGGGGGAAAAAGCTCATTTGCAATTTGCAGCCAGCAGTGACTGTGAGCTCTACTCGCTTTCAGATGTTTCATGCTCAAAAACTGAATTTAGTGACCGTGTTTCCCTCTGAGTGGATGACATGACATTTTGGTTAAAAGTTCTGAAGGTTCTTTGCACTTTTTCCAAACGGGTCACCTGCATGTGATTGTTGGGTGACTCACCCATCAATAATGAGGTGTTCATATGGGGCTTTCTTGTCACAGACAGGACACACCCAAGTGGGCTTCTTCTCATTCATCTGGATGTAGAGCGTGGCGTCAAAACACTGCAGGTGGGAGCATGTCAGGGCCCGGCATGGGATCATCAGCCGCATCTTCCCCAGCTGCAGTGCACACAAACATGTAGACAGGGCATGAAGATAACAGCAAAGATGGAGGGCATATGGAACACACAATTATCACAAATATAACACACAGAGAGGATAGTTGATGCAGGCTGAGATGACAATTTGACAGGAATCGTGTTATTTATTATTCATACAAGCAGGAGTCGAGTGCATGGAGGTATGTTGAGACACACATAGAGAGAGGCAGAGACACAAAAGAATGGACAGACACAGACAAGTTTGGGCATGAGTGACTCTCTAAACACTGCCTTAAAGTCATGAAGAGAGTTTACCGGGCAGAGCAACGACACTCGCAGGCTGGTTGTGGCTATTTCACTGTCTGGATCCGCTGTCAGCTTCTCTTTTACTGCAGAATAGAAAGGATCACACACACGTGAGTGACACACACATAACTTACATAAGAAAATCATGAAACTTACAGGGATATGAACGTGCTGTCCATAGAAGATCATGCAGTGACCAGTTGATATTTGAGTTATAGAAGTTACTTTCATAATGTTATGACATTTGCAGCATCAATACCCACTGGTATGGACCGCTGCATTAAAAAAAAAAAAAAATGAAAGCAGAAACCCGTCCTTACTGAGTGCCCTGGAGTGGTCCGGGTTTCTGATGCCTTTTGCCCGTAGTCTCTGTAACAACACTGTGGACGACTGCTGCTTCACCAAGTAGACAGCCATAGAGTAACTCTGTAAACACAGAGGGATTCAATCCAATAATATAACAAGGAGCAAAAGATAGTATCCTGCACACAGTATCTGCATGTAGGTGTGTTTTCCATTCAGTTTCAGTTTTATCATCTCTTACTTTCCTTCACCATTTTATGCTCATTTGTAATATTTTTTTGTTAAATAAGCTCTTACCCTTCCAATTTCAGCTGTCCACGACACCACAATGGTATTGGGGACAGTCGTGGACAATCTGACCAGTGAGGTAATGTTGATGGGCCGGCTGGGCCGCTTGGGCTCCACACCGTTTTTGGTTGGAGGAAGATAACCCTGGATAAAAGAAATTCAGACAAGAACCTTTACAATCACCATCAACGTTTCAGATTTTATCCCACATTTGATTATTATGTGGTTCACTCCTGCTCCTCACCGGCAGGTTACATGGCTTCCCGTTGACTTTCACACACAGATTGGGTGGGAAATGGTCTTCCTGAGGACAGCTTGTCTCGGACAGGCAAAACCGCAGCTGAACTTGAACTGAGAAATCACATTTGGTCCCCGAGATGTCCCTTTGAGTACAGACACAAGCATATCATCACACATCCGTGGAGACCATGTACACTTAAGAATACTTTGTAAACAATTCAGCATCCTCCATTGACCAAGAGGGCTTACATTGAGCTGCTGATCTGCTGCACTTGCTGTGGTGTTAATGCAAAGGCGAAGCATGTCTCCTGAAATCGCTGACTGTTGTCTGAAGCTACAGAAACAGAGGGAGAGAGCGAAATAGTTATTTTTAATAACTGGGAAAATTACACAAAAAATAAAAGGGAATAATTCAGCTTTCTAACATCAACACTGTGTTTGTTTGTTTTTTTCACAAATAATATGTTAAAACAAAATCCCCGCACTGCAAATAATCTGGGACATGCCAAGATTTAAAATCTTATTTTTAGACCTCACAGATAATTTGCCTTCTTTTAAAAGCTATTTACTTATTTGTGTCATTCATTTTACGGAAAAATCTTAAATTGAGCATGACCATCTAATTTCAAGATTTCTTATCAACTGAAATTATTTGTCCATACAGCGCACACACGCGCACACACGCACACACACACACACCTGATGAGGGGGACAAACTATAGTTCTGTACGTGAGTCATGTTCCTCCTCCTCCCCTCAGCCTCTCAAACAGCCATTATTTTCTCGGTAATGACCCATCTTGCTGCCCACATGATATATTTTTTGTGTGGCATGTATTTATCGTACATTTCAGGTCCTTCGTTGTTTGAGTGGCAGCCTGTATAATTCAGAACAAAATCATATGCAATGAATGTGCTTTCCAACAACAGTCTTCCTCCTCTTCATGCACGCAGGCTATAAATAGAAAGTGCTCTCTCACTCTCTCACTCTCTCACTCTGTCCTTGCTTGCTCCTGCTCTCTCCCTCTCTCGCTCAGCTCTCCATCACTCTCATAGTCACCCCCTCTCTCTCAGTGAATTTGTTTCTGCGTTTTCAATGTGTGTGGTTAGGAGATATGAGGAGGATTGAAATGGGCCTTGAATAATGTCTTCCCTCTTTCATTCTCCCCTGCCATACACACACATGGTCTTGGTATATTACATTCACCCCAATGCACGTGCAAACTCAAATAGCTATTTACAGTCACCGATTAATAATAACTTTTAAATGTTCTCATTAGTCTGAAACATTAAATTTAAACTGCTAGAAGCTAGATATGAGGCTGACACCTTGCACTGAATGCTCCGATCCATAACCTTGTTTACTCTTCAAGGCCAGACGGAGTCTGATTCAAATCATAATGTTGCTGAAGCCCAATATACTGCACATATTTCACTCTGTAAAGTTCATGTATGGCTACTTATGTTAGATAACATAAAACATGGACTGACAACTATCCACTGTCAACAACCGTTAATCTCATTTGTTCAACTGACACAAAATTCCATGTGAGGTTCCAGTCTCATATATATCAGGGACAGGTTAAATATACAAAGGTATCAATATGATGTTATAAGATATGACAGTCCTTCGATGTATGATATTATAAACCATCAGGAAACAGGGAAGCTGAGGCACATAAAGCACCCTATAGTTTTAAATAATGATTTAAAACTGGAGGATGCTGCCTACACAGACTCAAAAAACAACATGAACTATACTGCATGTTCAAAAAAGACTAGACAAAGCCCAAATCTTGATATTAGTTAACTTCATTATAGTCATTATTTAGAATTAGATTGATAACATTACATGCATCACATGAATAATTTCAATAAAACCAGTCTCTATTTACTCCTCACAAAGAGCAGACAAAAAAATGAATGACACTGTGAGCAGAATTGTAATTACTCTTATTAACTATATTCTAGCCACCGCATGGAAATCACTGGGACATTAATTTTGAGACACAAGCCTAATTACAACAAACAAGCAAGAGTTTATAGCGGATCCCTCCAACCATGCATGATCGAGTTTCAAGAGTTTGTTCTGACGTCACATCCCAGATGATGAGAACTTGCTGTATGATTTAAGAATGGTGTGAAGTCAACGTTACAGGATTTCAAAAGAAAAGAAAGTGTCTTGAGGATGGACTAACGGCCTGCTTGATATCATGCTTTAAAATAAATTCAGCTATTTTGAAACCTGCATTAACTGTCTGGAATAATGTTGAACATGTTATCACTATTGTAAGAGTGCATACTGAGAAAGAGCCATGGTGCAGGGAGTGCATGACATAAAAAACCTGCAGACTGTGTTGTCCGTGGAACATTGTGTTAATGTAAAATGTAAGTGTAAGAAGACAGATGGTGGGAAGAGTAACAGATGGGGAAATTGACCTCTAACGAGTTGATGTTTCTGGTGTGAAGGAAATAAACTATGGAAAATTGACATTTTGTTAAATCATAAATGGAACTATAGGAAAAGGTAATTCTAATATACCGTATTTAGAAACACACTTTTAAAGTGAGTTTAAAAAAACTGCATATACACACTGAATGAAAATACACACACACACACACACACACACACACACAGCTACATTAGATTTAACCTTAACCATTAACTTAGAAACGGTAAACATATTATAGTATAGTATTATTTATAATTTGGGGATGAGGGTAAAATAATCTTTGTCATCTTCAACATAAATTCTCCACACAGATAAAAACTCTAATGAGAGATAAGACACGTCTTTGCATTCAACACGTTTATGTTTGCACAAAACTACATTTAAGAATCAGTTCTTTCTGAGAATATGTTCTCATGGAAAATTTACAGTGAAATGTGTATACATTCTCTCTCTCTCACAACTACACCAAAACCCTGCAGTGGTATAGTATTTCACAATAGGAATAGGGGGAGACTACAACAAGCTACACTAGTGGCCAATGGCTGCTTTGACGTGACAGAGAGTAAAAACCTAGAAGTGAGTTTACGTCTGGATTGATGACAAGATATATGAGCTAAGCTACAGAGAATTTGCTCAGCTCTATAGCCTGTCTGCAGCACAACAGAGCCCAGCTGGAGTTTATTAACTTGTTAGTGGTATTGCTACTTATTCTCTGTTTGGTACACACACACACACACACACTCACAGGCTTAACAAAAGACTATAATTCTTTCAACGGCACTCAAATTTAAGACAACAGTGCTAGACATATGCCAAATAAAAGGTCAGATCTGGGTGTTACACCCACACTGTACATGTGAAAACCTTCCAGAAGTGTTTCCTTCTCTATGCCCTGACTGCAATGCTTCCCCTTTATTATCTGCATAAGGGCGCTGTACAGTTATATACCACCCAGGCTCATTAAGGCATTCCAGTGGGTTTACAGGACCGCCATGGCTGGCATTAACATTTCTGCCTAGCAGCTGGCTATGCTATCTCTATCAGTATATACATCGTGGCAGGCCTTTCACAATAAGATGGCGTCTTGCAGTATATGCCAATGAGCAACATCACTATAACAAGCGACGGGTTATAACCTTGTGGCTGATCAGTGTTTGCCACATGTAAGCGAGTGTATCCTGAAGCACACTGACAGAAACATTTAACGACAGAAACGAAAGAACTGTGTTGTTTAGATCTGTGTTCAGCTACAAGAGTGATAACGTTGAGCGTAACAATCAGGGTTCAGGTCGGACTTTTCAGACTGCCGTTGGGGATGATGACATCAATGATGCATCAACCCAGGCTTCAAAGAACAAGATGCCGGTTTAATAAGCTCAGAGAGATGGAAGCCATTTTGTGTGGCGTGTTTATAGTTCGGAGCAGGCAGGGCCCCTCTGTTGATGTTCATTTGTTGTGGGAAGGCGCAACTGTTTACAGCAACAAAAAGGTTTTGCACGGGATCGTGCAGGGGTCAGTGTATGTGCTGGTAAGTGCCAGGTTGTATTAGGATGTGTGCTGATGTGAAGAGGTGGTTTATTGATTCCTGCACTGAGGATGTTTCAGAACAGATCACCACAGTATCCTGTAGTATATTGCTGATACTGTATGTAATTCTATTACTGATTTACCGAGGTGATGCATATTTCATTGATTTAGTGTGGTTGCTCAAGGACACTCCAACAGGGTAGTGCCAGGATGAGGAACTGCACCCTGTGCTTATAGATGATGTGACCATACCAAACAAAATACACATCCTGCCAGGTCTGCTGCAGCTGATCAACCAAAGTAATTCATAACCAAAACAAAACCATGTCATGATTTAATGTTTCCTGTTTTCTAGTTACTACAGAATTTTAAAATGTACATTTTGGTCAGTAGTCAATCACTATTTTCTCACAACAAAAATCACAGGAGGACAGACTTTTATCCATTTTGGTATTTTTGTATTAAGTTGGGATCTTTGGGTAGTAGGCTATTAGTTAGAATAGAATAGAATAGAATCGCTTCATTGTCATCATACATGGAGCATGACAAAAATACAGTAGCTGCCACAGCACGGTGCGTTTATTATACATATTAGAGGAAAAATAAGAATATACTGCAAAACAAGTATCTGTTGGAGAGGAAAACCTCTTCCGACTATAAACCTGCTGACATGATTCATGTCCTGGCAGCAAAGTTCCATGTTTGCGTTGCTGGATGAAGAATTTTCTTAATTTAATTTTTTTGGGTTCCTCAAATACCATTGTCACCTACTGTTAAAACATGCAGTAAACAAAATCATAATATGTTCTCGACAGCCTTTTCAGGATGAGGCACAGATACAAAACCAAGAGACTCGTTTTCTGAACGACATTTGAAACACTTTAACTGCCTCTTTTAACGACTTCACAAAAAAATTCCCATATAACAATCTATTATGCACGAAAAGCTCATCAAACGCCTGCATCGTTTTCCAGGAGAAATACTGATTAAATCATGTATAATGCACATGCATCTCAATGATATCCATAATGAGTAGAGTTCTCTACGGAGGATGGATAATGATGAAGATGAGACTGGAGCTCAACCAGTGAGGTTGCAGTGGTAAATGAAAGACTGTCAACCAGATCACACTGGCAAAGCTAAACTGTGGTCCAACTAACCATTCTTCCACAGAGTGATAAGACTCAGCCAACAGCAAGAGTGCACGAGGGGGGAGGGTGATAGTGCGAGTGAAAATAACTACATTTGCACGCACACAAGAAACCAGGTTAGTGTGAGAAATCACATTACAGCAGAAAATCATAGGATACATTAACACTGTTAATCCCCAGCTACTGTAAAGATGAATGTAAAAGCCGTTGATCGGTAGCCACACTTGTTTCCAACTCCTCCACCACATGTGTGATGCAAAGCTGCAATATCTGTTGTAACAGGTTTACTGGGGATATGAGCTGCAGCAGTGTTTAGTGACCGTGTCTGCAGTGAAAGAGCAAATAGTTTTCTTCTTCTTGCTATGCACGTAGGGATTCTGCTGACACACACCATCCACTTACATACATCACGTACCAACAAACCTCAATAAAGAGTACTCATTAAACTGGGATTTTGTAAGTGTTAGTTTAGAAATACAGACTGAAACTGATCTGTTTTCACAGCCTGCACACTTTCCACACGGCAACATACAGACAGCAACACCCATCTGTCATGTCCCGACCCAAGTCTGGATCTGTACAGCACAATGCAGTTTGTTTAGGACTGCTGAGACAGAAGGGAACAAAACGTCTTTGAAAAGTCTTGACTTTGACACCAGATGTCAATACACTGCATCCAAAGCCTTTTGAATGAAACATCCATAGGTTGTTTAAAAACAGAGAAAAGGCAGGATTAGAGCAATGTACATACAGGGACACAAAACAACCCTGGTCCAGTACAGTATATATTGTATTGTCTTCAATTATACAATTTCTAGGCAGTCATTCCAATTTGTCTCTTTTTATGCTAAACTGCTTTTGTAAATAGAAATAGACTAAAACTTTTTCAATTTTTTTCCCAAATTAATTATCATGGGTCTGAAAATCATACATAATCAGTTTGGTTGTGAAAACAGATTTGTCTATTCCATTTTTAGAGACCAGCTCTTCTGATTATCACCAAAGAAGTGAGAATCAGAAGTGCTTCTGTAAAAACAAAATCCACTTAAGCATAAATATGGTCATCAAATCAGCTTTTTCCACAAAAACAAATATGTTTCGATTTTACAATAGTCAGAAAATCATAGGGAAAGTGGGGTTCAAGTGGGGGATCAGACTTAATCAAGTGGTTTCATTACTGCCCTCCATTACTATTAGGTTAAAGAGGGTCATCACCTCCAAGCAGCAACTGAATTTCATTTCCTAAGCAGATTCATGCACCACTGTGCGCCATCTTCCTCTGGGTGTTTCCTCCTCTTATTCGTTCTCTCTATGCTTCTCTGAGAACAATACGATCAACATGCATTATTTATTGGCGAGCAGGTTTGTGTTTTGAAAGTACTGCGTGTGCAGATGGGTGTGTATCTGTTTGTGAGAAAATGATGTTATTCAAATGAGGGGAGGGTGTGTTCAGCAGGCACAGGTGTACGCCTGTGAGATTTCATCACTTTGCATGCAAATTTTAACAGAGGATGGCCATGGACACAGAGTGAGGCTGGAAGACAGAAGAGGAGAGAGACAGAAAAGGAAGGGAAATGTACAGGAAATGGATGGGGTGAGAAAGGGAGAGGGAAGTGGAGAAAGATGGTGGGATGACAGAGCTGTAGGCACTCTGTTTGTACATGCATCCGCAGGCAAATTAATCGCAAGATGGTCTCGTACTCCATTAAAATGCTAATGTAGGAAAATGTAGACATTTCCATATATTTGCAATATATCCCAGAATCCTAAGAGTGTTATTATGGTAAATGAAGGCGTGGCGCTGAATGCACTGCTAATATAAGGACAAATTTGACCGAGATAAAAACCAAGATTAAAAGTCTCTTAAGCAGTAGATTAAAAAGCAGACTGGATACAAAGTGTGACGCGTCAGTGCTGAGCCGTCACAACATTAGAGGATATATTCTCAATCAGCTCAGTGATGGAGTCTTTGCATTGAGTTTGTGATAAAAAACATTGTTTATCTTATACATATAGGATTATTTGTGCTTTGAGCTGCAGTCATCTAACTGGTTTGCAAGGGAAATACAAATACATGACTTGACTTGCAGATTTAATTATTAAGATTTAATAGTAATGAGAAAACCCTAGGAGCTTTTCATAGTTGTCATCTGACAATAAATGTGACTTGAATATCTGCAATCAGTTTTTCAATTATCAGGTATCAAACATACAATTATAGAACAGAATTTTTGGTAATTATGAAAGATTTTTCTACGCAGAATCAGGTGCTGTGTAAAATATGAAATAAATAAGAATCAAAATAATTTAATTAGACATATACTTTTAAGGATAATAAGGATCTCTACTATGATGTTAAAGAAGTTAAACAGTGATGTTTTTATACAGAACCAGGACACAACTTTTTTTTTTGAGACTCGACCGTGCACTGAAAAGAGAGTTTTGTTCAGAAATGCCTCACATGTGGTATCTATGGAGGCATGAAGCTAATTTTATTTATAAATGTATTACTATTAAAATATGTTGTTGATGGTCTACATGCATCCATTCATTAATATTCAGTGGCTCCACACAGATGAGTAATTGGTCTCACTGCCACAAATAAATGCATACAATAAAAATAATGACAATTCATCATGTGGTATTGCAAGTTCAATCTAGCCAAATCAAATTTATACCATGGCAGTCTATATAGGACAATATATATACAATTAGGTGCCATTATTCACCTTTACTGTAACTCTCAGTAACTCACTGTAACGCAACTCTCAGATCAATTAAAGAAAACTGAAGGTAGGATTTATTATTCACGTACTGGTTTAAAGTTTGTGACTAACTGCAAGTTTTCTTGATTGTTGATGGAGATAAACTTTAGAAACAATAAACACTATTAAGTTTTTTTTAACCAATTAAAAAGAATTTATTCAACTTTTGGATGAATGTTGGATAAGGCCTATTATATATTTCCACTTGCATCTCGAGAGAAATGTGCAACAGGAAACAGGAAACATAAACATCAGTGTTCTCTTTGAGTTCTGTCACTGCCGCAATTAGTATGAGAATAACATACTCATATAACTATCCACAATCACTGATGATACAGATATATAATAATGGCTTATGTCATATTTACCAAGTTTTTTCAAAAAAATTAAAAAACTGAACCAAATACAAAGCATACGATATTTAGTCTGAATTTTTTTTGTCAAAACTTGACTTAGGCCATTATTGTAAGAAGGTGACGGTAAACAGAATGATAATGAGAAAGAGAGAAAGAAAAAGATACATCCAGTTTTATAACTGTTCTGGCAAACACTGACAGTTATGTAATTCCACTATTCTCTATCTTTGATCTCTGCCATTGGCCACTATCAGCTAACAACAGAAAAGGCTCTTAAGCTGCTAAATGCTCCACTGTATTTACCAGCTGGATGTTCTGTCTCTGACGTCTGACTGGTACTGAGCAGGTCATGCGCACTGGGGTTTCTAGAACTTTTCCCTAAAAACTGCTGCTGTGGCAGAAACTAGCGCTATGAGAGCTGTGAACGTGAACTAAAAAACTTTTCAAAAGTTGAAAACCTCATCACTAAGAATGGCCCCTTTTTGTTTTTTAACCATCATTGATATCTTGCTATTATAAAAATCCTGATTATAAACTGACACACATATCGCATACTCATATATTTTCTCACCGAGACTTGTGGGCTTTATGAGTTCATCCAGCATGTCGTAGAAGGGCAGCCTCTGGAGCTTGACATCTGGATGGACCGGATGCAGTGTGGCTGATGTGGGTAGGTGGTGCGTCAGCCCGGTCAGCTCATGTTTCCCAGGGCCTAGCAGAGAGAGGGGCAGTAGGGCAGCAGGTGATGGTGCTCCACTGTGACAGGCATGACCCTCATAAGCCAGCTGTGTTAGGCCAGCAGGCAGTGCAGCGCCCCCTCCTCCCACCATTCCAGCTGTGGCCGGGTGGTGTGGTCCAGGCAGGGCCAGCTCTGAGTGGGATACCATTTTGGCAGGGAAGCGTCGTCGGTACAGCTCTTTGATCTTCATTTGCACGGCAGGGCTGCAGCCGGCCTTCAGCAGATGCAGTGCCTTGGTCAGCAGCTCATGTTTCCGACCGTGCTTGTTGCGCCCAGCGTAGCCCAGCAGGACCTGTAGCTCTGACACCCGCAGGCTCATCACCATTTGCTGTATTAAGAGGAGAATGAAAATTAGGATTAGAAATGCAGTGCTATGACCAATTTCTCCTGACTGATACAAAATCAGATGTATGTAAATACCAAGAACCAGTACCGGGATGATAATGATAATCAGCCTAGGTCCACAGACTGCTGTATGTGAATACACATACAGTATGTATGCAAATATACACACATATATGTACATACTGAGTAAAACTGCAAATGTGTCTTGTGATGTATACGGGGTAATTCCTGGTACCTGGTGTTTAATTTTACTTCCTTATGCAGTTTTCTGTAACTCAAACCCCAGCAGCTGTTTAAAAGAGAAAACTGAAAACACTAACTTGTACCATACGAAAAATAATGGTAATGTATAATTATCCACATATTAGAATTAGAAATAAAATTAGAATTATTTTTGTATTGTGGAATTAAACAGCCCCTAACTCACTCCTTATCATTTGGTTTTACTTCCTTTGGGCACTTTTACATTATCTTTTTTTCAGGAAACCACCAAGTCATTATGATGAAGAGGACCGACCTAAAGTGTATTCTGCTGCTGCCCTACTTTACTGTGAGTATCTTCTAAGTGCTAAACCAAAAATATCGTGAAGCTACTTTCATTTTGTGTGTGAGTGGCCCAGTTGTGAAAGAAACCTCTCACTTGGGTCCAGCCTTGGACATACTATAACAATACAAAGGACATATTTCTTTTTCTTTCTTTTTCTATTGTTTAATGGTGGCTGGAAAGCAACGTTTGGGCGCATTCCCACCAATTTACATTACTTTACATTATAAAATTTTTTATTCCAAACACACCCACACACAAACGCCATGTGAACGGAAAGGAAATGAGAGCCCCATGTGTCGCAATTTACTGTAAAACTAGTTTCACATTTGCAGTTCTTGCTTTCAGTGCCCACAAGTGCAGTAAACCAATGTATATGCATATCAAATCACAGCACAGAAGTTGAAACACCTAAAGCCATCAAAAACATTTTATATCAGGCAAAACAAGCAACGGCTCTATTATATAAGGTGATTATTTAGATGTTTTACTAGAAATTTGCAACATCATAACAGACTAAGAGAGGTGTGCATTTTTTATATGAATAAATCTAATGCTGAAATTGGAGATTCCTAAATGGTTTTCTGTGATGGGAGAAACAATTTAACAGCCAACGTCAATTAAAATAATAAAATCTCAGAAGCTGAAGATTCATTTTCTGTCTATTGACTAGGGATTTGCTACAAAGCTACAGATTTCCATCAGGCCACTGCCAGCTAAACATCCAATGATTGAAGATGTATTTGTGTGTGTGTATGTATGTGTGTGTGTAGTAAAACATAACATGCATAATATAGTCCAACATTAAGGCATCTGTCCTGAGAAATCTAATCACAAGTGGATTAAAGTTCTGTCTGTTTACACCAGGCATCAAATGCATCCTGAATGTGTCTCCTGTGATTGCTGGTGACTGGATCTCAGTTCCCTGCTCTATATGCAAATAATCACAACCTCATTTGTGTTCATTAAGACCAAAGGATGATGTTTGTGCCCAGTCTGACTGTACTGATGTGTCTGACGACTCTGTGTTTGTGTGTTAAAGCATGGATATCTGACCTGAGACATCACGACTCAAAAAGAAAAGGACCTAACACAGACTACAGCAGCAACCTTACTATTGATCAGCTCTATTTAAAAAAATACTTTTACTGGTTTTCAGTATTGCTGTAGATTATTTTTGTCTCTGTCAACAGATCAACAAATTATTTAGGACTAAAATGTTCATAAGGCCCAACGTTATACAATGGCCCAGTTTAAGAGGTTGTTCAGTCCCAGCAATGGAAAGGATCATTTTAGACAATCTGGGCTCCGACCAAGATTCACGCTGCTCAGTGTGACACAGCAGAGGCTGCTGTTTACAGACCAAACACTGCATTTTGTGTGCAGCTGCCACATATGTAGAGCTGCTCACACACACAGTGGTGTTTCCATTCCTTCAGGGGACATTACAATGGCTAACATTTCATGGAGACTTGAAGATGGTTGTATTCACACAGACATTGGCCCACCACTAAAACAACACAGGGGGCTGTTTTAGTGCAGATGTGTTGTTTCGTTTGCTGACCAAAGGGATGAGACAACCAAAATAATGTAACAGATTCATGTGTGTACAAACTTATTCAACAACAAAACAACACAACACAGTGGTTTGAAATACTGAGTGTATTTTACAACCGTGGAGTGTTATCACCTCTGTTTGTTACAACAAATCAGCAAAATACAGAGTTCAACAACTTGTCCTTTCAATTAAGTAAATGGACGACACGACACCTTGTTGTTGCATTGCAGAAAAAGCAGAAACCGATTTGCCTCCTTAGCCCCCTTGACACTGCTTAATTTTGGATGACACCCCCATGGTACCACCTCGATCGTGTCAGCACATGTCACCTCATTAAATTGATGAGAAGGTCTGATTTAGGGCTATTGTATAAATATACATGGCCTCACTGCGACCCCAAAAGGAGGTCAAGTTCCCACAGTGTCACTGTGAACACATTTACGTTCCCACATTATGATTAATACAATTACTCACCCACGCACACAGGTATTAACAGGTGTATAAAATCCAGATGTTACTACCAATCAGAAAACAGACCTGTTCCTGTCCTTCTTCACTGAAGACATATGGTAAAGACACATTCAGTGACCAGTATGTGAATGTAATTCTGATGCCTTCAGTCTGAACCACGCTGCAGTTATATAACACATCAGCCAAACACAGGCGGATCCTACAGCAGCATGGATCACAGGTGCAGCACGCAGGAAGCAGCTGTCTGTCTATGGATTTTCAATATGACGGGACACTATTTATTTACAGAATAAGAGTTATTATAATTCAATATTATTCTGTTTAGTGTCCCCAGACTTTGCCAGCACATACGGAACAAAATAAGACGATAGACTGCCTGTGTGTTTCCTTTGGCGACATAAATGACCTGTTCCATGAAATATGCATGTGGAAGTGGGGGATGTGAAAAAATGATGGCACCAGCTGACCACCATTTCTCTCTGCCTCTCACACATAGGAGCGTGCATGCATTCATGCGCACACCTAAACACAAACACATCACACACACAAAGTCCCTCACCTACTCTCTCTGCACAGCAAACACTCACAAAAGAGAGACGAATACACACAGGCACAAACACTGGCTCACATAATACTGACACACTCGGCATACACACACACACATACACACACTCTTCCACCATACTGCAGATGTGTAACATTCCTCTGGCTTCGCAAAAAGAGGGAAAACAAACAGAGGCGAGAAAACAGTGGAGCGGGTGGTGTTGGAGGAGAAACAGAAGAACAGCTCTATGCTCTCACTATCCCCTCTCTCTTTATGCTCTTTTCACCTCTCCATCAGTCAATCATCCTCCTTACCAAGACAGGGGACCCATAATTCCTGTCTCTTCCCCATATATGTATACCTTCACTTCACTAACATGGCCTCATTACAGTAAATCATAGCTACACCATTAAAACCAGTTAACAGTCTTCATGCTGTGGCTAATTGGTGTATATGATGTACAGTTTGCTGTATAAGCAAATAAGGAGTTTGATCAAATAATACTATGGTGAAACTATTAGGACCAAGGTACCATCTCAACTCATATTGTCTGTCATCAGAAACATTTCCAAATGTAATACCTACATTTAATGGGTTAATTAAAAATCATTTACAAATGATAGTTTAAATAATCCTCCCAACCCTAATTTGTGTAAAATATGCAGTTTGGTGTATGTGTAAATCCTGGCCTGTTGACAGAACTAAACAGTGCCTGAGGTACTGGTTGGTTTAGTGATGACTTTAACAAAGAGGAACTTCGGAACTTTTTTAAAACAAGGAATGTTGTCATTAGAATGCGACAAGAGTGTATATGGTCATAAAAGCAAAAATATAACTCTACTCTACTGTTATAACTCTACTATAATTTACACTTTAAACACAAAGATCTGGGTTTCTTGAAAGCATGTCTGTGTGAGAATGTGCTCTATTGTATTGTTTTACTGCAACAACTTGACATGTAGGTGCAAAAGGAAGCTGCAACAAAGAAGGGAGGGTGAAAGAGGGAGTGAGGATACAACACAAAGAGAATAACTAGAGCTAATGCACACAGCATTGCAGACCACTCAGGGTTTTCAAAGACAAAGCAGAGATTTTTGCCAGCCGTGGATATTTTACACCACAGGTATAGTTAAACATGACAGCTTTAGTCCAAGAGAACAGACGAGGATTCACCTGTGACATTCTCAGTGACAGAATGGAATGGCCCCCAAAACAACATGATAATAATAAGCATATGATGCTAAAACTAAAATAAAACCACACAAAACACACAATGATATGGTAAATTTGCTTCAAGGTAGTAAACCACTGTTCCACAGTTCACATGGAAAAAAAGAAAAGAAAAAAGACACAGTGCACGTCATATTATTCTGTATGACTGAAACTCCATGCTATCAGAAGTGGAAAACACACATAGGACAATCTCCTTTTCCTATGACAGTATCTTTTGACCTTCTTCTTACCTCTATTACATCTGCATGATTAGAAAGTAAATTATGAAACATGCAGATTTATCAGGTTTTAGGAGACCAAACACTTACTACAGTCTTTATATTTCAACACAAGATACGTATATGTTAATGTTGTCTCATAATTTTTGTAGGAGATGACTCTTTAAGGGTTGATAACTCCATTTTCATCTAATTCTGCTTTAACTTTTTAAAAACACTTTGGGTCTTTGTGAATTTTACACTGTCTGACAGTTCTGATGCTTGGATCCCGTATGGTACTCCAAAAGCTGTTGCCACAGAATTGGTCCAGACTTGTGGCTTTGGCTCTAAAGGGTTGCCCACAAATGTACAGCTTCAGGTCTTATTCACCTTTTCATATGCCAAAAAGAGGTGTAAGTGGCAAGTGGAAAAATACTGTGTTTCTGTCTGACAGTAAGATGCGAGGCAGATGGCAAACTGGGAAACTCATGTGATCATGTATCGTCTAAAGCATAGATTCTCAACCGGGGGTCCGCGGACCCCTAGTGGTCCGTGGTGAAATTGCAAGGGGTACGTGAAAAGGGATTTGACAACATGGAGAGATTTAACTTTTTAAAAACACTTTGGGTCTTTGTGAATTTTACACTGTCTGACAGTTCTGATGCTTGGATCCCGTATGGTACTCCAAAAGCTGTTGCCACAGAATTGGTCCAGACTTGTGGCTTTGGCTCTAAAGGGTTGCCCACAAAATGTACAACTTCAGGTCTTATTCACCTTTTCATATGCCAAAAAGAGGTGTAAGTGGCAAGTGGAAAAATACTGTGTTTCTGTCTGACAGTAAGATGCTAGGCAGATGGCAAACTGGGAAACTCATGTGATCATGTATCGTCTAAGGGTTGGTGCTTAGATCATTTTCAGCCTGACTTAAATAATGGTAACTACAATATCCACTCCCCAATACAATTGTTAGATGAAGTTAAATTACACACTTTCATAGATAAATTTTAAGACATTGTATTGGAAAGTGTTTTTCCCCAAACCTTTCAAATTCTGCAGATACACTGTAGACTCTTGTCAGACTGGTGAGTGGAGTGCAGGGTAATAATTTGTTATGCCCAGAGCTGGTAAGAATGATGGATGGATGAATGAGATGATGGGGGATGGGAAGAGAGAGCAGCTGAGCCTCCAAACCAAATGAAATTCTCCACAGCTTCAGTGAAAACACAGGGCAGAGGGGGAGGGAGTATGGGCGGAGGGTAGAGGAGAGGACAGCTTCGATGGACACGTTATCAGAAAAGTAAAAGATCCAGCTATTCTAGATATTTAACAACATTTTAGTATTGTTACTATCAATTTTAAGGACACAGCCTTGTTTTTACTGTCAGACCGTGTATACTACTACTAGGTTTTCCTTTTATAGCAGCATTTTTAAACATAAACAATCTCAATCCAGACTGACACACCTAAAAGAGTCAGAAACACCGGGCATGCACGTATACTGTTGTTAAAAGGAAGCAAATTGTTGACTCAGCACTTGGCTGCTTAGAAAATGCAAAAAACACAACCAAGAAACAACAATGGTGAAAAGTAACTGTTATTTTTTTTTTGTTTGATTTTTAAATGTGTTAAACCAATACACCAGATGCAGCATATTTCAACAGAATTTGTATTTTTTTTTATTGTAAGATTTAGCTTGGAGATGTTTATGAGTGCTCAAGCCTTGAAAGTGATCAAAATATCAGTAATCTATATATGCAAACAATTCATGGGCCCTCCACTCCAGCTTGCCTGAAATTACACCACCTACTTCAACTCTATTACAGCAATATTTCAATACAGAGCACAAAGCTATATATAGCTTGTTTCCATTCCTTTGCGTTATCATGCACAGGGAGACAAAGATAGAAGTTCACAGTGACACTGCTGCATCTGTTAGAGGCGTGGGTGTTACTAAAACACCTGTATATCGTATAGGCACGATTACTGAATCATGCAAACTATCTCTTGCAGACTTGGTCTCTCTCATTCTTACAAAAACCCCCACACACACACTCATCTCTATCATAAGCACACACTTTTTACATTGGCGCGCAGCTGCGAGCACAGTCTACTGCAGAGGAGTCATAATTAAAGGAAACAAGAAGCACGGAGGCCTGCTTGATGAGGAGGGACAGGTTGGAACTGGCCAGCAGACAAGATGTCCTAAATTGACTGTTTCATCTGTCAGGAGAAACTTGGGCCTCCAAAACTGCACAGTGGGTCTTGGTTCTGACAAGGCCAGAGTCAAAAGAACAAGTACAACCCCAAGCATTACCTTATTTAAACTAACATTTATATTTCAAAGAGTCCTCAATTGTCTGTTCCAATTACACACAGTTGTCAATTAAGATAATGTATTTGCCAGAGTAAAAATAATTCAGGTTCAAGTTATTTATGTGGCTCAAAACCTCAGAACTGAACATGCAAAATCTGTAAATAAAAAGAAGTTGACTCAAATATTTTCAGAAATATGTTTATGCAGGATGTATTCAAAGTAAAAATTATGAAATTTGAGAAGATGAAGTTAAAAATCTTGAACATAATAGCAACTATTAAGGTTGTGATCTGTGAATTTCTGACACTGTTTTATATATGTTAAAATGACTAGGTATTTGAGACTAGAATGGAATTTAAAATTAAAGTATGTTTGTGCAATGCATAAACATTATGTCAACACCTCAGGTTGATGAGTGTTTTGTTGCCAAACTTAAATCATCATTGCAGTGCAACAGCCTATTAAAGTATTGTTGGTGACCATATTTCTCAGTAACAATACTTTGTATTTATCACCACAATTTACACAGATTTTAACTGTTGCTTTCAGAATGATAACAGACCTTGTAACAAAGCAAGTCATCTCAAATCAGTTTCATGACAGTGAGTTCAGTGAACTTAGGAGGCCTCCCCAGTCACCGGATCTGCATCCAACAGCACACCACTGGGATGTAGTAGGAGAATGGAATATTGGCAGTAAAAAGCTGCAGCTGACAAATCTGCAGAAATTACATCAGGCAATCATGTTATGTCTGAAAAGGGAGAAAAATGCTTTTCATAATTCCCACTGCACAAATCAACATAATGGAGAATATCCTTTCTTTGTGGTCTGCTAATCGTGGTCTGCTTTTTCCTGCTCTGAATACATTTACATTTGATTTTTATGATAATATGTTTATTTTACAAAACAGGTATCATACCTCAAAAAGCTCATAGCATGCCAATCGCTATGTGCTGTTATTTACAGCAGTTTTTAAGCCAGCATAACCATGAAATTAAAGAAACTTCATTTCGACTATTGTTTTATTTCTCAAGGACAGTGCACATTTACTACGCTGCTGTATATACGCCAGAAAGGCTCTATAACAAATTTATCCAGAATCAGGATTGTTTCTGTAATTCATCTAAATCATTAGGGTCATCACGGGTTTGAACAAACCCTTCTTCTGACTGTCGTCTCTCTCCATCTTTCACAGTCATGTCAAAAATAAAAGCTATTTGCAGCGTAGCGTCACATTTCATTCATTTAAATCAAACTCCAATTATGTGCGTGCGCACACGCACGCACGCACGCACGCAGACACACACACACACTACACACAAAAAGTTAGGGATATTTGGATTTCGGAATGATTGTTCTATTTGGCTTTTGTTTCAAGAAAGTGCTTGATATTACGTTACCATTGCATTCTGTACTAAAATCCCCTAAATTCATGATATAATATCACTGTGATATAATATCACCCAAAAGCCAAATATCCCTAGCTTTTTGTGAGTAGATATGTGTGTGTGTGTGTGTGTGTGTGTGTGTAAAATATCTTAATTGAAAAAGGTCAATTGATATTGATGTTTTTGTCAGTTTTTATCTTAATTACACACAGTTTGCTTTCAAAAGGCAAGCAAGTGCAAACAGAAAGTTCATGTGTAAAACGTACACACACAAGTATACCATGTTTCTCATGCAAGTGGATTTGGTTCAATTGAGCCCACATGTAAAGGGAAGTCAGAGAGACAACGCGCATGCATACCAGAGACCTGGCACACGAAGAGTTAGCATGCGAGGAGGAACATTTACACGCGGACACACATTCATTACATCAGGGCTCACGCACAACCAGCAAGGTCATTAAGCTTGGAGTGTTTGCATATGCTGGCCCAAGTAGCTGGTATGTGTGCAAAACCTCAAATGTACCATTCAGTCCATGACCATCAAATGATACGCACACTCTGACATTTTCTGCATGTGCATCTACAAAAAAGGCTGGTTGCTCTAAGCATCCCTTTTCACAGGCCTGAAAATGACACGATTCCACATAATGATGATGAATTCCACTCCGGCTTAAAGAAAAATTGTTGGTTCCAATACTGAAGTGGCCAGGCACAAATTTAGCCAGCAAAGGCAGACATATTTAGCCTGGACACTTTTTTTTCCATTGCCTGAGGTTGACACACACCACCACAAATGTTTTCTTCCACTCACAGGTAAAATGGAGAAAACAGGAGTTTTGTAACAAAACCTGGATTCTGACTTCAACTTGCAGCCTTCAGTAATATCGTGGTTTTCTACTAAAACCTCCACAGATGTGTCAAAAACTGTCAACTTTAGGTGGAATGGCAGAGTCAGTGCTTCCATCACTACATTGTTTGTATTTACTAAGGACGCTCACATGCTCAAATTACACTTCATCGTCTACAGCAAAAAAAAATCAATCTGTAACTCAATGAGGCAACCTTTGGCAATTTATAAATATATACATTTGGCTCATCCCATATGTAAACATAAGTAGTATCAAATGATATTTGTATCTCCAACAAAGACATTGTAAATCTTACAAGTTCACCTGTCAGACTGCATGTAAAGGGTTAAAACCTCATCTAGTGTTACGCCAAACAATGTATCCAAGAAGACCAAAGCAGGCACTTGAAGCAACCCGCATCTTTTCCCTTTGAGCTTCACACATTTGCTAGGAGGGCTTAAAAATCTATTCGCTTTTTGTTTTGAGGAGGTGAGCAGTAATGCAGTTCTTTTGAATCCCAGGGGTCGGGGAGATGGTGAGGCTAATAATGTTGTGCCAAGCAGTTCTGCAAAGGTTCTGCAGGATGTGTGTGTTTGTGTGTGGGAGTGCAGGGGTTGTGTAGGCGGATGGGGGGAGCATGCACACTACCTGGCCATTATATAAAGCTCCCACTCTCAGCTAGAGGGCTCTGTACTGAGTGCCAGCTCCCTCCCCATCCTCCACCCTCTCTGTCCACCCATCCCCCCACCTTTTAGGCTTCCAGCTTCTCTGACTCAGGCTTAACTCTGAAATACCTCTGCCTGTTGTTTTCTTTCCCTCCTGCCTCTGTGGTATAAAAACCAGTGCGCAGTGTGGATCAAATCAAAGGCTGTTTGGGACAAAATATGAATCGGATCATCCTTGCCCAAAGCAGGATCACTTCTATCAGCTGAGCTGAACTGAGTTCAGAATGATATCTCTTTTAATCGTTTGTACTTTTAATACTGTGCCATCAGCTGAGGATACAAGCTGTACTACCAGTTTGCTACAGGCAAACAGTTTACTCCTTATGTCTGAAACTCATTTCTTTCAAGGATGAATGGTTCAAAGTTGTGACGAGGAGTGTTTGTAAAGGGTGTAAAGGTGTCAAAGCAGTGCAGACACACACTTGCAATGCTAATAGTTTTGTGGTTGTTTATTAAGACCAAGACAGGCTGCCCAAGAAATGCAAGTGCAATATGTTACCACCAGTGACATTATCACTGACCTGACGTGTGTTGAAGAAAAATGAGGAACAGGAGATCAAAGCCTGAGAATGGAGCAAGAAACTAAAGAGGAGTAGGAAGGCACAATCTGCACCCACCCACCGCACACTTCACTTCCTGCAGACTTGGAGGAGGTCAGCAGACACCGTAATGAAATGTAGTGGAGACAGTAACCTGTGGCTGCAGGCTGTGCAGCAAACACACTGCTGGCTGAGTAGAGAGCAAAGAGATGACTTTTAATCAGTAGAGTGGCCTGACGGATGTTGGGTAACATCTAAGGAACCACCTGGGAAATGCAGCTACATTACTAAAGTCTCGTCCTGAGCATTATAGATAAGCTCACCAGGCTGGTCTGTGTTGAATAAAGTCTCCCAAATCAATGTCTAATCTCCTTCACATATCTCACCACAGCTACATGAAAGGACAAAATGTGGTGCAATTTGTTTTTGGTGAATCTATAATCACAATGGGCAAAAAGATATTTCAAAGCTACTTGTTTTTTCTAAATTCAAACATGAGGTGACTTTCACAATGGTGAAAAAACTAAAAACTGTACTGTAAACTGTAAATATAATTTTCAGAAATACATTGTATAGATGGTACATTGGAACTGCAAAGCACATGACAGCAGTGAACATGAATTAGCATTGTACATTTAGTAAACATCTGCACATCTACCTAGGCCTATGCACAAACAAGGACAGTTCCCATTTAAGTAGGTAGATTTATTTATATCTTCTTATGAAAATGTACCTTACAGTGTGCTATTGAAGATGCTGTCACAGAGGTGTTAAATAAGTTTTAGCATTGGGGTAACAGATTGTGATGGTATTGAATGGGACTGCATTATGTTCAGAGCAATTTCTAATATTCTGCTCTTTTTATATTAGTGAATTGGGAGGACAAAATATTTGAAACACCTCTAAGTTTAATGTAGTTCATTGTGACAAAACTTTGAGCTATGACCTTATTTTATTGTATTTACACATTTTAAATACCATCAAAGATTTTTCACTCTCTCAACTGAATAAATCATTGGTTGCCATAAATTCTCATTGGACTTAATAAAGTGCAGTATTAATCTATTGCCTCTGTGGTCATTATTCCTCAGTAAAGAGATGATCTACTGGATCATCACTACATTTTTATTTAATTATGTACTCTAAGCAAAGCATACCAGTTTGTTTTCTTAAAAGTGCTGGGGGATTTTCTGCTAATAGCACCTAAAGAATGAGGAGTGTTTGGTGAATCAGTGTCTTAAGATGAGCTCCCTCAGTTTACAGGTCACTGGAGAGGCTACAGCATGCACTTACTACTATTATTAGCCATTAACCCTTGAAGCCTGTAGTTCAGGACTCAGATACATCTTTACAAGCTGGTTTGATATTGCCACAAAATCATAATGCCTTCATCTGTAAAGAAAATATGTTAGGCTGCAGGTGTCATTATATGACTTTGTAGAGAGATGATAAAAGCTATGATTTGCCAAGAAAATCAAAGACCTGGGCATACGCAGTCCAAATACTTCTGATTTGTTGCAGGAAAAAGGAAAATGGGGACATCTGAAGATGATACATTCATCTTTTGTGTATATTAGATAAGACAGAATTTACCTTTTAATTCTGTTTACTTCAGTTACATCTGGATTAACACCCGAGAATACGCAACTGCAAGAAAATCTTAATTGCTATCATATTATACTGAGTACTCTATCAAGAGCAACCAGATTGAGCACACTTACCAATATTATTAACTTTATACAGTAAATTAGAATAGTGAAATGTTTGAGTTATTTTCCCACATCATATCATACACAAAATCTCCTGCCAAATTGCTGCAACAAAGAGTGAATTATGAGTTACAAATATTAAAAGAGAAAGTGCAACTAAACTCCACAGACAAGTTCCACAAAGCTGCATGTCTTGGGTGGAGAGATTTATGAACGTCAAGGGGAGGGTCTGACAAACACACCAGGCTCCTAAATCCTGCAGCAGTACGAAGAAATATTTTATGATGGCAGGCTTTTATTAATTCATCCCTCCTAATTCACACCAAAGTTTCTCTAATATTCTACTATTTATTAACCTGACAAATCTGCCAGGAGGGAGGCCGGAGAATGCCTGACTTTCTCTTCCTGTTGCAAACACGCAGTCGAGTTTCAAACTGGAACCTGCCCATGTCCATCTCCAATGTGACATGTTTCCACGGCAACAGGACTGTGTAACAAAATCACCACAGGGGTTAAGAAACACTTAGCTTTAAAGTCAATGGCTACAGACAGCATGTGTTCTCACAGGACAAACTCTCACAGTGACAGAGCTTTTATGCTGCTTTCATTGTTGCTGACCTTATGGAAAATACAATATACAATACTATATAATGTAGCCTGGAGTGACAGAGCACATTCGTCATTGTTGTCTGGCAGCACAACTTATAAACTTCAATAAATATGGAGAATAAGAAAAAATGGTAATAAAACCTCTAGAAAGTTTGTTCCTATGAATTAAATGGCACACACCTCTGATGTACCAGTCTAGGACATCTCACACTGAGCTTTATTCATTGTGCTGTGTGCTGCCATACATCTTTAATCTGCCCATCACTAGGTAGGTTCTCCCACCATTTCTTTCTGATGGGGCTGTGAGATGCCACTCTTAATTATCTGGCATTAGCTTGGAAACATGCACGAACATCAGCACATGCATATACGCTTTTAATGGAGCAGCAGATGAAAATGCGTATGATTCACATTGGTAATTTCCATGTGAGCGTGTTTAAACCAAAAATTAACTGCAGCGATAATGACAATGACAGAGAGAGAAATAGGCAGGTGCTGAAAGGATGTAGTGGAGCAGAGATGAGAGCCTGTATCATTAGGGATTAACCTAGCCACAGGCTCTACAAATAGACTGTCTCCACCTATAAGCCACCAGCGCACAGACAGTTATTTGTATTCCCAGGTTGCTGCTGTAGCAGCTTCAGAGAAGAGAGAAGACGGTTCAAAGAAGCTGAGGAGGATCGGGACTACTGTAAGAAAAAAAAAATGCAATGCAACAACAGAGGACTTCACAAGCTTAGATTTTGTCTGGGCAGCTACATCACACTTTTATGCACCAGCTCAGCTGTAATAATGTACAGCCTATGGCAACCATGAACACAACATGTAGTAATGCCAACCAATATACAGGATACGATGAAGAGTACTGAACATGTCATCCACTGTATAGAGCTTTCTGACACTGTAGAATTTTCCCTCTGCTTTCTAACATCTGAAAGGCTGTACTCAAATTAAAAATTGATAAATAAATAAATTATGATAATAACTGCATTCTCTTGAAGATAATCATACAAATACAGATCCAGATGCTCTTTGGAATAGGGACTAAATTAAATAAGTTTTCCCCCAAGCTTCCAATCTGTGTTACAGACACAAAAATCAATAAAGCATGCTACGTTATTTTTTGATTATTTTCTTGTTCTTCTTCTTACAACTGATATCTTTGCTGCTTGTCTTAGCTTTTCATAATGATTTACTTTCATACATTATTATCCTTCTTTAGGCTTAGCACCGTTGTTTGGACAACAGACAGTAAGTTTGATCAGGAAACATGATCATCTGCGATGACTTCCTATATAAAATAATAACAATATCAAAGGGTCTGTTGAAGCCATATGTTACAGAGCAAGCCGAGATCTGTTTATGCAGAATACAGCACTAGAATATTAGATGTTCCTGTTGTTTCATTTATGTGGCTTCCCTTTCCATTTTCTCTCTATCTAAAGCTTCTGAGCTCTCTCTTTGTGGTGGACTGATGACTCCTGCCACAAACTGTTACTGCTGTATGTGAGCCTGCTGTATGAGTTCCTTCTGTCCTGTGGGGCAGGACAAAGTCATTCATTAAGTAAATGGTAGTTTTGCTTGATTGGTCAAATGCTAGATTCCCATTGTATTGTGGTTAAAAAGACCCCTTGTTGATTGCATGCAATCTAAATTTTAAAAAAAAGAATCATTCCTTTGCAGTGACAGCATTTCAGAACATCTGTGCCATGTCTGTAAGTTTGTGGTCTTGATCATGTCTTCACCAGTTTGCTTGCTTGCCTCATTTTTAACATTTGGCCTGTTTTGTCCAGAGGAATTCATTAGTGACTGGCCTAACTAGCCCAATCAGTAACAAGTAAATCCCTGCAAAAGCAAACCTTACTGAAAACTAAACAAAGCCCTGAGTCCATTTTGTTGGATCCTTCTACAGTGGTTATACAGTGCTTTGATATACTGAAAATTGGTTTATTTTTCATCTAATCTACAATCTCATATATTTTTTTTCAAAATTCTATAATTATCTCTTTGACTAATTGGTTTGCCTGCATAAATAAAGCAAATAGTGAAAGGTGCTTGCTATCACTTACAAAAGCCCCAACAGCATTTGAGCATTCAGTTAAAAATAAGAAATAACAAAACAGAAACAGAATCTGAAAAAATATACAACTTAGAGTCAATTCAGAAGATATGAACTTGTATCATGAAATCAACTGGCAGCTATTGTCATAAATGTGATAACTGTTTGAGTCACTCAAATATACTAAATATTCCTGAGTTCCAGCCTCTGCGCTGTAAGGATTTGCTGCATTTCTTATGTATATAGAATAAGAGACTGGAAGTCTCTGCATTTAATTTATGATGGACACTGCATTTAGTAATATGCAGAGACAGAAAAAAATGTTGATTAATTGACAATGAGAATGAATATTTGTTGCAGTCTTATATTAAATTTATGATATGAAAATGAGAAAAAGCTAGCCACAGTAAAGATGGTCTTCATAAAAAACTGCATTTGACAGTCATTAATCAGAGAAAACCCCATTATATACAGGCACTGGGGGGTTATATAGCACAGCCACATTTGGCTTTTAAAAAGAGGCAGAAGGTCCGTTCATTATGGTCTGTGTAGCTGAACAACAGCTGGCATAAAGGAGCATGTATAGATCCACGGCAATACACTGGGGAAAAGTCTAAAAATAGCCTATGACTGAGATCAATACATGCTAGATAGGTTCAACTCCACTTTACAAAGTTATATTACAACATAGTATCTGTGTAGTGACTACAAAAATACGACACACTTTTGGCGATCATATCTGATTACTGACCTCCGACTAATGCTGAACATTACACCTATACTTTGCATTATTTGATTCAAGTTGTACAAGCTCTCCGAATACGTACATTAAAATAGAGATAACACTAGAGCCTGACAGCAAAGACCTGGACGTATTGTAACTGATCAAACAGCTAAAAAAAAAAAAGAAGAGTGCCATATCTTATCGTTAACTGGTTTCTCTGAACCGAACATTGACCTTCCTGATAACTTGTCCATCCAGGCTGGTTATCATCTGTCTCGGGTAACCCAGGATTTTCCAATCCAGCTACAAGTGCATTCCTGTGGTAGAGTCTAAGCAACCTCTAACCAGGCAACATCATCGGAACCGTGTAAAAAAAAGCAGCGTGGATACCTAATCATAAACTAATTTACAGCAACATTCAACAAAACAGAAATTAAAACAAATGATTAAATACAAAGGATTCACTTTTAATACTTGAAGTCTATCTTAAGATACACTGTACATAATCACACAAAGTGTTGTTCCTGTGCGTTTCTGCCTTTTTGACTGATAAAGGACTAATAAAAACAGATGCTCAAGTAATGCCATGCTGTTTGTGCTGCCAAAGCAGAGAGAAATAATGCTGTCGAGTTTTCTGCTAATAAAAGATAAGGCGGTGGGGGCGTGGGCTTTGCTTTTAATGTCTTACAATAAGATGAAGGTAAGTGAGAGCATCAACACAGACAGGGATCAAATAATCTGAAAATGAATCGATAATAGTTATTATCTATTTATTAAGGTTGATGAAGTCGCCCTCTGTTTACTGGTGGTTTTAAAACCACAAAATATGGAACAGCAAAAGGATTTTCCAGATTGTAAAATCTCTGTTGCTCTGTATTATTGGGCATATATTGGCATCCAGTATAGACATTTTATTGGAATCTCCTTTGAGCCTATCAGGATCCAGTGATCTGATTGGTCAGGAGTTTGGCTGATGACAGGTTTTGATCTGTTCTCTCGAACTTAACTGGCTCCGGAGCAGGTTGGGGGTTACCATGGTGATTTACACTGGCAAGACATGAACCAGCTTCGTAGGACTTAAAATCCAGAGACAAGCGTAACATTAACTCAATAACCACAAGTCTTGCTGGGTAGCACAGACCATCGATTCAACCTTTACGTGTAGCTGCGTGGTTTTTATTCTGCGAATATCAACAGGTAACGTCACTTTGGCTGCAGACAGTCTCTACCCACGCGACGTGTGGTTTTCACATCACTTTACAAACATTAATATGCGATACTAGTATTAATGTTAGTAATAATAACAATGATATTCAGTCCAAACGTAATTTTTCAAACACAAACATGAAGCTGCGGTCACATTCGAACCAACTGACAGTCTGGAGCTCGTCGGCGCGACGAACGCCCCGAAGTCGCCGTTATCTCCCCTGAATATATCACCCAGCGAAGAGGCGAGGAGAGGCGGCTACAGAGCCAGGCGGTGAGCCGCCGCTTCCATATCAACACAACAAGCGGGGGATGATTTTAAAGTGAATACCGCCCCGCCAGCGGCGAGTGTGCAGAGGGAAAAGGTCCGTTTACACAAACCAACATCAACATAAACATGCTCCTGCAAGGGCTGGCGCTGTCGGATTCAATAAAGTTCCTGCTGTGTTTGAACAATAAACACCCAAACTGAAACAGCACAGCCCTCGCAGGCTTAAAACACTGAAGCGCTGTGTGACTTTACAGTCAAACGCTCGGCGAGCGAGGAAATTTAAGATGATTTCAGGCTGCGCCTTACCTTCAGTTCCGCACTCTCCGCCATCTTGTATTTTTTTGCGCAGGCGTGGTAAGGTGCTGTCACATGACTGGGACGCGCATAGCGCTGCGTGAACGCGCATCCAGCAACAACGGTGCGTTCAGGGTCACGCACAATTAGTTGAAAAAACAACAGCGGATAAGTATATTCAATAGACGTCAAACCTGCGGGATTGAGATTGTAATCAGGGCCATTGCTATTAAACAACTAGCAGGAATTATACATTTACACAATTTCTAGTATTTAATTCATTAAGAAACAGTTATTTCACGTAGACGCCTCCAAAATAGTATTTCACATTGCATTTTAACATTTGACAGGATGTTAGACTATTTTTCTGCCATTCATAGTTGCAAGAAACAATAAGTATAAATCCGCCAGTCATTTTGTAACTATTATAATTTTTCAATTTCCCAATATTAAAGTCCTATTTATATCTTTATGTGTCTTAATGTGTATGTGCACTTTTGCAATTGTAGGGTGAGTCTACTATTTGTTATCTGAGTACAGAGGTGATCAATTATATAATCACTAGGGAATTGCTCATAGGTGAATATTTGTTTTTAAAATTCATAACTTAGTACTTTACAGAACTAAAAATGTAAGTTTGATAAATGTGATCCACACCTCACAGCCATGATGATGGATGACTTTTGCTCATGTATACGCAGAGCAGTCTATATCCACTAATAATTGGTCATTAGATACTCCATCACCAACAGAAGTTTCAATCAGTTAAGTTTTTCTTCATTTTTTGCACTTCAGAAACATTAGAATAGAATTTGTGTGACAGAGGGGAATAAACATTAAATAACTGAAACTTATATTTTATTGGACTGGATGTGAGATTGGAGACACAGTATTTTTAAATTCTGATTATAAATCCCTAAAAAAGGCTTCTGTCAGGTAAGCATTTAAACAAAACAGCCCCACTGCTTTCAGTCAGTTTAAACTATACTGTGAAAAACTATACTGTATCAGGTGCACATCAGTAACAGAGAAACACCAAGCCTGGGAAAAGATACAGTGCCGAGCCAGTAGGTGGCACCCTGTCATTTCAAATGAAATTGAAGCCAAAACAGCATGAACTCAATTCTCTGCTCATGCTACTTTAATGTTTTGGTCTAAAAAACAACTTGTATTCCCTGTTCACGCTCAAGCTGGGACAACTTTACTTAGTGTAAAGGTTTAATTCTCTCTACAATTAATCTACAATCAGCTCCAGTCCCATGTCCATTATCAGAAAATGCTGGTTTCCACACAGACAGTGTATTGACAAACGAGTTCTGCTGCTCTGAAAGAATCACTGGGGTTTTATTATATTATTATATTGCTGCCATCTGTTGTATTGTTGATGGCCAATGATAGGACAGGTGCCTGCTGACCACATATGTTTAGACAAGCAAATTATTAATCAGTACTCCAGACTGCAAATACAGGGAGATAATATATCCAACAGGAAAATAGAACATTATTCCTCACTTAAAATGTTTCATATACAGTGTATGGATTTCATGTTTGTTTTCCTGTGTATGTGCGCCCAATAGTCTTTTAGGAAACTGAATGGATTACACAAAGGGTATACACACACGTAGGAGGGGTGACATAAAATATAAGATATAAATGTAAGATATCGCATTTAAGATTTTATCTTATATGCATTTTTACATGTTGTAATATTGATATATGCGTATCCCATTTCAAACAGCTTTTCACACTTTATGTCTTATTTAGTTTTAAATGAATAAAACTCTTTGTTGCCCATCATTCTCTGCTTATAGTAATAAACTTGTGTATTTCTGCTCTTGATCTGTTGTGTAAATATCCCCCATCATTTTCAGTGGGACCCTAATTAGAATTTTAAACTTGCTTAATTATGACAGTAATTAGGAGCTTTCAAGTCCTTGAGCCTGGACCTTTCAGCTATCTGTCCTTAAATTTACAACATACTCTATAGTTGTAGTTTACTTTTGGTGTGATTGAGGAAACAAAAAAAAAACCTTATTCTTTCCAATGAGTGAAAATGGTGGGCAAACACCCATGGTGTCATGGGGTCAGGTGGCCACAAAACACCACAAAATCAACACAGCACATGTGTTCATGCAACACATGTGCAAAACAACCAAAAAAGTTACTAACTTATTATGATGCATGAACAGTACAACATTATCTCAGAGACGCAAAAACGATTAAACAAAACAGCTACTGTCACTCCTGCCACTATACATTATATCACTACAGATGCAAAACAACTACAAAGAGATCCATCCATCCATCCATTCATTCATCCTTAGAGAAACAGAAACAACTTACTTAAAAGAAATTGAAAATGAACACAAAGACTCACAAAAACACAAATAACATATCTCCTCACAGGGCTCCTTTGTCAGTCATGATATGCTTGTAATAACATATCACACTTAACCAGGTTATGTATAATATTAGTGTATACATCAAAATAAAAATATAGAGGAGCCAATCACTCCGACAGCACTTCAGTTCAGTACAGCGTTGCAGGCCTTGTTAGTATTCAAAGGGAACTTGCTTTGCCATAGAAAGCAATTACGTTCACAAAAAATTAACATTCATTGTGTGTCAGTGACATTATGTGAGTATCTATCTCAGTATGAAGCATCCAGGGACCGAGAGCCATGTAATCAATATCTATTAGTCCTTCCATCAGAGGAATTAGATTTCACTATTAGATCAGCCTGCTCCCCTGACTCGACGTCAAACATTATAAGTTGACTGGACATGTCATGCACTGATGTAGCCGTCTAATGAAAGAGATCATGTTGAACTCAAATACAATAATAGGAAATATGATCCGTCTCATGTGGAGTTATTCTCCGTGGATGCCAGTAGGTGTCAGGCTCGCACCAGTGAAAGAAACAAACAAAATAAGGACAGAAAGCAGCTTTCATGTTTTATTAATATTGACATGGGTACATACATAAATGGTAAAATTATGGGTAGACTGTGTCAGAAAACAAGATTTTTTCAAAACTAGTCTTTGTATTTTTTTTGTCATTTCTAAACCAAATTCAACAGATGAGGGAAAAGGAAACGCTTGTGTGAGTGAGTGGCAGTTTACAATGTTTCATACAGTCTTCCTCTTAAAAACCAACTATCAGATGACAGGAAAAAGTTTTGGTATTGTCTGTTTTTCCTCACAGATGCACGTGATGATAGAAAAAACCCTGAAACAGAGGCAATCATGGGATCAGATTTGAGTTAAAATACTGCAAATTGTACACGGTACCTATAAATGGCTCAAGACGGTATTTTAATCATCACTTCAAAGTTTTTATGACACAATGAAAGTGTTCAAACCTGAACAGCTGTTTGTAGTAAGTGCTCACAATAATGTGCTCCATTTAAAACAGAACGATCCTTCTATTTTGGATCCAAGAATTTGGTATAGGACGGCAAGGTCAAATTCAGAAATGCTGCCCATTTAAAGTGCTTCACAACATAGGCAGTGTTACAAACAATCTCAAAAATCAATAATGAACCAAAGATAGATAAATAACACATATATGTAAAAACTCAAGATAATCATACAAGCAACAAAAGCCTAAATAATGACATACATTTTGAACTGAATATCACAGTTATACAAGCCATTGCACATTGTCACATGATATATATATATGTATATGTATATAGTGTTGGGTTTCTTTTTCTTTTCAGAATAGCTAAAGAGCGGACAGCTTTGATTCAGAGAGACTCCTTGGTTTCAGCTTCGCAGCTTCAGATCAACAATCCTTTGATTCATAACACAAAACTCCATGTTTAAGACCTCTTTATGCAAGAGTTCTGTTTTTTTTGAGGAGATGTCGCTGCAAAAATCTTCTCTGAGGCTTGACGTCTTCACTCAAGTGCTAGAATCAGAGGTGTAGCTATACAGTGGGTTGGTAATCCTTGGGATACAGGTGAGAGGTGAACACATGGGAGCTCTCGAGGTGGACCTGTGTGTGTTTTGTTTTTGGCTGTACTGGGATCAGGTGCAGGGTTGTGCCGGGCTCTAGGGAGGCAGCAGCGGGGGTTTGAATGTGCAGGCTCCGGTACACTGGCGAGGGGTGAGCATCTTGCAGGAGAAATGGTGAAGGGCGTCATGAGCTTCTGGGAAGAAACGGGTCCACCAGTGAAGACATGCAGACAAAGAGATAACACTTTCACACAATGCTGTCAAATTCATCAGCTGCGAGTTGGCTAAATGGATAGGTTCACATTTTTAAAGACTGTCTTAAAACAAAACTCACATGTCCATATGTGTGCTTTTGGTCTTTGTGTTTGTTTTCATAGCTGAATTAACCTACTACTCAGGCACAAATTTACTAATGGGCAATATGTTGATGCTGGATAAGCCCAACAATATACACCACTCACATTCTGTCCATCACTGCCCTAAAACCAACCACCAGTTAATTAATCTAAAAGCTGTTTAATAGAAATGTTAATAGTTAAAGTCATTTATAAAATAATAATACCAAATGTAAATATTTGCAATAGGGTTTTTGACTGCTGGTCTGACAACACAGAAAATCTGAAGCTGATAATGTTGTTGTTTTTCTGACATTTTGTCCAATCGATCGATTACTGAAGACATTGGATGGTTGTATTGTTAATGAGTAGTTGATTGCAGCCTTATACTTTGTTTCTGATGGAATAGCTCTTAAGTGCCTGAAAAATTAATTATCTTACCACCAAAAACAAATATAAATCTAATTTATGAAATAAAAGACCGGGGTCACAGGGCGCAGGGTGAAGAACCTGTTTTTAGAATTTTTAGAAAAGTCTGCAGTTATTCGGGGCTTTTGTAGCCTGTGGGCATTTGTATGCGTTGCCCGTTTGGCAGTCGAGCCTTGATTGTTATTCTGTCTATACTGATGAAAGAGTGATCAGATGATTTCAGTGCAACTGTTAAGAGACAAACTGCAGAGACTACTTACGACTACACTGATGACTTCCCAGTCAACACACACACAGTACTGTCAGATCATTTTTAATTAACGGAACTGTGTTTCTAGCCAGTAAAATGATGCCACCTGGGTTAAATGTTCATTCTTGTTTCAGTTCTAATAAAACACTGCAGAATAAAAGGGCTAATCAAGATGACACATTCAAAGAGCACGAGTCAAAACTGTGAGAAACAGAGACAAATCTGTGGAAAATATATTTCATTTATATTTCTTTCATGTGTTTTTTTGAGAAAAGAGGGTGATGAGTCTATTCTTCGCCTTTATAGTGAACTTCTTCACATTTAGTCTTTTTTGTTTTTAATGTTTCTTCTCAGGTTTTTATATTTAAATTTAAAATGCACAAATAGCAGACTGGAATCAGACTGAGCTTCATTTAAATTAATATTTATCTTTAATGTGGATTTTCACCAACATTGACCTTGCTCCAAGAATGAGTGCTTAAAATGTGCACTCATGTGTTGTCTTTAAGACTAAAGTTGAAAAAAAGGTGAACCTATCCTTTAATTTTATCTAACAGTAAATATTTACCACAAGAGATATTGAATAAAAAAGTAGCACTTGCATATTTATGTTTGTGCCGTGTATTCATGTTTGTCTTTGGACCAGATAAGATTACCTTTTAGCTTCTGCTGTATTGCATAACGAGCCTTTCTCTCTTGGTCCAACTCGCTGCACAAAGTGTCTATCAAAAAATAAAACGAATGGAAATAAAATAATGATCAAAAAAGGATTAAAGGAAAAAAAGAAAAAGTGAGCTTCTGTGTTGCATCTGAAGCAAAGAGGTGTAATGTATGCCGTTTGCCCCTATGGTATTAAGAGTGACCCCTCTGTGTACTTGAACCCTGTATTTAAACTACTGTAACGTTAAACCAATCCTTTAACGGCTGGCATTAGTTGCTGTCTACTGCATGTAACTGATACAGCACTACATAATGGTCTGTCTATTCAATTTTCCAGAGCATGATTTGGGAGAAAATAACCTTTGCATGCAAAACAATGCGGTTTCGGGTTCACCTTTTGATATCTGATAATTGAAAATGCAGAATTTAGTGCAGAGGGGAAAATATGGAGTTTACAGGAAAAAGGCTGGACACAAATTGCCAGTATTTCAATATGCAAGTGTCACTTTTCCTTTTACTTTCGAGGCACGTTGGTTCAGATTGATTGATATCGCCTATGTTATTTAAACGCCTTTTTGTGGGCAAATGTTTTTTTTTTTCTTCGTCTTTTCCCATAAACTTAAAGAGCATTGATTTACAGCCACTCTACAGTCAGAGTCTATGAAGGCACACGGTGTAGAAAGATACCAACCTCGAACAATCTGCAGCTGCTGGACCATTTCCTCTCTGTAGGACAGCTCGCGCTTCATTTGATCCTGAAAATTATCTGAGGAGAAGCAAAGGCCACATCACCAACTAACTCTCAGACATGGCGGAGATCATTTTAAAGACTCATTGTTGGATACAAAAGGCAAAAGAACTCCCATAAGACAGTGTGATAAGACACAAATCCATGTCATCCTACCTTTTAAATGCTGGAATTCTCTCTCCAACTTTTTCCTCAGCTCCACTTGCTCCACAAGCTGCTTCTGCAATTCCTCTGCAAAGCAAGATGAGTCGAAATGAGTCCATGTCAACACAGACTAAACTAATGCAAGGATTCATCATGATTCCCCCTGAAGCACGGAAACACTCACAACTGACCAAGACCACAATGCAGCAAAACACAACATCAACAGAACAATACAAACAACAATAACTGTTTTTTTTTAAATCATCTAGCTCACATGAGTTTGATTCCACTTATGCTACGTGGTTTTATATGACTTTCTGCGCACACACTGTAGCTGTGCATCAGCTCAGGTGCGTTTCCACCCTTGGTAACAAACCATTTGGCTGCTTTGCCTCCGCTCGCTGCCACAGTAATTGCCAAGCATCGCCTGGAGGCTGAGACGATAATAATGGAGTCCCAGGGTTTTTCCAAGCGTTGTAAAATAATTAGCTGCCGTGCCTCGGGGTTATGGCTCTGTTCCTTAAAATATTAATAGCCTCTAAACGATTCCCTCTTACAATAATAAGTCAAAAGCCCCGCATCTCGTGATTAAGTGGTTTAACAACTATGGGAGCACTTTAGGCCCACAAAATGTAAATTCACGTTTGGACCCCCCTCTCCCCCCACGTCATCGATGGCGTTGAGCTGCTTTTGGAATGAGGTGGAAAACAAGATTTAATATTGACGTAATGCATATTTGTATTTTTTATGTTTTGTATTTATTTAAATTTGGGTCATTATCTAGAAATTCAACCTAATTGCGCAATTATATTTAATTTGATTGAATTAATTGAATCTAATTTACATTGAATAATAAATAAATTTCCGTCTTAATTTAAGGTGTTAAATAAAAGGCTACGTTTTTTTTTCTGATGCTGGAAACAGCCTCTTACCTTTCGCCATGTTCTCCAGATCCCTCTCGTGCACACTGATGTCGATGCGCAAAGCGCCATCGGCTGCAGGAGAACAGACAACAGAACAACACATGACTGAACCCTCACTGGACTCATGTACATGACAGAGATGTGTGGGAGTGAACGGGCAGATCAGTCATTCATCACAGTCTGCAGTGGAAAACAGACTCACTACACAAACAAAACACAAACAGACCTTGTCTGTCTTTCAGCTCCTGGTATGGTCCCGGTATGACGCGCTGGTTCTGTGGTTCGGACCCTTGGTGAGCACCTAAACACGAACACGAGCAAACATTTCAGCCCAGAACGTCGCACTTTGCATTAATGGCAACAAATTGCTTCAGCAATTACCGCTGGGTCTGCGGGGGCCGCTGGATTGTTTGGCCCCGAAAGACGAGAGCTCCTTCTCCCTTTCATGCGCGTACACCTGCAACGTGGGCCAGACGATCACACGGTTAATGACGCGCCACAATTATCTGTCATTTACTGCACTTCTTCATGTCAATGGAGCCTCGGTTCCAATACAAGCAGGAGGCCGGAGGTTTGTTGTCAAGACGCTGAACACTAACAAATTACACCAGGATAAACGCACGTGTCGCTTTAATCACCCTGACTGAATGAAGTGCCCTTCATATGAGACTCTGACTCATATGGGTTTTTGCTCATGGGCACTTCGGCAGCACAAACGACTGACACCCTCGTTCTCATTCTCAGAGTTAGGGAACATGCCAATCAAATATCTGCATTTCGTATAATTCCACTCCATTTGATCTTGATTACACTTTGATCGACCTCCTCTCCTCTACAAACTCTTATTATATTCTCCACCACTGCGACAATTCAGCTGTCCCCCCACGGCGATCATTAAAGTTTCATTTAATCGAATCTTACTTCACGAAGAGGAGAGCCATTACGCATCTGTCTGTCCTCGTCTGATGACCCAGTGTGCGCGGAGTCCTCCGGTGACGCTGCTGCAGCTCCGGGGCTGGAGGCATCCGGCTGCTCCTGGCTCTCCTCCCTGGCCCCCGCCCCGGACACGCGCTCCGGGACTGGGGAGTCACGGTGCTCCCCTCCCGCTGAGACTCGGATCGGCTCGTCCTCGTCTTGTCCCCGGTTGGACTCCACGTCCACGTCCGGGTCGTCGTCTTCGTCCACCACGCTGTCCCTGTCCGGCGACACCGATCTGTAGCTGGAGCTCTCGCTGATAAAGTCCGGGGACAGGTAGCCGGCCCGCGCGCCGTAGCCGTCCCGGTTCCCGTACAGTTTGGCGATGGACTCTGCGTCTTTGACCACGGGCCTGAAGGCCGAGATGTAGCTCATCTTTCTCGCGGGCGTCTCGTCGCCGGATTTGTCCTCGTCGTTGCGGGTGGAGGAGGACTGGGAGCTGGGGCAGCGCTCTGCGTCCTGCGGGTGGTGCGCGTGGTGCGGCGCGTCTTTGGGTGTGTTCGCGCCCCGGTCGCTCTGCTCTGACAGGTCGAGCTCAGCCTGCCGGACGCCCGGCAGCTCGGGCGGGGGTTTGGGTGGGGATCCCGGGTAGGGCGGCATGGGGAGGCCGCCGGGTGTAGGCCAGAACACAGGGAAGGCAGGGTAGAGCGCGTCCTTTGCGCCAGGCCAAAACATCCCGGGCACGTTGGCTTTGCTCGCGTCGGAGACACCGTCGCTCTTTTTGGGACACAGTCCATAGCTGGGGAAGCCATAGGGGTGGTGGGGGAAGAGGGGTGGGGGTATTTTCTGGAGCATGCCAAAGCTCTTGCTGGGCACCGGGATGACGGGGTAACTCCGCGCGCCGCCCGCCAGGTCTCGTAGGCTGGCGGCGCTGCCCTGCTCCTCGTCGCAGCGCAGCGTTTTGTGGGGGATCTCCGGGGACGCGGTTCGGACCAGGCTGGAGGACGAGGCCTGCGACTTCATCGGCGACGACATGTCCGAGCCGCCGATGGGCAGAGTGCGCTTCCTGCTGCCCCCGTTGAACATGGCCTTGACATCCTCCCACGCGTGGTTGATGTCGTCGGCCGGTTTTTTCTCCGTCAGCTTCAAGTGGCGTCTCCACGAGTTAAAGTTGGCGGCGTCCGGCTGCAGATATTTGGACTCCGGGGTGCGGTGCGAGTGGAAAATGAACTTATTCGGGGAGAAGTACATGTTGCACAAAGTGCACTTGATGCACTTGGCTCTGGAGCTGTTGTACCTGGCAGGGATGAAGCTGCCTCTGCAGCCCCAGGCGCATTCATGAGACACGTCAAACGCGAAGTTCTCCGGCAGCTTCGGGGGGCTGTGTGCTCCCAGGAAGGACTTGCACAGCCTCTCGGCCTCCCGCTTGGTGATCATGCCGCAGCGCCTGGAGGAGATGGGCATGGCCCCGGCGCGCCGGAGCAGCTCCAGCTGGACCGGGGTGCACTGCACACAGGTGATGCCCAGAGCGACCCGGCGGTTGTGTATCTCGTTGTAACTGTAGTTCTTCAGGAGGGTGTTGGAAATCTGCGCCAGACAAAGTCTCTCCCTCCCGTCTATGACCAGAGATACGATGGGCACCCCGTACAGGGAGGTCTCACTCACTTGGTTTGGTTTGAGGGGGCTGGAGAAGCTCGGCGCGTCCTGCTTGGAAGTCGGGGAAGAGCTGGCGTCTCGTCCAGCGTCTCGAAGCTGTCCGGGCATCGACTCCATCCCTGGAAGCCTGTGAGTCCCAAAGAAGACTGGCGTGAACCGGAGGCCTGATTAACAGCACACTGAAATCAGCCATGTCAAACAACAATAATAATAATAATAATAACGATAATAATAGAATAAATGTAAATCACCCAAAATATGCAAATGAATTAATAATTATTTAATTATTATTATTAATTATTATTACTTAATTAATTTAAAGTAATTCCAAAACCAACAATATTAGGAATTTTCTACAAATTAATATCTTTAAAAAATAACAATATTAAACCACAGGTATATAAAGGCTATGTTATTGTATCCTATTGACTATATCTACTAGCAACAATAACAACAATAATCGTAATAATACCAATGCCAATTTAAAAATAATAATAATAATAATAATAGTAATAAATGTATTACAATTATTTTAAATAGATGACCAGTTATAACTAACATCAGGCTTTTGCAGTACATATGTGGAGAAGTGAAATCAGTCAGTCGTGTTGTTGTTGATTTCTCGTATCATTTCATTCCTCCGTGTATCGGGCCTCCTCTCTCAGGTTATCCGGGTTCCGGGTCCCTGTGCGCAGGAGGAGGAGGAGGAGGAGGGGGAGGAGGAGGAGGATGTGCAGCTCCTCTCTTATCTTCAAATCAGCTCAGCACTTATGGGACAACTCTACTTAAGAGTCACATAAGATCCTTATGAGCGGATAAGGACGGAATGAAAATGCACCAATGCGCTTATCGGAGAGGGAAAGACCAACATAAGCTGCTTTCCTGATAATGACCCAGATCCGGGCGTGCGTCTTGGCATTGTTAATAAAAGACCAGTCCTATATATAATTAAAGCTTGTGCGCAGATTGGCCTCATGCAGCCAGTCGCTCGACAGGAGGCTGCACCAGGCCTCTCTCTCTCTCTCTCCTACACACACACACACACACACACACTCACATCCAGCCGCATCCAACACACTCACTTTACACCTGCAGCTCCAGGCTCCACACAGGCCGCTGCAACACACGCAAACAGCTCGCGGCCGCTTTATCGATCCACTCCAGTGACTGATGTGAATACGAACTCTTTTAGAGTGATTGATAAGCTGTGTGTGACACAGGCGGCGATCAGACAGCACGGGCGAAACAAGAGAGCGGATAGACACTGCATCGTTCAAACAAATGCAAAGAAAAACCAATGTGCACGTACCTTTACCTCTGCGAAAAGACGATACACACTCCAGCGGGATGTATGGTGGAGGGAAAAAAAACAAAAAACAAAAATGTGAATATGAAGAGATGAGAGCAGAGGGAGAGAGAGAGAGAGAGAGACGGTGTAGAACAGACAGACAGACAGACAGACAGGAGACTCTGAGTCTTTCTGTCAGTTCATTTCAGTGGAGCCAGCGGAGAGGACAGGATCTCCATCCTGCTCAAGCCCGGAGAGGTAAATGGCGTGTAGACACGGAGCACATGGCACCTCTCTCTCCCTCTCTCTCTCTCTCTCTCTCTCTCTCTCTCCCTCCCTCCCTCCCTGCCTTACACACACACACACACACACACACGCACACACCACACACACACACACACACACAC
>JAFBJQ010000179.1:906451-1024860 GCA_016785345.1 Trinectes maculatus | reverse complement strand
CACACACACACACACACACACACACACACACACAGAGTGAGAGAGAGAGAGAGAGAGAGAGAGAGAGAGAGAGAGAGAGAGATACACGTGCAGAGCTACACACCAGTTTTATTTTACAGCTATGCATCTCGTGCCCAGGAACAAAAACTTCACATTTTGTTAGCAGCCACTAGCTGCTGCTCCAAAAACAAACAAACAATAAAAACAATTTTAAATAGAAATATTTACTGAAACATTCCGAAGAGAATTTTCTGATTAAGAGAAGAGAAACATCATATAATGTGTGAAAAAAACCCAGAGACACAACATCGTGGAACTATATTAACAATGTCAAACTATTAAGCCTAAATGTGACCCCTCCTTCCTGCCCCTGGACCCCGTCAAGGACGGGCCCTCTAGGGGGCCCCCGGACCCCACATTGGGAACCACTGCTGGCCTCTCACGCACAGTGTGTATTAAGGATTATTTCCACCGCGAGTGACGAGCAGCACGACTGACTGAAGACCCGGGCTCATTTATCAAGTTGCACGGCCATCTGTTCTGCTTCCACGGCGACCACACAGATCAATCTGAGGCCTCACTGTAACATGAGTCGGAAAACTAACACAAACAAACAACAACAACATTAACAACAAGAACAAATACTTATTTGGAGGCTTTCGTTGGCGAGTCCAACAATCCCGAAGTGTTTTTACGCTTTACATCGAATCAGCGAATCAGCGAATCAGGAATGATGATGCTGATGCCTGAGGCCAGACTGTCTCTCGCTCACACACACACACACACACACACACACACACACACACACACACACACACACACACACACACACACACACAAAACCTCATTGAGAAAGCAAAAAAAACTGTAATATGCAAAAAGGAAAATATTCAGGGGCGTAAACGGTGAAAGTCAAGCCCATTGGTTGTCTTGAAGACCTTCATTTATTATTAATAACCAGCTCAGTGGCTTAAACCAAGCTGTACTGTAATGTGTCCATACCTATAGCAGGTAGACACACACTCTGTTACACACAACAATACTACATACAAGACTTCAGCCAAAGTTATTTATCATTAAAGATTTGCCATCAAATAAAAGATTGTATTCAATGAAACTGACAGCTAGAAGCCAGCCAACAATTAAAAATACAACAATTAATAGACTGAAATATGTAAAAATATTTTTGATAAAATTAGCCAAAAGCTGTTACAGTAGACACAGTGATTTTGTTTTTTGACTGTCCTTCAGAGAAATAAAGCAATTTGAACATGTTTATTTGTCTTCATGGAACAATGATGGGAATTTTTTCATTATTTTCTGACATTTTACACATTAATAACATAATAATAATAATCAGTCGTCTAATAAAGTTACTGAGTTTCTGCTGTTGGTACACAGACAAACTTAGCACTACTTACCAGTCGAGAAGAAAAATTGCTATACATGATGTATATGTGTTTATGTTGACCAGCAGAAAAAAGATGTAAACATGTCAGTGAACCACAAGCTGCATCATTATGATGAACATGGACACTTTACACTTGTCTGGAGCCTCTTAAGCATATAACTCTTTAGTCTTAGTGGTGATAGCAATTGTTGCGTTAATGTAAAACAAATAAACTGTGTATGAGTGTTTGTCTGCATGTGAGGAGTGTGTGAGGAGTGTGTATGTGTGAAGAGTGTGTGTCTGTGTAAGATGAGTGCATGTTTGTGTGTGAGGAGTGTGTGTCTGTGTGTGTTTATGTGTCTGTAGACACATATACACATCACACACTCCTCATGCACACATGCATGAGGAGTGTGTGTCTGTGTGTGAGGAGTGTGTAGATAGATAGATAGATAGATATACTGTGTGTCTGTGAGATATGATGAATGTGTGTGTGTGTGTGTGTGTGTGTGTGTGTGTGTGTGTGTGTGTGCGTGTGTGTGTGTGTGTGTGGGAAGAGTGTGAGATGAGATGAGTGTGTGTGAGGAGTGTGTGTCTGTGTGTGAGGTATGACAAGTGTGTGCGTGTGACAGGAGTGTGTGTGTGTGTGTGTGTGTGTGTGTGTGTGTGTGTGTGTGTGTGTGGGAAGAGTGTGAGATGAGATGAGTGTGTGTGAGGAGTGTGTGTCTGTGTGTGAGGTATGACAAGTGTGTGTGTGTGACAGGAGTGTGAGTGTGCGTGTGTGTGTGTGTGTGTGTGTGTGTGTGTGTGTGACAGGAGTGTGTATGTAGCATCATCAACCTGTGTGCAGCCAGTTTTACCTCGCTGCAATATTGATGCTGAACCTGATCCCGAGCGCCTCCTCTCCTCTTTCACAATCAGGAGGCTTCCCCCGCAGCCTCCGCCAATAATTACAATTTTATACTGTAATTATTCCTCTCTGTTGAATTATTTACACCGCCCAGCTGAATGCAGCCATTGTCGCTACTTATTCCGGGGGAAACGTGAGCTGACGTGTCCGTGTGTGTCCGTGTGTGTCAGTGTCCGTGTGTGCCCGTGTGTGTGTGTGTCAGCAGCGAGGAGTTTTTAATTAGACATTTCAGCGGTAATTTTAGTCGACTTCTTTATGATGACTGTTGGACACAAACAACCCGGCTCGCATTCATATATGCGCGCGATTGTTTAAACAAACATTGGACGTGAAATATTCATGGGGCCCGGGTCGTAAACTTCAGGAGTCCCAGCTCACCCTGTTGAACCCCGAGCTGATGGACCCTTTAACATTTCATAAGCCTTTGATTTCCATTTAATACTGACGACTGACGACTAGGTTGTTTTTTTATTATTTCTCATGATACATCTCTAGAGGTCTGAAGCCATATTGTCCTCATATTGACACGTCAGACGAGAAGTTCTGTCTTTGTTTTACTTCAGGTGTCACTATAGTCTCTTTAATGTCCTTGTATAGCCATTAATATTTTTATTTCATTTTCTTGATCGATTTAATGGATTCTCTTTTTTTCCAAGATGCAAAATCATTCAAAAGCACAAGAATCCACCACAACAAAGATGTTTCTGTCATTTCTGTGAACACTTTTGTACATATTTCATTTACTTAGGTAAATATTTGACTTATACAGTGATAGTTTCTGTATTTTCTATTTAAAATGGATTTCTACTTTCGTGTTTGCCAGTGTTTATGTTTCGCTGGGGTGGGTTAAATACAAATATACACAGATACACAAACAATACAAATATCCCACAAATAACAACAACGTTGTTGATATGAGGAAGCTGTGTTTTTTGTTTCTTTTTTTTTGCCAGTAACTTGAGATCAAGGCCAAGCTTCATTTATTAATCACTGTCTTTGGGTGCTTTCATCCAATACAAACATAATATAATAAGATGCCATAAGTTAATAATGGATCGGTTGATAAATATAAGACACCCCGACAGTGCACAGTGAAACATCACCACGTGTCTCCGCAGAGCGCGTTACTTCCGATTAGTCGCTGATTTGCCAAACACGTGCGTCCTGTCATATGACGCAGGCGGAGAAGATAAATCGGGTCCGCTTCAATCAGGACAGGTTTAATAACAGCAGCGATCGAGGCCAAATGTTTTATAATTAACAGTTGTATCAGCACCCTATAAAACCATGACCCCTATAAATCCCATTTTAGAGACCGATCAATCCTCCTCGCGGACCAAAGGGCCTATTGATCCCTGCGCCCTGCTCACTTTAACGCCCTCTCCCTCTCTCCTCGCCGCTGAAAAGAGCGGTTCGATTGCACTTTTTATTGGAGGAGAGATTCCGCCGAGAGGGAAGCGACGGCTCGAAAATTAAACGCTGACGTTTTAATTACAGGACACCGATAAAGGGATGTGGCATAATGGCTGCGTACGGGGCTGCGTGCGCTCCTCGTGCCACTCGGACGCGCTAATCACGTGACACGCGCAGGGAGAAGGTCAGAGCACAGGCGCAGCGCGGCGCGGCGCGTGTCCCGGTGCGCCAGAAATGAAGACGCATGTCCAAACAATGGCGGTCAATATCCCGCCAGATGAGATCATCACAGTGGCACAGACTTCATCCCAGACACATTATCGCTATAGGTCACAGCGAGCACAGCCATAGATCATCTGACGGCCACATTTACATGGCGGGCACACGCCATGACTGATGCGCGGGTTAGCACGTCAGCCTTAGACTAAACACACATTCACCATGTTTACGCGCTGAAGACGCACTGTGACCAACACTGAGTGAGCAGGTCCCACACAAAGCTCCACCTGAGGAGGGTCAGGGTTCCAGAGGGGGGACCATATAACAATAACCTTATTTATTTAACCCGAGTCCGCTGCAGTATCATCTCCACTCATTTACCATCCACTTCCTTTTATGATTACTGTTTGAAATGATAGAAAAACAAAAAGGCCATGTGACATAGTCATTTTCTGTGGCCGGAGGACACTGAGAGAAATGATCAGCTTTTGCCACGTATGGTGTGTAAGGATTAAAAATGAAATATAAACTGCACCACAGGGCTGAGGTAACATGGTTGTCACCCTATTAAAGGCTTGTTTCACACACACACACACACACACACACACGCACACACACACACACACACACACACACACACACGTGCATTGAGAGTTGTTTAACACTGTGGTGGTTCACTGCTGCTCCTGTATCAGAGGTGAGCTGTCAAAATCCACAGGCCACATTCTGTGTAAAGATGCATTTTACAGTGCAGATGAAGATCATGTGAGATAATAATAATACTAACAACAATAATAACAACAATAATAACTACAATAATAACAATAACTATAACTATAATAATAATAATAACTATAATAATAATAATAATAATAGTGCCAACAGTCTGAGATAGACTACAGTCACACAGTGATGTACAAAGTTACCACTTTGGACCAGACAGTGTTTGTTTTCTGAGCAGTAATAAAAGGAAAGTGATCAGGGGATCACCATATATGGTACCAGGAAAGTCAATGGGGTTCATCTGCTGAGGACCATGACTACCGACAAAATTCCACAGGAGTCTATTACACAGTTGTTGAGATGGCAAACATTAGAATGCAGACATCCATGGTGACCAGTGGGTGAATTCTAATCATTCTCCACAGATACAAGGATGCCCACATTTGAGGAAATATCACAACACCCCCGTGGAGTTAAGTGAGAGATGGAAGAGAGGCTCAAAATACTCTCCAAGACACACAAATGTTCAAATGTTTCCTCTGGCACAGACCATCATGGCTGCTGTGTTATCCAAACGGACAGGGAGCATACCACAACATCAGGTTTCCAATCTTTCTTTACTTGTTTTAAGATACTACAGTAAATGCAAACTGATTAAATGCCCGGCGGGAGCCTCTGTGAAGAGCTTGGGCCGATGCTGTGCTGTGGACTCGGGGGTTGACCCTGCACATTATCAACCTTTAAGCAACTTTCTCAAAAATCAGACACTACCAGGAAGCCGGTGGCACCATGTTCATACATTACAGAGGTGGTTCTTGTTCTCACTGCAGTGTCCCTGTTATAGAAACTAAATTAGAAGGTCAGGCAATGTTTTGGATCGGGAAGGTATTTGTTGCATTATGTTGCCTAGTAAAAGGGGTCACATCTGTCAAGGCAGGTGGATTGGTGAAGGTAACCTCAATCACAAGATCATTTTGCTGAAGCTGGCTTTCATTTAATAATCAAATGAAGCGAGGAAAGAATTTCTTCTTAATTAAATAGTGTAGACAAGCTTTGAAATCACACAGGGTTTTCTTCAGCTTTCCGAGGCGCCTCTGAAAAAGTAAACAATACCTGCAACACAACGGGGACTGATGACACACTGCTTCGCTGTGTGTCAGGGTCCCGAAATGCCCTCATGGTGTACACAGCTTCATAGTCATCAAACACTCAGGCTGTCTGTCAATAGACATATAGAATCCTGTATAACCAACATTGATAACATCACACAGGGTCTCTGACTGCTGGCAGCACAGAGCGAAACAACACATCTATGAAGGCTACAAATCGCAGAAGCCCTGAGAGGACAATCTCTGGGTAAAGTCTATGATTTGTTTGTTTCATGTCATTTCAGCATCTTGGCTAATTGCAGCTTTCCTCTCCTACTGGTTACTATCAACATATCCTTTCTTTTTTCCAATTCACACAGTGGTGACTGACAGTGCTTTATGATCTCTACTGAACTTCTTGAGTAACTGTCCTTCAAGTGATTTCTACATATATATATATATATATATTTGGATGTATGTTGTTTTACTCCGAGCACCCAGTTACTCAGTTTGATTGATGTCCCTATTACATGGGCAGCTGTGTATACCTTCATTACCAGTTTTGAACCTAATCATTAGTATGCAGACCTTGAGAGAGACATGCATATTACTGATTAATGCTTAGAGAAGAACAACAAATTATGAAACATTTTGTTTGAATATATGGCGTTTTATTTGTGCAGCTTGGAATATGTGCCAACAAAGATATTTACAGGAAAAGACCATAATCAGCCAGTGATATCACAGCACTACTCTTTCTGCTGAGTCCCATCACTGACTTATTAATACTTTGTGGTTCAGGCAAAATAACAGGAAAATAGTCACTGTTGTGAGGAGACTGAAAGTTGAAGAAAAAAAAAAATATTCCCATTGATAAGATTCTTGTAGGGCGCAGAACAAAAACAAACAAACAAACAAAAAAGAGATGTGTCTGGGGTTTGGAGTTTAAAGTAACACATGTCCAGAGACACTAATTGCTACTTAGTTTTTGGTTTGGTCGTAAGATGCTTTACATTTACATCACCGGCAGCCAGTAGCTGTGAGAGTTAGATAAATATAACTTATTATATCTGGAGTAAAATGCAGAGCACATATTCTATTAATTATTCACTTACTGGAAAATCCACACTAATGTACTGTACTTCTGATGATCAGGAAATCTTGTATGTATTTCATCATTTATCTAAGTAATAATAATAGCAACCTCTTCAACAGACATCCATCCTAAAAGTTTATTTTATCCATTTACTTACGTAAAAAAACCTACAACATGAAAAGCCTCATTTTCTGGCTTCTGAGGCAAACTATTGGCCATGACTGAAATTTGTTATGCACACAGTGCCGCCTTTGCTGCTTTTAAAACATGTAAACAGTGTATCTGGAAAAACAAGCCCCACAAACTGTACCCTAACCGCGGCAACAGAGGTTAGAGTATATTGCAGAACAAAGTCTGGGGTCACATAAGGTCAAAGAAAAACAGTGGTCTCAGTTAGTCAACCAGTAAAGGGTGCTATGAGAAGTTCACTCATTTAACTACTCTGATGAATAAGAAGTGGTTACCACTGGATTTGTGTTTGATTTCATCTTGTGAATTTCCCAGTTCTGGGAGTAGACAATAAGTGTCCTTTCTCAAAATCTTCAATTAGATCTTCCACACATTGCATACTTACAGTATTTCTTCCATTTACTCTGAAGAGTAGGGTGCTTTCAGTAAGCAAGTGCATTTTTTAATTTAAAAGCCAACTAAATAGCTCACCCTGAAAAAATACCACAAACCTGAAGTGCCCAAATTACGAATGACACAAATTAGCACAATTGTGCGCAGACTATGTCTCAATTTCAGGCAATTTATAGGCCAGAGATGAACATCCACCATCTATGAGTCTCCTCAATATAACAGAGGATACACTGAACACCTGAATGGGTATTCAAGAAACCACACATCACATGTACAGTAAATGATGCCGTAAGCCTTTTCTGCTGGACCTAATGCACTCCTGTTAGGTTCAGTTTCAGCGCTGCTCACACTGAATACATGCCACTGTAGGCTTTGTTTACTGTGCCTTTGTGGAAGTAATGGGATTTAATTGCACTTAAGCGCTACACATTTCACCAGCTGCACGTAAAACCTTATTCATTTTTGTGACATAACCCATTATGTTTGGCTCAGTCAAGAACAAACCCTATAATTCACCATTCGGCCCATCACTGATCTTTGGTGGTTTGCGCACAGGCTTGTTTTCCTTCAACAGTAAATTAAGTGATCTTATTGTCTAATCCAGTAACATAGCATAATTTCTGAAAAGTTTCTGTTTTTCCTCATGGTTAAAAAACAAATATCTGCTGAGCAAAAGTGAGAACTGTGAACGTAGTTTTGTCTTGTCAGAGATCCCACAGTAAGACTTGGAAGTGACTGGATACAAAGGTTCTGAACTGAACAGTGGAAAACTTAAAAAAGCTGTTTTTAGCCACAAAAAAAGTGTGACAATAAATCAGACTTTTAATCTATGACAGTAAATTCTACAAATCAAGCATAAAGTCTTGGTGTAGAGACTAATCAGCCAAGTACCACCAGCAAGAATGCAAGGGTTCACTGGGAAGTGGAGAACAGTACAGTGGTGCTGCACTGCTCCAGCTTCCTGTGTCAGAGGCTTGACTTTTAAAAAACAATAACAGGTCCATAAAACACTAAACGGTCTTGGGCCTGAATACATCTCTGGTTTATTATGTTACGAAAAATCTTGATCCATGATTCAGAGTTAATATTTTCTTTTAAATGAAAATGTCTTCTTATATTTTAAATGTTTTTTTTTAAAATTATGATGTCTGTGTGATGAACTTTGAAGCGACTTGTTTGTATTACGTGTTGAATGTCTTATTTTAAATGTTTCTGACTACTCAGGTTTTGTTATTACAAGTACAACATGGATTTGCTGAGGTAATAAATCATAGCAGTGGAAAGACAGGCACACACATGGGCATTTACTCACAGGCAAAAACCTTAACATTCATCAGACGGCTGTCAACGGTAAAGCACAAGACGGTTATTAGAGATGCCATCTTTCAAAAGCAGATCACAGCTCTGCTGGGGTTTTGCATTGCTTTTAAGTTGTTTATGGTCGCTGATCCTTTACTCTTATCTCTGTTCATCACACAGTGGTGATCACTGCATTTTTTACACTCCCAAAAAACAGGCTCAAGTTCGAAAGAAAGCACACGTCTCTCAGCACTTCTAGGATGCAGAGATTCATGTTATCTTCAGTGGATGACCTCATCACTGTCTGAGTGCTCAAGCTCTGTTAAATACAAAAATTACTCACGCAAAGTATTGAACATCAAGTGATTTTTTTTGTCCATGTACATGAAGTCAGTTATATGGCTGTCCTTGATCCTCGAGTCTTTGGTAGTAGTCCAAGGTTTAGGATCAAACATCAAGTTCCGTCGTGAACAGACAACAGGAGGACATCAGACGCGTCCCTGAGCCTGCTGAACTCGCCTGTCCTCCAAGCAGCGACAAACCCACATCGACACCACTTCTGCATTACCATCATTGTACTGTATGATGAAGGAATGATCCTAAAAGAGAAAAATCATATATATGTTAAAACAACTGAGTCTTTGTAATATAAGTAATACCTACTCCTAAAGCAAAGTCAGGATTTTCTTCTAAATGGAAAAACTGTGTGACTACATTTTAGAATGGTTCTAACAACTAGTGAATTTGGGACTATTTTATGATGTAAGTATTTAAAATGTTATTTTTTTCTGACTAAAATTCATGAGGGACATATTTTTAATTAACTATTGAATAGTTTTTTTTACATTTTATTTAAAAACTCAAAATTCAACAACATTAAATTTAGTAATAATCAGAATTAAATTTGCAAAGGAGAGGTCATTTTATTTATTAAATTTTTTTTTAAATGCATGATACCTTAAAACTTTGGACAATGAATGTAATCTCACTTTCTTCATACATGACCTTCAGAATAATTGTCATCTATGACAAAACCGAACTGAAGTAGCTGTAAAACACAAGTAATGAGCTTTCTCATAAAAAACAGAAATGTATATTTTACAGCTACCACAAATGTTTATAACTATTCAGCAATAATATTTTTATTATCAAACAGATTGAAGCAACAAACATTATTACACTGCCATGAAAAGAGTGTTGTTTGATCCCTACTTGTATAATTATTCTAAACCATGATACAAGAAATAATAATAAAATACAAATAACCTTAAGAGGAATATCATCAAACCGTCCTAAATATTAATGTCCAACAGATTTTGTTTTAAAAGCAAATCGTTTCAGTAATGGCTTGATGGGCATTTTAAATAAATATCTTTGGAGTTTAACGACGTAAATGAATCATAACAGGCTGTAAAATACCCTTTGTGACAAACGGTAGCAGTGGCATTCAATTGCCTTTGTCAGTCGTTTAAAAAACGGCTAGAAAAATTCTTTTTGGAATTTTCAATAAAGAACAGAGTCTTAATCTTGACTGAGTTTCATCAACGGTGCCAATGAATGAGCTCTAGGAATCGCACAACCACGACAAGTCTTCTGATTGGTTAGCTCATCAAGTTTGTTAAATGCCAGCAACACTGACTTGTTTTTTCTGCACGACTTAAACAGAGATGTCACATGTGACATGAGCGGTCTCAATGACAGCGGTTCCAATCACCAGCCTCATCTGGGGGGCTTTTCAAACCAGTGCCAGGGGTCACAGAGGTCACAGAGAGGAGCCAAGGGTGAGAGGGGAGAAGGCTGTAAATGAGACAAGTCAACTGAAGCTGACCATGACTGTTATTTGTGGTGTCTCTGCTTCCAATTAGATAAACAACCGTGCAGCTGGCCAGTTTAAATGAACTTGTCAACACTGATTTCAACTACATCTGTCCTTAACAACAAGAGACTGTCACTGTTGGACACTGTTAACAGGAGTTCAGTTCTAGGCAAAAAGATCAGGTAGGTAAACAGAGATATTTATGGACAAAGACCTTTTCTCATCTATTCAAGGTCACAATTAGAACCCAACCAATAAATTGTCCAGACTGACAAAGTGTAAATCAGCTAATAGCAGACATTGGGCTATTAGTAGGTATTGCTATTATTTTAAAGCCCAAACATTTTGTTGCTCTATTAAACGTAATATCTTTAATTTTTATTTAGAGATTGGCACCTCATCATTCACATTGTTTTTACTCCTTGTGAAAGCATTCTGAAAGACATACAGCTTGGTGCAGTGACAGGCAACAGAGGCCGGGCCCAGCTCCCATAATGCCTTGCTCCTTCATCAAACTCCTTATATCGCTGTTTTGACGGTGAGACCCAGATTGGCAGCAAGTTACAAATATATTTAAACATTTATTTTGCAGGCTTTGCAAAGTTGTAAGTCAATAGCAAACAAGCAAATCTGCAAATATGGAAACCATATCACACAACAACAGCTGCATTTCTTGTTTGACTCACATTTGACATGTGGAAAGTGAGTCCAAGGTGAGCAGTATTGTTGTCAGCTGTTTCTGCTGTCATCAGACAATGTTAAATGCCTGCAAGCAAAACCCAAACTGGTGCAGACAATGTAAGATTAGCAACAAAGTAGGACAGACTGGAATTGATGGTCCACTTTCTTCCTCCTGAGATCCTTCTTGGCTATTTGCAGTTGCGCAGGACAATATCTAAATCTACATATAAAATGAAATGACATGAGGTATGTACAGTATATGTGTTTGTAGCATCATGTTACCTATTTTAAAACAGACAAACAAAAAACATTTAACTTGACAATATCCGGGAATGTTCTTTTCTCTCTGCATTTGCTTTTGATTGTGATTCAATCATCATATGTGTGTAGTCTGTCGTTGTACATTCCAAAGAAAAATGGGATCACATTCCAGTGTGCTCTAATCCTGCACAAACTGTGGCAATTGTGAAGGACTGAGGGGGAGCCCCATCAATCCTGTTGTCCTTCTAATGGGCAGCTGGGGTTAACACAGTCTGAGGTTAATTACTCTCATATCAGTGTGAGCATTTGTGTGGGCATATATGTATGTGTGTGTGTGTGTGTGTGTGTGTGTGTGTGTGTCAGTATGCAATGGGTAGAGTGGACGCTCCTGGGTGCCCCTATGTGCTGAATACCCATCTCATCAATCATTCTTTCTTGCCTCAGTAGAGAGGGAGTGATACAGAAACAAAGAAGGAAGTCCTGAGTGATGTTTTTAAAATTCAGCTCCCCACCCTTGCTCCAGAAATTAACCCTGGCAGGCCAGAGACATCTGCAGGAATTTGACCTGGATGGAGGTGTGTGTCTCATCACACAATGCTCACATGCCAGATACACATACAGGACTGAGGCACTGTAGAAGCACAACAAAACAACAAGTGTTTGTCTGAAGTAGTGTCCTCTCTGGTGAATATAATATAGAACATGATGCCTGCACATTAGGCATCATGGAGGATAAAGTAACAGAAAAACTCAAGCTGTTTGTTTGCAGGTATGTGACAGGAGACTGATCTGAGCATAGTGGATGGTAACAAGAGCTTCCAACATGTATTGTAAAAATACAACTGGGCCTTAACCTAAAACTAAAACAACAACAACAATGAACAATGTCCTGTACTTCATCTTCAACAATGACAAACTGTGTGCTTCCATCTTCACAATTTGAATAAAAATTGCAGCAGTGCAAGGCCATTAAATTAGACTAGAATGGTATACATCTAAATGCCAATGTGCCATTGTATAACAAGCAAAACAATTAGCGCACCAAAAGTTCAAATTATGCGAGATTTATATAACAATTAATTTTTTATAGCAGATTGTGTAATTTGTTAAGCTTGTAATGAGCCCCCTGGTCAAAATATGTGCCAACCAATAAAACAAAGTGCTTTAGACTGTATAGATTCAATATCATATGAAACAGCTGCCCAAGTCATGCATTTATACAAACACATGCCGATGCTCCCCCCCACAAAAATCACCTACTAAAAGCTTGATAATTAATTCCTACAACTTAAATTAAGAATGACAAATGTAAGTGTGAGTAATACAGAATGAATAAATAAATAAGTAAATAAGTAATAAATACAGAGTGAATAACTAGTCTTTGCCAGGTTTGGTGTGTGGACAGAGGTGAGACTTATTGTATAAGTTACATTAATCACCGTCTGGCCACATCAAAATGGGATAATCACCTGCAACTGCTCAGCGCAAACAGAAACGGCCAAAAACCCAGGGGAAATTCTACCTAACTCTTTAATTGTTTGAAGCCTTTGAAGGGCCGGTTTAATCTAAGATTAATTTATGCAATTTTAAATAACACTATGTATGATTAATACCCTAGGAAGAAATTAAACGCAGTCTGAGGCAATTATAACATGAGACTGGTCATCACCTCATTAGACTAATGCTGGAAGTAACATGGTGTGTGTGTCAGTGTGTGGATGTGTGAGTGTGAGAGAAAAAGGGTGAAGAGGTAGATAGAATAACTAGGGCTTTACAGATTTGCATGCTAATGACTGGCTCCCCCTGGAAACTGGCGGGCATTGGGTAGTGCATGTATGAGTGAATACTTTAGTATATCATGGTGCAAGATGAGTGCTGGGACACATTATGTATTACACTGCTGGTTCCCCTCTAAAAGTCATTGTAAAAGTATTTACTGAACAAAAATAACTGCTGCTTTCAAGACTGTGTACATTTAACAAAAAGCTACAAGAATGTGGGTCTTATTGATAAACTCACCAAAACATACAAAAATGTTTTCATCAAATCAAGAATATTAGATCTATACTTCATGCAAAATAAGCATAATTCAATTTTTACCCGGGTATAGACGATAATGTGTATATATAATTTTGACTCTCGCCATCATTCAGACATTACACAACTAAACTGGCACTTGTACAGTACTGTACTATCACAGCATGTGTGAATGGGATTCATGTTAGTGAAGACCCAAGGGCGAAATGTGAAAACATTTGGCAGCAGAAGTGCTGACAGATAATTTTAGGGAGGAGGAGACACAGTCTGACAAGACACAGGTGGTACCCCAAAACGTTCCAATGATGCGTAAGCATGCATGTGAAAATCCTCTTTGCACATGTCTCAATGTTAACACTGACACACCAATTCCTCAGACAGTAAAACTGCTTCCTAAGTTTGAGACACATGGTGACTAGAAGACAAGGATACGGCACATATAGATCAGATCAATTCAATATGATACTGTTTTATGCAGGAATTTAACACTGAAAGGGGTCTCATTCATCAAAAATGTAAACATGGCACCAAACATTATCCTTTTCATGTCTGTCTTGACCAACTGGCAACACCAAGTTAGTCAGAAGTCAGGCAGGAGAGTCATTGGCTTGACAGTAAATAATTAAAGATAGGAGCTAGCTAGAAAGAGTGTGGATGATATGGGCCAACGATTACTATGCTGACAGCGTTAATAACATACAGTATATTAAATGTAACTTCTCAGTATTTGTTTGGTAGTAACAAACATACACAGTTTGTGATATTTCAGCTATGGAGCTGTATGTCAGTGTGCCTGTTTAAGTTGAAACTAGATTTTGGAGACAGTCAGAGACAGAGCGGTTCCTTTGTGAAACACCAAGGGGCTCATCTGGTGTCTCCAGTGTTGAAAGGGGGCGATGAAATCTGTGCGCGCGTCTCTGTGTGCGTATGAATAGAAAAGCAGAATAGGAGGGCTGCACTGACAAGGGTGCTAAAAGGCTGTCTGAAGGCTGCTAGTTGGGGAGCAAGGGATGATGTAGGAGCGGAGTGGGGGGTGGGGGGGTTAAATGTCAATCAAATCACAATCAAACAATAAAAGGGTGTGGGGCTCATCACTCTTCTTCTTTCAATTACTCAAATTAACATATGAAAAAATAGGTACACAAACATAAAAGTATAAATAAATATAAAAATACAGCATTTCTCTTTTGGTTCTACTGAAAAAACTAAATTACATTAAATGTAATGGGTTGCAAACACTGTATTTTCTGTTTTGTTGCCCTAAAGCCTAATAAATAAGCCAAAAGGTGCTGCACACAAAGCCGGCTTTGAATTGCTGGAAAAGAGAGACGAGAAAGACAGCATGTTCAGAACCAAAACCAAGAAACCTCAGACAGGATGGGTCATCACCAAATACCTGCAGCTAATGTCCTGGGAGTGGGCCAATGGAAAGTCTGCTCAAATGACCAACGTCATTAGCTTATGATGGCAGGATAGGGTGTCCACAATGAAAGATGCATTAGTTGTAGGAGAGAAAAACACACTCACTTTCCTCTCTGATGGCTCATCATGATTCTTTACAAACAAAGTGACTCAGAAGAAATGGTAAGAATGATCCCTGTCTGATACAGGAGACGTTATGGGTGATAGGGAGCTCAGTTAGAGATTTCTTCTTGATTAATTAATGTCCAGCAAACTGACAAACAGGTTTATGAGTCATGGCATAAACCATCCTGGCTGAGATCAACTTGACTCAATCATTTATCAAACTAAAGAGCCTGATTCACTTGTCATTTACTGTACATCACAGTAAAACTCACAAGCTGACGGAGCAATTGGTAAAGTTTCAAAGCTATAAAACCAAAAACTGCTAAAAATAAATCATAATTTTTGAGTCTATTAAATACAACTAATATTATAGGAAGTCAAGACAGATTCTAACAACTCATTATATGTCAAGGCAATTAAAAATAAATATTTTAACTATCATCAATTCAATGAGTAAATACTGGTAAGATACTCTTTACTGTCCTCTATGGTGCACAAGCAGCACAGGAAATGACATTGCTGTCCTCAAAAGAGAATCCCCTTTTATTCACGATAATAAAGAGAGATTTTGGTCAAACTTTATTCTACATGTTACACTAGTATTTGTTTTTGTAAATGGTACTGCATGTTGATATAGTCACAATTAGTGTCAAATGACGTCAGTGTTGTCTCTTTGTTGTCCTGTCTCTTAGTCATGGAGAAGAGGTTGTTGGCAAACATATATACTCACAGTTTTGTTAAAGAAATTAAGTGTAGCTGGAACAGACTGCGTCAAGCTTCAGGGACAGAACCCATCAAGACAGGCATACAATCAAACAACAGCCCTTTAAAGAACATCTAATAGGCTAAAATCCCAGTGACAATAATGACTGCAATAAAAGCTATACCAGTGATTAGAGAAACCACATGCTGAAACCTGATGAGCAAACTAGAGCTACTAGTCGACTTTGTACGGTCATAATATCACATTATTTGCTCAGTGTGTACGCTAGGCTGTGTGTGATTTGCTGCATTTCCTACCAGGAAAAATTAGTTGCACAAATAATAACTGAGAACAAATGGTACCACTTTCTGCACAGAAGTGGAAGAGGAGAAAAGGCGAGCCGAGGCTAGGTGCATTAACATACAGATAGAATAGGTAAAGAGTTTTAATGTACTCAGGAGGCTGGGGGAATGGGGAGACAGAGTGAGAGATGGGGAGGAAGGAGGGAATAAGGAGAAGAGAGACAGAGAAAGACAATCAGCAGGCTGGTGCCACAGAGGCAGGCATCCATGACCTTATATATGTCAGTTCATCAGGAAAAGAGGAGGAAATAAAAGGCCTACAGGAGGACAAAATGTAGGTAAAGAGGAGAGGGAAAGAGGAAAAGGGGATTTGAAAAAAGACAGAGAACAGTTAAATTTGAAAACAGCACAGAGATCACAAAGAATATGAAAAAAATGGGGCAGAGTGGAAATATAGAGGACAGTGCTGAAAATGCAGTAATGTGACAATGACGTGCAGCATTTAGATGCTATGCTACATATAGTAATGGAACGATAGCAAACTTATAATAGCACCGATGCTCTACAACCAATACAAAAACATCTTATTTACCAAAAAATATTAAATATTTTTGTGTGTTACATGGATTTCCTATAATTTCGTCCAGCCAAATACTCTTTATATTTTTGTTTCAGGTAAGAGTACAAGTCAAGACAATGTTTATGGCGTGAATTAAGCCAAACTAATGGCTTTTACCTACAGGACATGACAAATATTTTACATGAAAATGTCAAATACTTACCTGTAAATACTTCACATTAAATCTATTTATAACATGAGAGATGTGCATTTTTGGATGTTGGTGGGACTCGTATGTATATCTAAAATTATATAGAAAGATGCAGATATTAATGATTAAAGTAAAATATGGAACTCGATACAAACAAATAAACGTTACAAGTCACAAGTAGTGTAAAAAAACACTTTGTCAAAAGGCAAAAATTCACAATAAGTGTGCCACAAGGTTTCTTTCCTCCTCCTTTCTGGTGTGAGACTGAGAACATCTTTCTGTTAGCAGTTCTGCATTTACACCCTGCAGCCCTCCATCCCCGCAACACAAACCTTCACCCGCCCTCTCTCTGTGGACCTAACTGTCGCTGTCCTTGGTGCCGACACAGAAATCAGAGCATGTTGCAACTCTTAAAAGGCAGTCTGTAAAAGGCTGTGGTCAAATGTGCTAATGTTAGAATAGTCAAAACTGCAAAAAAAATAACCAGTCGGCGTAGGGAAATTTGGCTATTCCTGACAGGGAGAGAGCAGAGCACTCCCTCATTTACAGAACTCAATTGTACCAGAGTGTTACTGCATTTCATGATTGTGATGTTGCACAATCATGGTCCAAGATGAACGAAACCTGAATGTACTACATGTATAGAAAGCACATTCTAAGTTTATTTTCCACTGGAAATGTTTTGTGTATCTGAACTGATCCTGTTTAGAAAAAATAAATAAAAACCTTAGACATTCAGGCACCATATATACATAGCTGAATATATACATAGCCCAATTTATTTTAAAATAGAGACCCAATGAACTGTCCCTGACTCTATTTTTTTGTATTGTATGGTACTGATACAGATTATTCTTATCCTGAAGTTCTTTGTGTAAACAGGAATTAATTGGCTGTTTTCTTTTTTGCAGTAAAGTAAATTTGTGTGTTTGTCAATTGAAAATGGTCTATAGCACTGATTATTATTAAAGCAAATATGATGTTAATTTGTGATCTCTGAAAATAATCAGGCATATCACAAATATCTTATACGTTTGGCAAATTACAAAAGACTTCAGCTTTATTCAGTTTTAAAGCCTCAATGCACAAAACTACACACAACCACTCAGCCAAACAGTCACCCACACACACACACACATGTGCGCACACACATTCAAATATCTTCCTTTTGTCCTTTGCACAAATTTTCATTAGGCATTTAAACTAATTTTGTAAATTAGAATTATTTGACTAACAGCAGCTAGGCTGGATTCATTCATTCATTTTGGCTCCAACGCAATGAATTAAATGAATTATTGCTGAAGTAGGTCTTAATCCCACCCCAAGGTTTCTGGCTGACCTCGCTCTCTGACATTTTCATTGGTAGCAAGAAGTTCATTGCTGTTGTTTTCACACAGCAATGCCAACCTTAAAGATCCTCGACCTTGACCCACAACACCTCATCTATTGCAAAACACATAACTGCAAATTCCAAAAGCTACAGAAATCATAAAATTATGTTTAATTGATTTTTTATTGGTATATGATCACCTTCTGTACCCAGTTATTCACAGTCATTTTATATTTTGTGGTCCTTGGAATGATTAAATAGGTTTGGTATCACTTACCATGAGGTTATTAGGGGCAGGCCTCTCTTTGGGTTGCCGGCGCATACTGGAAAAAAAAGTGATACACAGTTTATATCAAGCCACTATTCAAACTGTTTTCCAAGGCATGGCTTTGTTCATTCATTTCAACAGCTTGAATATTCAACATGTCTGAATCAAATCTATACATTCCACACGACTTGAAAGCATTTTTCATAGAAAATGAATGTAACATTTATTTCAAAATAAAATTAGTTCTGAGTTTTTTTTACTACGCAGAATACTAAACCCAAAGCAGTTACTGCACTGACACAGGGGATTTCTTATGTGTGTTGATTTATTTTTTTGAATGTCCTCTACACCGTGTATACTCGGTCAAACAACCCACATTGGGGACTTTGAGGAACTGTCTGCACTTAGTCATGTAATTGGTCTATGTGTCTCGAATCGGCCAGATGTTTGTGCAACTGTAAAGGTTCCAGGAGGCTAATGAATCACAGGCAAACCCAGGGTAAACATTGTTTTGTCTAGTTGCATCAATCATTCCTTGTAAAAAAAAATGAACAGCTTTATGTTCAATATCAGCAGCACTGATTGTCCCCTGTATCTAAAATGCATTAACACACAGGCAAATACACTTTTATCTCATTGTGCACCATTATACCTTTGATTTATCTTCAGTAATTTGGCTCATAGATCTACGTTTAATGCAGCTTGTGGCCTTTGTAATTGCTCAGTCTGGCTCTGTGGGGCTCAGATGGTTGACAGTGACAAACACATTAAGCTGGTACAAAGTAGAATGACACACAAATGAGCTACACAGTCAATAAGACTGCACACAAATGAAACTCCATTTAAAACTGGAAGGCATTAATTAAAAATAATTTCAGTCTGTCTTGTGGATTCAAAGCTTATTAAATAGAGACAACAAATGACTCACCACTGGGTGATAAAGTGAACAAACTTTTCACTGAACTGGTCAACAGGTAGAACTGGAGGATCCTGTGAAGAGGAATAAATTAATTTGGAACCTTTAATGTGGGACAATAATGACTTGGCTCAGTGCCAATTATAAATACAGAAATGTTTCACACTCCCACATAAAATAATTTTTTGAAAGATTCAGTCTCAGTGTCAGTCAACAGCCTTCACAGATGGATGTAACAAACCATCTGGCACATCTTTATACATATAACAGTGACTGCTAAAATGTAATGTACAATATTTTGACACAGTGGTTTGTGCACAAATTGTAGACGTTTACCTCAGGTACAAGAGGTGCTATGTTAAAAGAAGTCGTTGACCAGAAGGCAGACAGTAGGTATAAGTACTGTAAGATTTAATTTATGCACATCAGTGACCTCTGAGATATGGATATCAAATAGAATTATATAAAACTACTACTCCAGTATAAAAAAAAACAACATCAAGCCTCGGTCCGCAACCAGGCATTTATTTAAATTCAGGGAATTAAACCGTTTTACATCTGAAACCCTGCTGTGCCATTAAAAACACCTTTGGGCAGTGTTCGCCATTCCTTAATGCTTTGATCTGCAGGCTCCCGCAAAGCATGATGCATGAACCCATTTAAATTAAAAGAATGGGTTCTGTCTAATCTCAATACACTTCATAGTGTTGCAGTTGCTTGGATGAGCAATATATGGTAGCCTATGTACATACACATACATGCATGCACAAACAAATGCCCTTAAGCACTGCACACATCACGCCTGACTACACATTTTGTTTAGAGGGTGAGAACCAAATCATTTGCAAATGCTGTACTCTGTGTGTGTGTGTTTGTATGTGTACACAGAAAACTGGGACCACTTTATGCACAACATTGACGACGCAACTCATGTGCATTCGCCTGCACCTTACTGGAGACACAAACACAAACACACATTTATGCATGTATTCATGTCTCCAGCTGAGAGGAACACTGCTGCAGCTTTGATGTGGCAGCAGGCAATGGCACAAAAGATGAGCAGGCTGATGAAAGTGGTTAGTCTGTGTGAATTATTCCTCTGGTTGTCAATATGCTCCTCTATGAGACAGAACACACACTACAAGGGTACAAGGGTACAAGTAAATATACATGTCATTGCCATGAAGCAATTATTAAGCAAAATTAGATCAGTAATTACAGGCTTGAAAATAAAGTGGGAGTTCTTTATTAGTAGAGCCACTTGCTATTCAACAAACAGAAGAGCAAGGCACATTAATGAGAGCGGACAGCAACCAGATGGCAGGAAAAACTAAAGACAACTTCCTGTTCAAGACATGAGCTGAACAGGCTGTGCATGCTTTTTTGTTTGAAGACCACTTGACAACAAAAAGATGCTCTGGATAATTATGTTTCAGTACAGTTACATTAAAAAACTATGTTGTACAATATAGCCTATATCGCATGGCCAGGTTATTCTGCCATTGCAGTACCTTTCAAATCCCCAGCGGATAAATCTCTCAGTATAATGAATTAAAAAATATTTTGATCACATTAATAATGTGCAATGTTTACTAAAATCTGTATCTCAAGGCTGAGGTGTGGTTTGCCCAATACAAAAAATCTAAGTATTAAATTATCTATTAAATGAGACAAGTGGTAGTCTATTAATTTGGGTATTTTTTAAATAAAACAATAGACTGAAATAAAAAGGCGAATGTAATAGCTGTACAGTATTTCTAAATTCAACAAGTTGCATGGGTCATGAACTGACAACAAACTGGGAAGACAGAACACTTCTATGTGTATTCTAACTCTCCTTCTACCATTACAAGCTCACCACAGCTTGGTCTGTTGATACCAGGCAGGTTGGATCCGTGGATCCTGCGTCCACTGCAGCCTCAGATCTCTGCTCTTGGCTGAAAGGAGTGAAACCAGATAAGGTCTTCTCCTGTTGTAGCCCCTGTAGCTCCAGTTAGTGTTGAGCATTCTGCTTTTCTACTCAGCACAATTGTAATGAGTGGCTATCTGAGTAACCATAGCTTTCCTAACATCTCTGGAATATTTTTGTCAGTGACAGAATTACCACTCATTGGAGAGTTCAAAATTACTAATAATCGGAACTAATAGTCATGCCACAGTCAAAGTCACTTAGATCATAATTTTTCGCTGTTGAGCAGTCTGATGTGAATATTAACTAAAGCTATTGACTTGTATCTGGTTTTATGCTTTGTACACCTACTCAATTGACTGCATGGCAAAGAAAATGTACAGGTGTTCCTAATAAAGTGCTTGGTGAGTGTGTACATTTTCTCATTAACCTTTACATTCCCTATGAGCGACTACATCTTCCCAAAGAGTGCTTCTCTTCTTGTTTTTTCCTCCAAAGCATTGCATTAGCTGGGACAGTACGCTGGTGCTGGCTTGCCAGGGACAAAGGAGTGTTCTCTCGCCTCAAGGGGAGACGACAAAGGGCAAAGGAAAAATAGTCTGAGTGATGCCTCTGTCTAGCTGACTAATGAATAGTTCAGCCCAGGTCAATCCATTACAACCAAAAGCATTTAAATATTAATTATGGTCAAGCTATGGGCAGTTAAGGACAAGTGACATTGTATGTTTTATGTGTGATACGGCTGGTGATGGGAGTATTGGAGGAGCGGCTTTAGGCTAGAGAGGTGGATGTAGCACCTAAGCTTTGTTTATGTCAGCAAAGAGCTTAGGCAAAAAGAAAAGGGAGGATGAGGAGGAGGAGGGGAAGGTAGCGATAGCCGCTTCTGATGAAAATGTAGCCTGTGTGAGGAATTTACACAAGAAAAAAACACCAATCTATAAAAAAAACCTTGATTATTACACAGATGCGTAGGTCTATAAGTATTTCAAATGATAACAGTACTGGCTAAACCTTTTTGCCTGCTTTGCCACTGGCTTCGTAACATAAAGACTTGAGAGATGTGTTTTTGTGTGTGTGTGTGTGTGTGTGTGTGTGTCACTCATGACAGGTCCAACCTCTACAGTAATGTGTGTGTGTGTGTGTGCATATGTGTATTGCCTGAGGCAGTTGCATAGGGTGAAGGGTTGAGTGAATGGGGAGCAAAGCCGCCTGACTGGTTTGCTTCATTAGGAAACAAAATATAAGCTTTCCGGGCCATTAGGACTGACTTTAGATGCAAAAGCACATAAGACGACGACTCACCTCATCAACGATGCATTGCAGTAACTGAAGAGGCTGGAAGAGAAGAGACGCAGTGAGATTAAAAAAAAAAAAAAGTCTGCATGAATTTTCTTGGCAATAGCGAAATTCAAGTGGGAAAAAAGTATCCGATTAAAATTAATCAAATCCAGAGAGCTCAGGAAAAGCCATCCTTCACCTCCTCAATGTTTTTATTATTCCATAATAGCACCTAATGTAATACCAGCAGTTTAAGCATGATCTAATATTTCATTGCAGTAATGCAATTTGAGTGTTTTTTTTTCCAGATGAGAAAACCAATCAAGAGTAACTGACTATAGTGTGGGAGTCCTGTATTTTCATTCCTGTTAGTTTGGTGCAGTAAAACTTACCATTAAAGATCCTTGGTTTTTCTGAATCTGTAGGGCAAGAGGAGAAGAGATGGGAAAATATGTATTTAGCGTGTAATAATCAAGATGATACACTTGGACACATTATGATCACTAGAAAAAAAAAGATTGCCTTTCTGTTGGCAGTTTGTGAGTACGTTAACGTCATTTACATAATGAAAATACACACATTTAATGGCCTTGATCTCATTTATGGAGAATGGGGTAAAAATGCTGCCAATGCTAATTTACAGTTGCACTGTCTTGCCTCTAGGTTATCTAGATGGGTAGGGTTGTGGAATAATTGTTACACATGAGAAAGATTTGAAATGAAAATGCTCTATTTCAGAGGTACAAACTACATAATACGTAACATACAATAACAATAATGTCAAAGCTTCTGTTGGGGAATTTTCAAAATTTAGGTGTCATACACTGGTATATGATAAGTCATATACCAATCCCCCCTCTCCCCCTCACACACACACACACTGAAGAAAAACTACAGAATACATTTATTTTGGGTGTCTCTCTCTCTCCCTCTCTCTCTCTGTATACAGTATATATATCCATCAAGACAATCACTTTTAATTTCAAAAGACCAAAATGTAAAACCTCATCACACAAAATAAATGATAAAAGGCTTTAAACTTGTGGCTCAGCTAAATGTCTAATAATGTCTGGTAAATAAATTGCTCATTTCTCTAGGTCTTTTGACAGTGCATTAGAGCACTTATTGATTCACTCAATTAAGTACAGGTTTTCACTCTCTGTAAATACCAAGAGACTCCTAAACTGCCTCTACATCCAGTTTTGCCTGATTCAGACACATTAAAGGCAACTATGGAAAACTAATTTGTTCAGAAATAATTACGAGGACAAAATTGCATGCTGCTCCAGGGGTTGAAATTGGATAGTGGGAGACTAACTTATTCAAGCATAATTGAGCACTTATTCTTCTTGTACTAGTTAGCTTGACCACACAGAGACAAGAGATGGTTAACAATCTTTCCCTCCTAACAGATGAGTGTCTCATCACTGTGGGCTGATTATCTGGCAGACTTGTTTAATATTTAATTTAATGTACATTTATACTTAAACTTTTCAAAAGGGCATTTCTTTTTAAATTATCTTCTGATACACGACTTAAGAAGAGCAAACATATTAATGTGTGATAGACAGGGGTGTCGATGTGGATGGTTTATTTGTATGTCTTTCTATTTATTTGGTAAAAGATTCAGTATGAGTGTGAATATGACTAAATGATGACTGTATTTGTGTATAACGTCATCTTAATTTTCCTATGATCGCTGTTACAGGCCAGTCCAGCGGATCAGAATCAGAGGCATTTTATTAATCCCCGCAGGGAATTCATAAATGTGTTGATTTATTAGAAATATCATGCTTTTTTCATTATCTGAGAATATTACTGAGAGCTCAGCATGAAAACAACAAGTCACAAAATCCAATTAATATGTCAAATTATGTCTTTTCCTTTCAAGAGGAACTCAATAAACACTTCTAAAAGAAGTTGTGTCTCCGTTCTTTTTTTTTAGGTCAACAACAATTACTCTGCCAGTCGGAGTGATGGTTGAGCTCTGAAAATATGAACCATTAACAACATCATCCCAGAACTGCAGGTCTTATACGATTGCCTCTGAAACTGATAACCTTTCATCCATTCATCAGCCAAAACCTTCAATGCTTTACTGAGTGGCCAATTTTCAAATAATAGAGATAGCAAGTCTATAGCAAACATTTTATCTCATAATCTTTATCATTCACAAGCTCTGGGAGAGTAGATACAAGGTTCAGCAGACATGGTGCTTCATTCAAATACGGTTTGCTGACACAAATCGGCCACAAATAGTGACAGATGTGGTACAATTATACATACTTATATATGAGAACTAATTTCTCAGATAACTATTTTGTCAAGTAGCTAAAGCTTGTGTAAGATTGTGGGAAAGTGTAATACTGCATACTGAAGTAAAATTCTAACCCATTTCTTAATGAGGGTGAGTTAAGTGTAGTGCTCGAAATTAGTCACAGCAAACTGTTCACAACACATATACACCATTTCAATTTTGTTTCTGCCACACATTTCTATTTCATTGAAATGCGAAAACATAAACAGATGAAAAGCTTTTATGCTGTGAGATGGATGCAACGATGTGTAATGAATGCTCCTCAAACATGCTCACAAAAACTGACAAGGTATTTCATCCAGAAATTCATTCAAATTTGAGAAAATATGACGAAACGGAGAGAACAAAAAACCAATAAACCAAACAAATGGACAACAAATCAATCAGTAGCAATAGTGCTGGCGGCTGTATACACATCACATCAGGTCTGGTGTCTTCAAAGACTTTGAGAGTGAGCTGTGAAAAAACTCCATTAACTCCTGACAAAGAATACAAATGAATCTCGACATGTGGTGAAGTGGAATTAAGAGAACATCTCTAATCATGACAAACATGTGACTCCACTTTGTGTACAGGTATTCACAAACACAAACACACACACGCACACACACAAAAGAAATGAAATATGATGCATCAACTAAATATCATCCACAAATTAAAGCCACTGTCAAATGCAAATAGTTCTTCAGAATTTAAATGGGGAACAAAAGGCCAAAAGCAAAGCATTACTTTAGGTTAGGCTTTTCAAAGGCCAATTAATGAACAAACCAAATCCATATCCAATTTTTAATTCAACCACTCATCCTATAGAATCTAAAAGTAGATACAACTGATTCTCTTCCAATATCTTTCATCTTATCCAACTTCTGCCTCCGTCTGTACAAAAATGTTCTCTGTGAAGTGTAGCAGGGGGTTTTGCACAGACAGCTGTGCCAGCGTCTGCAAAAATGACAACTCGGGCCCGAGGACTTTGGCTCGCTGCGCCTGACGAGCTGGATCCAAGCACTGTCGACACCACTCTGCTACAGCCTGCAGCTGAACTGTCTTTGGTACCATATGGAGTTTTGGGAAAATTAACACTGAGATGAGTAAAGCTGCATGACATGAGTGAGCCTAAACTATAAATGGAGATGTGTTTCTAATATTTTGGACACACCTTTATATCAACGAGAGTAGAACCATTAATTTAAAAAAATAACTTTGCCATGGAAATAAATGAAAGAAGGAAAAGTAAGACCTGGACTGTAAATAGACCTTTGGTCCCTTGCACAAAGATTTCACTTTTGATTTTAATTGTGTTTACTAATATTAAAACACAAAAAGTAAGTAAAGTAAAGCGTCATCACAACCCTAATCTCTCTCACAGATGAGATGGTTGTTTACCATGGAACTACACATCCAGGTGCTGAATTAAGTCCTGTGAACACACTATGATTTCTCTCAGCATATGTTAGAGAACACTGATGGGGATATCTTCACACGTAACGGACAATAACATCTAAAACATCTATTTGCTAAAAAGACAAAATTTAAAAAATAATGCTGTGAAAATAAAAATGTTAAATAACATCAAACCTTTGGTACACTGCTTTCCTCTTTACCAGGAGGAATAAAAAGCACCCATAAAATAATTCAGATAATCCCTGAGCAAATAATATAGTGGCTACACCACACTCTACTTCTGTCAACCACGAGCTTCATCTGACTGACAACGATGTGTTTAACTAATACTTTAAAATCATTTGTGTAATATAAATCAAATGAGAATGTTGATGCAGTCACAACATTATTTTCTTCCCACTTCACATTTCCTATCGGCAGGAGGCCAGGAGGTAACCTGAGGTAACCGGATTCAGATTGCTTAGCTCGGGATTGGGAAGATAAACCCATCTTAAATGGTCTTACTGAGACTTGATGGGATTGGGAGCTCAGCTCTCTGGTCGGCAATTACATTAGAGAGGGATTTTGAGTTTGTAAAATTACAGGTAAACGTATAAATCAATGACAATTTATACATTTAAGTTATATATCTGTACTGAAAAAAATTGAAACCATATAAAATAATTGTAAATTAATAACAATAATAATAATTCTTAGGTAGAGGTGAATAATTAAATAATTAAAATGCAATTAAATTAAAGAAACTCACCTGTGGATAGGGGAACATGCCCAGCGCCAACTGTGTAAGAGAAAAAAGTAGGATCTTAGATTGTTATTGAAACAAAAAGTCAATCAGAGTAAGTTTGAGGTACATGGAGACATCTCTGGAAACCTGCACAAACAGCCATAATGCATACACAAATACATCTTACAAATTAGAACTTTATATTGCTGTGCCCATTATTTATCTAAATGTGTGTGTGCTTTGGCATCATAAATCCCTGACAACATAGTCCATGATAACAACAAAAGACACAGAGGCCTGAAATGGACCCCAGAGTTGAGTCAACAGCTCTCAGTCTTATTATAACCTTCACAAAAGTGGATTTTTTTGAATGGCTGTTGAATTTGACTCCATTAAACCACACAGGTGCTGCCGATTAAGTACTCACCACATGTACACAATATATCTACACATGCATTAATAGATACATGCCATTCTATTGTCAGTGGCTTTCTGACATGGAGGTGACATGCTGCTAAAGCCACTGACGCGCACCGAATTTGAGACGTTTAGTCTTTGAGGTAAGATTAGTGTCCTCCCGCTGATAACACTACCTCATCAAACAACATCAGCTATTAGTTAATAACCCCCCCACGATTACCACCTGCAAAGAACAGAATAAAGGGATAAAGGGAGGACGGGATTGTGGGATAGTTGTATATAATGTGTGTGTGTGTTAGTCTGGTACTATGGCTAGGAGGGGGGTGGGGGGTGGCAGCTCTCCCTGACATTTGGCAATTCACTTGGGGTGGACATTTTTCATCTTGGTCAAGGGCAGCTTATTGGCAACATTAAGTTATTAAAACGTCAAAACGCTCACGGTCTTTCCTTGAACATAAACAGACCAAGTAGTAGGCTAAAGATCAATCCAAATTGAGTGTGACTTCAAGATATTTCATTTAGCTTAATGCAGACAATCAAAGCTTGAAATAAAAAGAATGGGGCCAGGGGCTTCACTCCAATAAAACTCTATCTTTATCACATACTGATAGTGTCAATAACTTTGACAGGGGCCCTTTTGTGTGAACTCATCCATTATTGTTATAATTGTAATGATATAAAATTATTGACAAACAGAGGCGTAGCAGAAGCCCACATCATCTGTTATACTGTGGCAGGGGAGCTGTGGACAGAAACAGATGGAGAATCAATATTGTCAGTGGGTGGACAGGAGACCAGGGAAGTGTAATACTGAAATTAAAATGTTATTTGCAAAGGCAGGGTGTCACTTAAGCATTCGATAAACGCTAAAGGAGAGATAAACAGTAAAACAGTTGAGAATGCGCACCCACACAAACACATATTCGTCCTACGCTGTGCAGTCAATAAGAGAATCTGAAGAAATATAATACAGTGTACAGAATTTGGACTGCCTGACTTAACTGTGCAATTACAAAAAAGTAAAGGGAACAATTTAGTGTCTTAAATTTCCACACTCTTCTCTCTGTTTACACATACCAGGTTAACCACAAAGACATTTATTCATTGTTGTACCTCCATGAAAGAGATTCCCACACTCCAGACATCTGCATGTATACCGTACTGTTCTCCTGATATCCTCTCTGGCTGTGGAGAAAAAAAACCCCATCAAAATCTCATAATTTCTTATCCAATACATTTTTAAATTATCTGGCATGAGACTTAAATTAAGGGGTCACTTACTGCCATGTATGCATTTGTTCCCACATATGTTTTGGCAATAGAATTCACCAACTGGAAATAAAATTCATTAATAGCAGATGAGCTCACTGTTATGCTGCAAATAATTTAAAAAAATCTATTCAATTAACTAAGCAACCTCTTTCCTTATAAATAACATTTAAGAATTGTTACTTCATTGCACTCTGTTACAAAATAAAAAAAGATAGGGATTGGACCTAACTTGCATTATCTATATTTACTGACATATCAGGTTGATATTTTGGGCTGCTTCCAACCAGTGCACCAGGGAATAGGAGTAAGACAAGAAGACAAGTGAGTCTGTGTGTGTGTGTGTGTGCATGTGTGTGTGTGTGTGCGAGAGAGCGACAGGGAACACAATGGCACATGCCATCAATGACAGGACTGTGATAATGAGAGTCTGTTCCCTTATGGCTGTATTTTTTAAAAATCTGTTATTCAGCATGCCCTACAGAGTGTGAGAGAGCAGAGGTGAGTGTTTATGTTTGAAATAGAGATAAAAACAAAAACAGAGTTTTAAAAAAAGTCAATGCTACTAGTGTTGCACATTCAGGGTGTAAAATTCACCTTGGAGCTTCCATAGAAGTGGTGGTAAAAAAAAATGAATAACGATCGGCGACAGAAGGGTGGTAGGTGTAGGGGTGTGTGTGTGTGTGCTGAAAAGGGAGAGACCTCAGGGTTGACGTTTTGGGGAACGCTGAAGGTCTGTCCCTGATGATTACATTACACCCCCCAAACACACAAACTGACTCGGCTATTGTCTGCCACCAACGCTGTTCCCACATCCACTGAATACATATCAATGAGGCTCTGCCATTGTGTGTGTGTGGGTCATAATTATAACAACTGATTTTTTTTGCAGCCTGCAGAACAATGAAGGTGGGTGGGGAGTTAATGTGATAGGAAAACCCTTGGGACAGTGCTCGTGTTTTGACTTGAAAGTGAATGTAGTGATTGACAGACTGACCATATGCACATTGAGGTGGGTGCACAAACACACACACATGCATGCATGCATACACACATACACATGCAGGTTACTGAGGAAGCAGCTATTCACAGTAGTTTTTTCTTCTCTCTTCTTTTTTTTCTATCTCTATCCATCCTCTCTCTCTCTCCCATGCACACACAAACAAATCAGTTTACCTGTGTGCTGACACCAAAGTCACAGAGCTTGACTTGTCCTCGGGTGTTCACCAACATATTGGAAGGCTTGACATCTGTGGAGACAAACTGCTTGATAGAACTGCAACATCGGCACTCTGCAGCTTGTCTTTATCAACTCTGCTCTTTTTTAATAAGAAGCCTACGCAATACTGTACTCACCTCTGTGAAGTATCTTCAGGCTCCACAGATACGTCAAGCCTTTGACTACCTAAAGATACAGGACACACAGATGAAGTGAATTTAGACAAAAAATGTTATCAATATACATCGGGCAAACAAAGTGAAAATTTTACAATTGGACTGATTACAACTCCCATTATGGCTGTTGTCACACTTGGTGCTACTTGTTGTTGGACCTGTTGAGGCCAGACAGATATTGCTTCACGTTAAATTTGTAGGAGACACTGACCAATTTTTTACAAAATTTAGGAATGTACAATAAAGGCACAGTTGCCTGTTTTTTGAATGAAGGTAAAAATATGAGTATCGATAACTATCATGGTTACACTGATCTATGTGCTGAAACTTGTCTATACTTTTGCTCAAGATTCCATGGACAGTATACTAGGGAAAAGTCAAGGTCTTTTCTTTAAGTATAATTCATTTCCTAATCCGTTGTACTGCTTTGTAGTGATTTATTTTTCGTTAATGGGATGTGACCCTCTACTCCCCTGCAATCTATTCCTGATGCACAACAGCCTCTGTGATAAAATTAAGAAAGCACCACGGCTCTGTGAAGTCTTGCTTCCTCAAAAGATGCAAGTGCAACAACTGACATGCGCAGCTTCACTCACTCACTCTCCTGGGTGCCTGGTCTGTGATAATTAACAACTGTGACAGTGGAAAGCAAGAAAAGCTGTGAATTAAAATTAACACAGACTAAATAGCTGTCATAGTTTGATTACGGACAGAGTTAAAAAAGGAGGATGAAGACAGAAAAGGGTAATGAGTGTGGAAAAGAGATACGCATTTATCAACTTCAAGGCCATCTCTGTCAAAACGCTCGTTTTAACTGAGCAAAAAAGGAAGGTGAAAGGAAGGGAGGAGGATAAAGGGAACAAACACTTACTTTGTCCATCACTCTACCCAATTGAAAATTTCACACTTTTTCCTCAGACTTGTTTTTTTAGATACTAGGTTTGTATCCAAACAAAACAAACAACAGAAATAAATAAAATATGGACTTTCAAACAAAAATAAATTACATATTTAAATAAATATCTTTCTAAATTCAGAGAGACACCCCGCTTCTACTCAGTACAAACGTACTAATGTACGATTTAATGACGAAGATTTGATGTGGACATTTAGTATTTCATGAAAACTTACAGCCACTGCGATCCTCCCTAGTACATGCTCAGGAATTCTTTTGTATACATCCAGGGAACCACCTGAAACAGACAAATTACTCATCAACACCAGGATATGGCATGGTACATACATATCCACATTCCCTGACACATACATTGATTTCACATATACTTCAAGTATACTTCACAGTCTAGTCACCATTAATTATATTTCCCTTTGGTATCATTTAAAATGTATTTCATTGATGTTTAAAAAAATTTAAATGACAGATTATTCTGTTTGCTTATGCAGTTGAAACTGCAACGGAAAAAAGTTTTACAGAGTCAAAGTGTGCTCAGAGGTTAAACAAACTTGGCTTACATGCTGGAGAATGTGTGAAACAGGGGAATCAGTGCATTAACACACACATGGACAAACACACAGCTAAAAACATAAACAGTCCCCCTTATCACACCAGTCTATGCACACAAATATAATGCACCTACAAATGCACTTAAGTCCAGATTTATCACACCCTTGTAGCTTTTAGCGCACAAGCATGCTAAGCAGCTCACAGAGGTAAGACGTTCTCTTGAGCTCCAGAAGTGTAAATGGATACACAGTGAAGACACTGAGGACAGCTCCCGAAAGTCTCTTCTATGCAGCTTTGGTATCAAAGACAAAAACATACAGTCTACTTACCGTCCATAAACTCTGTGCATATGGATATCCTGTTCTCAACAAAAAAGGCACTGAAGAAAGTGATAATGTAAGGTGAATCACACTGTAGTTGGGGAGAAAAGACAATGAGATAAATGAACAAATGACAAAATATTTTCCAAAAATATTGATACTGTGATACAAAATATAAAGGTATATACAGATTAACAAATGATTCATAACCTACTTTGTAGAGAATTTCTAATTCTGACATGATCTGCTTTTGCAACTCCACTGTGATATCCAGTGGGATGACCTGCAGTTAAACCCAGTTAACAACGCACAGTTGACACAAAAGTAAAAATTTTTATTGATGATTTGATTGTATCATTGGACGGAATTCTCACCTTGACAGCCAACACTCGCTTACCATGAATATGGTATGCTCTGGAGGAACAGACAGAAAGTACCATTAAACAAAACTATGAAAGGCAGTACCATGATTTTATTAAAATGGGAACCTGCTTTTTTGTTTTGACTCACTAGTTTAGCATTGCAATACACAGTTAATTGTTTTTGGTGAGAAACTGTCACAGCAATAATAGAGTCTAAATTAGCAAGAAAAATACTTAGGCCATATCTCTTAAGAGTTCATAGGTCACGCTTGAAAACCAGATCCAGTCAGCTGTCACTTGTTGTTCCAGACAGAGTTTTGAATTCCGCGTAAAGAAGCAGCACCCACAGACCATCCCAGTAATGATTTAATTATCCAACTCCTTAATGCCAAACGTCGGCTTTAGTTACAGCCCTTGAAGGTTAGTTTACGGCACCAGTGACAATACCTCGGGACCTCTCAAGATACAATCCTCAAGGAAAAAAACTGTCCAACAGCTGCCAGGTGATGGAGATGAGGTGGGAGAAGTATATGTCACACAGGATGGGTAGCTTTCAAGCAGGCTTAGTAAATGTGATACCTGGCTACGCACTTGTCAATGGATCTTCCAGAGAAATTATCTATGGTGCAAGTTGTGTTTAATGTGTCTTAGATTAGGAGTATCACATTGCTCTTTAGCCAGACACCTCTAAACTGGGCCAGGCCTTTAATTAATGTCTCCTATTAGAGCCATGTCAGGAATTACCCACAGTTAGTTAAAACAGTGGCCTGTGACTGCAGCTATGCTGTAAGATATAGTTTCTATATTAAAAGGAGAAGAAACTGCAGTTTTTCTGATAGAAAAAGGGTTGTCCTTTTATAGCTCACATGGAAGAGACAAATATAAAATTGGAAAATATAAGATAAATAATTAATTGAGTTATTAGAACAATTCTTCTTGGTCATTTTTTAGTACTCCTTGCACTTTAAGGCTGACGGCCTTGTTTCCATTCTGACGTCCCACTCTTCCTTTAAGCTACAATCAATATCAGTTAAGCATGACTGCTGCCTCTTAATTAAAATAAGGATGTTAATTGAGGCAAGATCACAGGAGTAGACATGTTAAATACTGACTGGATGGGTTGTGTGTGTGTAAGGCAGCGTCAAACAACATAAAACCCAGTCTTCCCAGCACTAAACAACTAGAAGGCCTCAATGAAAAGTCCAGACATGTCAGGAAATATACCCAGCCGGTCTCTGAATGCATCCAAGTGCAGTACAGTGGTATTTTACAGTAATAAAGTCACTTAGTAGCACTAAATGTCTAAACTTGACCAACAAGAGTTAAGAAAACAAACGTTTCAACATATGTAATTTAAAGGCAAACATCTTTTAGAGATGGAGAGATCGTGTGACTACTGCTTGGTTAAAGCTTTATTCACAGACTGGCCTTGACCACCTCAGGGCAGAGCGTCCCGGTATGAGTTATAGTGACATGCTTGTGACAGCAGGAGACACAGGGACAAGGTTACATAGCCTACCCCCCCACCACTTCCCCCTGATCTGACCCCAGTAAATGTGCCCCATTGCCTGGATCTTATTTACACTCCAGCTCGCTCTGTAATAAAAGCTCCATCATGCAGTATTCATAGGGACTCTCTCTATGTCTCTGAAGTTGAAGCTGTGGGTTGGAGAGACTGGCCTCTTGGATCAGGGCTAAAGTGGTACATGCACAATGCCACAAGAATGATGGGTCGTCTGTCTCTCTCCCCCTGACTTTCACACAGTTATGACTGCTCCTCTAACTTACTCAGACAGACAGAGACAGTGGCTGAGCTATATGTCCAGCACATTAAATGCAGCAAGGATCCAATTCCTGAATAAGGAAGTTGAAAGTTTATCTTTATATTCTGTTTGAATGTGTCAAGTCAATAACATAACTATTTTTGTTGTTGATTTTTGATCTCTGAAGGTGGTCACTTGCTTTTATTCACCGTTGCACCAGTTCTACAGCTGCAACATGGTGCCACCTCCAGGAGGGGAAAGTAACATGTATGTATAACTCCACAGTGTATGAGTTTTACATCATCGTAAGTTTACATAAAACAACTTAATAAACCAGAGCATCACTGTGTAACACCATTCACCAGTGGATACTAAACACAAAACCATTTTATGACATTTATTTTATAATCATTAAGCATCATCACCATACAAGGCTGTAAATCAGCCAATTTTCTTGTACCACGACACTTCATCATGCATTATGGCTTAACAAACTCTTTGTATGAACACTCACTGCTATTCTCTGTGAACGTAACTTATTAAATCCCAGCATCTACTGAAAATAACATAGCCTCAGTTGCTAGTAACAGCCCAGGGAATCAACTGAATCTATGACCTTTCAGAAGTGTACTGCAGCAATATTGAATAATGCTGCATTCACAGTCATCATTTATGCAATATATCTTTATATACTCCCTGAATTACATTTATATAGTGCGTGTCTAGACTTAATGACAACTTACTACACTTTATGCTTAGACTTACATTCACTGTGCACACATTCATACAGGGCTTTTATATGTAGTCTACTCATACATCCCAATCACACATTGACAGTACACACGGCAGGGCCAAAGGGGTTCAGTGTGTTACCCAAGGACACTTCAACGTTTAGATGGGAGGAGCTGGTGATGAAACAATCAACCAATTAGCGGACAACCCTTTTGACTGCCAAAGCCACAGCTGCCCCAAAATTACATTTTTACTATAATGTATAGTTAAATCAAAGCTGATTTATATATTTATACAAAACTACTATGACAAATTTACTGAAATGTTCACAATTTTCTCCAATTCAAGAGGCACAGTTTATCTACTGAAATATGAACAACTGACAGGTTTGGAAAAGCCTAGATTTAGCATGCGCTGCAATGCAAGATATACACTGCAATCCCTTTCAACCTGGTTCTGTATTCAAGATACTATGTTCCCACCTATTAACCAAATAGGTTCAGCCCTTCAATATACAGTCTAATCAATGAGGCACAAAAAACAAAATCAATGGAGTGAATAGGCTGAGGGACTGCAGAAACGGCAGTGAGTGTCTAAGTAGACGTCTCCAGTCACAGTCAGGCCAGTGTGCTTGTTTTAATTGCTCTGTTAGATCCATGAGTCACAAAAATAGCCCTTGTGTCCTTGTTATTGTATTTATAAGCCATGGCGTCAGTTAGATTGGTGGACACGATGGACCTCTGAGAGAGTGTGTAATAAAAAATAAAGGCTGACAGTGATGGATGGCTGGGTCAGCATGTGGCTATAGAGAGCTGAGGTGTTGGTAACATCCAATTGAGTCTAAATGGCTCTGGGTCATAAATGGGCTAAGAGGTTAAAAGGTGGGGATCCTTTGGTAGTGCTTTTCAAACGTGATAAGCTTAATATAAGCTGGACCAAAGGGTAGAGGCTGAGGACAGAGAATTGATTTCTCACCACACAAGGAACCTGTTCAGGTCCTTGGTGCATAGTCATACAGTAATTTAAAACAATGGCTAATACTGGCATATTTATTTGACATTGCTAATAAATAATTTGTAATAACTGAAGCCGGGGGCTGCAGCGTCAAAACAGTGTAAAAACATGCCCTCATAGTTTTCTATGTAAGCTTACACACAGGAGGTGACTACAGTAACCCTGACTATGTCTTCTGTCTTTAACATGTGACACATTGTCAAGAATGCTTTTAAGTAATAGATTCCTAATCATTGAATATGTCCTTCTTGCCCCATTAAACCTATGTGTTTTGCTGCCTTGATACAACAACTCCATATTTAATGTGTAAAATGTAAATGTAAATAAAACCGATGGCCAGCAATATGATGAGCAGTAGCAGCCGCACAAAATCACATCACAATCAATTATTGTACCGACCCAAATTTTTTTCTGAAAAGGCAGTAAAAACAAAACATGCAAGCAAACTCCACTTTTCCTACAAAATATCCTTTATACTATATATTATACAGTATATTATACATAATATGCTGTATACTGTATATGCAATAACATGTCTTACATAGGACAATTAGGCTGACCCATTCTAATGCCCTTTGTTTTTGTCTATGTACAAAAACAAAACACAAACGTTGTGGGCAACTGTGACTGAAATTAATATTATAACCCTTCCCACCAAGACTCCCTACATTTCATCACGGTATGCCCCTGATTGGTACAGACACTTACACAGTAATAAAGCTTTTGTGGCGCCAGACTGGATAATTCTTTGTCCTAAAAATATGTTAATTTAGATTTGGCATGAAATATTTAGAGGCTGAAAAGAGGAGGACATGAATTGTAATCAGTTGACAAGAACTGTTAAAGTAAAACAACACAACACAGAGGTCAGCAAGTCAACATTCTTTAAAAAGCTGACTAACAACCTGTCAATAACATATCAAAGACAATGTCAAGGGAAGAGTGATATTCAATATTTAGTGTCTTCTCTGTCTGTGACAAAATAATCAAAATGAAAGAAACAGGAAAGCAATTAACAGTTGCTGATGAAAATTTCTTGAAGCTGATGTCAAGGGCACTCACACAATTAACACTAATTTTGGTACAAATTCACAATTTAGAAGTTCTTGTAGCTGTAATGATCATTTTAGTTGTAAAGAGGCAGAGGGGCCCACAACAACAGTCTGTTGTGTCTTTTTAATAATAATAATATTTTTTTAATTTTGAAAGGTTCAGATAACATTTGTTGTCCTTCCCAATACCTGAACTTTGTACAACCAAACATGTAGCATATCCAATCTAATTTTATGATTTTGATCTTAGCTCTCTATTTGATAACACCCATGACAGAAATCAGACGAGTTTAGATTACAAGACAGAACTCAGAGGACCAGGCAGTGGTAGGACAAGTAGTGTTGTTTTGACAAAATAAGACAGGAAATGGTTACGCGATTTTAACAACTAAATATTCATGAGTCCACAGTTTAATTAACTCGCTATAAATGTAGACAATTTAGCCCTGTAGCTACTCACCCAAAATATGCACATCCAGGAAGTTGCACAAAGACACACTGCAAACTGCTCTGAATTAAAATTACCCAGAGTAACAACTAAAGGCTTAAAATAGTCGTAGTAGGTTAACATTATCGGCCCATGAATATTCTATGCACACAAAGGTTGAATGGAACAAGGTTTCCATGGCAAAATATAACAAAAAAACATCATATACATGTCTCAAGTTCGCGAAAGACTTCACAAGTGTATTAGGGTATCTTAGGATAATATCAAAGAGGCAGCAGAAACAGATGTATGTAGCAATGACAATGACTGTTAATATCATGGCAAATATTATGCTTAGAATTGTTGAGATTTTAAAATTAATAAAATGAACTTGAAATAAAGAAATCCACAACACTGATACAACACTAAAAACAGGTTTATTTTCTTCCCTTATTCTTTCAACCATGAAAATATCAGCACCAAAGCATATGGATTTTCTGCTGGGCTAAATTGACTGAGAAAATGTTGGGGCTTGCAATATTGGCCTTCCCCAGTGCAGTGTAACCATTTCTAGTGCCAAACTGATCAGCAATGTTAGCCCTCTATAGCTATGAGAGATTGGCTCCTTATTAAACTATCTCAAAGTCATACAACAATAGTGGTTGGAGCGAAAGAAGGTCTTGTGGATTTACTGAACAGGAAATTTACTGACTTTGCAGGGGGCAATGTGAGGCAGACCACTGTCAAGTCAAGGTTAGTCTGAGCAGTAATCAATACTTCAATCTCAATAAAAGGGCTCAATAGCTAAGGATTGATGTGAAGGAGGGCACACAAAGTATGGGGGGAAAAAAGATAAAAAGAGCAACACAAATGCCAACCTTGTCATAATGTTATCAAGGCAGTAATAGATTTGTCTGGCCAGAAAGGATGGAACTCTTTGTGTGACACTATAGACAGATTGAGTCAACTGCCGCCGTCATACCTTATAGCCCAAATCAATATCATATATGTTCCCAACCTTCAAAGCAGCATAAATAAATGAAGGTAGAGACACACACCAGCCTAATAGATGTCACATTAAACTCTGAGATAAATGGACAGATGAAGGAGCAGAGAGTGGTAAAGTGCTATTTTGTCATAGAAACTGAGCAGAAAAAATATGAGTATGAATATGAGAACGTTCATCACGCTAAAACTGAGATATTTCCTCTTACAATCTGTACTGTATGCTGTATATGGAGACAAACACTTACTTGTAAACTGTGCCTCCATTACCATGACCAAGCTGCTCTTGATAGTGGATATCTTGGGCATTTATCTGCAAAGGATCAAACACACATGTATATAGTAATGTTTCTTAGGTGCTGTAACATGAGAAGACGTGTAACCAGTGGATGTGTAACTACATAGAGAGAGTAAAAGAGAGTCAGAGAGGGGGGACTACACTGTCACTGGAGGCTATAAACAAGACAAGCATTCAGGTCACTTCAAGTTCAGCAACATATGGAGAGAAAAAAGCGAGGAACAGAGGTTGGGGATATGGGGATCAATACAACATTTGCTGTCCACTTTATAAAAGACATTGTGCTTGGGGGAGTGGGGGAGTGGTGTGTCCAGTTTAATGGGACTTTGTTGGCTGTTGTCATTTCCTTCTACTTTGATTTAAAAAAACAAAAAGGGACAATAGACGATGATAAAATGCGCACAAGGAAACATCCCTGTTCTGAGTAAAAGTTTTTGCCTCTTGCTCATTTGATATTAGTCAGAATTGGCCAATGTAATGTAAAGAACATATAAATAGAGAGATAATGTGTATATTTTAGTATGGTGATATTGCATGGATAATTATATAAATTTAGGCACAGAAAAGCACTGACTCATGTTTAGCAGTAATGAAATTACTTTTACTTTTTAATAAAATATCAAAATAAGTATTCCTATGTACTTGGGGAATATTTTATGACAAAACTGGATATAATTACACAGTATTCATCAGTATGCCTGGACCATCAATTATGCTGTGGGTATCCTTGTTTTAAAGTGAATCACAGTCATGTGAAAAACACTAAACTACCACAAGAAAATCTTTGAATACATTTTAAATCCTAACAATGTAGAATACAACAACTTTGTCATTTACAATATTTTAAGTCCTACTTATATTGCAAATCAAAAGTGCATTTGCTGCATTGTAAAAATTCATTCAAAATGTGTGAATTAAAAAAATCACTGAGGTTGCCATCAGTTTGTTTGCACAGATACCTATTTGCAATGATATGATGTCAGCCTTGTGCTGCAAACTAACAAATTTTGCATAGACAAATATTAGAAAATACTTGCATGCATAGAAACAACATAAAAAGGTGTTTTCTCCCAGTTTACCTCAACTGTTTTGAACATATTGATATATTAAAGAAAATGAGAAGGGATGGATGAAGGAATAGAGGAGAAGGGGAAGAACAGCTCTATCAGTTCACTGTGTTAGAGCAGAAACCTGAGGCCGTCGCTTAATTATCTCCCTGACATGAGGTAGAGGGAGTGTGTGTGTGCGTGTGTGTGTGTGGGAGGGGGGGGGTAAGAGAGAAAGGAACAAGACTGTAGCAGACTTGATCATAGCAACCCACAGACCCGTGCTCTGCATAACATTCCTGCAGCTGGCATCAACAGAGATCAATAAAGGAGCTAAGCACCAGTGAGTGTACACTCGTGAAAGGAAACTAGGTGTAAAACTGTCAAATTCATCTTATACCAAACATAGCCTCACCTGCCCATTTGTCAAGATCCTCTTCAGTTCAGCAGATGATTTTTTTAAGCTGCAGAGAAGAACACAGTTTCACTGGCATAAAGATAACACTGGTCTTTTGACTTTAATCAAACAGCCTACGAAAGTTTATTGCAGGTAGTGTAACTTACATCCCATACCCCAGAAAGCTCACCTGTTGTTGGCCATGGAGTCTGGGACAGCATGAGTGCAGTCACTGGCTGGGTTGGGTCTTGTATTAACCTGGGGATGTGCAAACAGATACAGACAAACGTGAAGAGGGGACACACACACGCACACAGACGAAAACACACACTTTGTGGTGAAGGCCAAAAAACACAACAGTCAGACAAGCACACAGAGGGCCAGACCACTGATGAACAAGAACAAACACAGACTATCAGTTCAGCTGGGGGCTTAATTGGCTTTTGTATAGAGAGAAAGGCAAGGAGAAAGACAGGAGTGTCCACGTAGAGGAGGGAGAAGGCAGCAGAAGGAAAAAGAGAGAAACAAAAATATATGTGCATGGATGAACAGACATTTGTCTTAACATTACGGGAATTAGAAAGGTAAAACTAATTTTCCAAAATCAGAAAAAAAAAATAATTTAAGCCATTAAACAGGTCACATTGTTCTTTCCATCTATTCATCTGCATCTATGTTTACTCCAAGACTTGCGCATTCAACCCAGATATCGAATACAAAAGGAGACATAAGACCCTGTAAAGGCAATACTAAAAATAACTCGTTTAATTGAGGTCAAAAGGCCAGAGTGTTGGGTCTACTCAAGGACCGGGATTCTCTCGTTAATTAGTGCCCAGGAAGACCTAATTTAAACAGAGCATATGACTCTCCTTCACCAATTACTTTTATATTAAAATAAGGAGAAAAGAGGGGAAAGATTAACAAAGGACTGAAGGTTTTAGGAAAATATCATCCTCTCAAAACAGACCCATGACCTTAAAAAACTGACACAGTTGAATAGTTGTTATCAAATTTCCTCAGAGGATACATTAAATAAAACACTTTCAGTATTGGGGCTCGAATGGGGTAATTTTATTACTGAAACGGAGATGGCTTTTAATATGGATCATCTGGAGAGATGGAGGAGGTGTCAAGTCATTTAACCCATGGTAATTAGCAATGAGTTTCAATAGCAACATATGCCTGACATAAAATGGGAAGGTCTGTGGAAGGCCATTTGTAAATGGGAGAGGGGGGCTTGTAATGACAATTTCATGGTTGAACAATGACATCTTCATACTAGGTTTTTGCCATAACCAAAGCTAATGTTATTCCTATCATATGGAATGAGAGGATCATAATACTCAGGAGGGAAATTGGGATTTCAGCATAACACCTTGTGACTGTCCAAGTATAGAAAAAACAAGAATACTCTGAGACAGAGAGCAATGAGCCCTGCCACTGCAACCGCCAGCCAATGCCATACATAAACATGGATGAAGGGAGCAAGAGAATGAGTGAAAGAAAAGGAGAGCCTTGACTTCAATTGACATTTCAATAAGTGGAACACAGCATTACCAATCCATTTGCCTCAACTTCCCTCCCCTTCCCTTGTTCTCTGTGTAAGGCAGCTGAAACAATTATTGAGATACGTACCTTCAGGCCATGTATGTTCCGGATCCCTGGAGTCTTGCCGGCTGAAACAGTAATTGACTAGATTGTAGAACACATCACTAGACCATTTACAAATGTGCTGGAAAGGAATCAGTTCTTTATAAAGAAAAAAAAAGATGAAATGAAATGAGGGTTACTCTGAAATTAGGTGTAGACAAGAGTGATTGAGATGTTGCCCTCTTGAGACAGCTGGTGGTAGGTAAGAAGGAAAAACAGAATCACAGAGATAAAGAAAATAGAAGGAAATGGAAAGACACAGACAGCGAGAAAACAGAGTAAGACAGAAAAATAAGAGTCAGAAACAGAGGCAATAAAATGTTTCATCATTTCACCCACGGGGCATGTCAGCGATTATGTGTGACTGGTGAGAAAACTATATGAATTTATTGAAAGAAATCCCTCGTAGTGAAAACCAGGAATAAACAACACAACTGAAGAGGTATGCCTAATGCTTGGTTTGATCACAAGTTTGCAGGTTCAGTTTCCTTGGAGCAAAAGAAATGTGGACTTATAAAAAGACAGTCAAAACAATAGAACAATCCACTGAATTTTAATGTTGTCCAGAGGCTGCATTGTTATTTCAGGACACCAAGTGCTCCCGTTTTTCACTTGTTTGAGCACAGCACAAGTGATTTGCCTATATTTTACTGCGACATTTACCAACAAAGACAATGGTGGAAAATCTGTTTTTTTTTAATATTTAAATCATTGATTGAAAAATAGCTGTAGACATATGTTAAGGTTTATTGCATTTTCGGTGCATGATAAACTTAAACATCTTGATCTGTACCTCTTGGGAAAATCTGGAGAGGGTCTGGCATCAGTCCATTCATGCGTTGTTCATTCATTGTGTTGCAGTACTGGAGGGAAAAAAAGAAAATCTTATAGTATATAATGAGTAGCTAACAGCACAAGTGATTATTATATACTATAATTTAACAAAGAATATAAAATCTGAACCACTGTGTAAACAGAATAAAAAAAAATCCTAAATGACAATGGAAGCAGATGAAACAAAGCTTTGATTATTTTGTAATTTGACTATACACAAAAATATCTACCTAAATGACGTCAGAAATTGCCCACGGTGTTCCTAAAAATGTGGGCATGCTGTGCTGAAATCTGTTGCCGATGAAAACCAATGCCCTGTGGGCTTGTTCTGAAGGAGTGTAGCATTAACCCTTTTCTCCTCCAGGTCAACAGCTCACCAAACAATCACATCCTACAGGACTAACACGTGCACACACACTCAGCTCAGACGCTTGCCAAGGCAATGCAATAATTGATGTTTCAGTTAACCAAACCATCTGTTAAACTGTGAGCGCATGTGTCTGTGTGTGTGTGTGTGTGTGTGTGTGTGTGTGTGTGTGTGTGTGTGTGTGTCCTCTTTTTTGAAGCTACGAACCAATATCAATTAACATCAGGACCTTAACCAAGTCACAGTTAGACACTTAAGGAGATGTATGTTTTTATGTAGTCCATGTGTTCATTGTGTTTCATTTACAATCAATTATGAACTACCAAGTCATCATGGTAATATGTAAATTTGCGCTCTCATGATAGGAGGAAGGGGAGGAGGGAGGGAGAGAGGGAGGACGATGGGCCCAGCTTGGATGGGAATGGATCAGAATGGCTACCCAAGTGGCACAGCTGTTATTAAAAGGCCTATTTATCACTGTCAGATCTCTCCTCGCTCCTAGCCCTCTGCTTTCACCCTCCAGCGTTCTCACTAGGCCACATCTGAACAATGGGCCCGATACCAAAAAACAAGTTGTGTGTGTTTGGGAGGGGGGGCTTCACGTACCTTTAATTTTCTGCTCAGCTAGCTTATTGATTAAGGCTGCAATTACCACCTAATCTGTAGTAGTTGTGTTATTAAAAGACATTCTCCATTGTTGGCCAATAACTAAACAGTGTCCAATCCCAAATACCATCGCTCAGCCTTAAGGGACAAGTGGGAGAATGAGAGCAGAGAGCAGACCTCATCATCATTAGCAGACTAAGGGGAAAAGAGAGTACGAATGGTGGAATTAGAGCTACTACCTCGAGGAGGAGCTGAGCGAGGAACAGATGCGGTCACATGTTTTTTTAGCTCCTGACACAGGTCAGTCTTTAACTTTGAACAGTGGCGTCTGTCTTTCAAGGTGTCGAACAATGATTAGAGATGCCTCGAAGACCAGTGGGTCTCACAGGAGCATGTAGCAATCAATGTTCTCTGTGAGGGGGCATACTTTTCACAATAAATGTCCTCTGCAGACTGATGTTAATTAAGTGCTGAATTTGAGCATTAATTTTGCTCAAGCTATAAGGAACATGATTTTTTTTTCCAGTCAGCAATGTTAAAGCAAGGATGTTGAATAAGGAAGAAATGTGAAGGGGCAGCATATTTAAAAGTCTGGTTATAACCAATTTTAACACGCTATCTCAAATATAAAAACATATACAAACACATGTAGACACAAAACAACAATGACAGATTCTAATGATTATCCCACCTTTCACCTAACATGCTGATTTACTTTAATTCCTATTTACTTTATATAATAGCTGTCTGTTCACCTGGAATTAATAAAACTGATGCAAAATCCACCCAGGTCTCAACAACTGGCAAATGCAGCAAACAACCACAACAAGAAAAAATACCTTCAGTATACAAATGCAAATGAATGCTGAAATGCATAAACCTTGCAAATGCATTTAAAATACTCATCTGGTGTAAATTATATTTTAGTGAGCCCAGTATTTTCTAGGTGATCAGCAGCTTTTTGTACACTTGGCTGTCCCATGAGAAATAGAAAACCATTACAGAGCGCCTAGATTTGTTTGCTAAAAAAATTCCAAGTAGAAATGCCCTTTGAAATCTGTGGACGAAGCAGTGCAGCGCTGTGGATACAAAGTATATGTGCTGGGTAGAGTAACAGGATCAGGGTCATAAATTAGAACATAATTATAAAATAAAACATATCACTTCATCTGAATAAAAAGTAAGCACTGGTAGTACAAGCTGCTATTATTTATTGAAAAAAACTTATACTGACTGTGTCATCTAATAAATAAATGTTCATATATAAAAGGTACTGATTAGTGTAGAGGTAATTGCTGTACAGCAGTTGTTTAACTGCTATTTAAAATGCACTGGCAAATAAATGTGATATTTAATTAATATCATGATAATACTTCAAATGTCCTTATCTGATTATGCTATCCTAAATCATGAATTTGCTGAATGAATGACGATACCGTCATAAACTTCTGTTGTACCATAACGTTTTCTTTAAAAAAAAAAGGCTTCTCATTAGTGAATGATTAATTTTTAATTACGACTTCCAAAAGTTTAAGTACCACTTCCAAAACAGTGCTCAAGAGATTTTTGAAAACTACTCCCTTTCAGAGAGGACACACAAAATCATCATGCTCCAACAAAATCTCACATCCTTTGAGGATGACTTGTGAATAATGAAGGTGGGTTAGGTCAGTGGTTATACTATCCCTGTTTCACAATGCTCAGTGACAAAACAGCTGTCTCTTTTTTGCTTAATCACCCTGCTACCCTATGGTACTTAATGATTAAAACGCAACCACAAGTGAACGCATGATAAAAATGGACAGAAAAACAATGAGTGTAAATTGTGCCTATGGCTCTAGCAGCATCATTGTAAGCTGATGGGGGGTAAAAGACATCCACAGATGAAAGTAGATTTTGAACAATTCTGCAGCCCAGGGGGGCCGCTCTTTAATGAGGCAAAACTTTAAGTACTGAATAATAAATAATAAAAATTGACAGCTCATTTAGCTTTCAGTGTACCTCGTAGAGAAACCCATTACATGCCATTACTCTTGCTGTCCGTGGCATAAACAGTAAGTATTGGTGGAAAATGAAAATGTACTGCACGAGGTTGTGGAGCTAAATTGATGGGGGGAGTAGATCTGTTCGCATGAGAATCATTGAAAACAACAAATAAGCAGATTTTTACCTCAGGTTAAATACAACTCAGGCTATCATCTCCCATTCAGCAGGTGGAATAGTTAACAACTTAATATCTATGAACTGGCTCTACCATGTCTGACAAAATGATCTATAACACATCACACTATATTCTTAAACATTTGCTTTGGATTGGACAAGCTGAACACACAACCCTTCAATAAAAAAATGTGAGAAAACTTACACCAGATATTAAGTGGATCCCTTGTAAAAGGTGTTCAGTAAAAGGTGAATGTCATATATACACTGGGCAGAAAAGGTAATGGTCAGGTCCAACTTTGTGAGAGCTTTTTATCAGTACTACTGCTTTCTAACTCAGAAAGAGCCCCATTGAAAACTGATATGACATAAAAATACAACAACAACAAAAAAATACAGACATCTTACGCGGTTTGCAGGACAGATGGGTGACATGGGGAAAAATAATTAATCATTTATTCACTAATTCATTTATATACTCACGTATGATAACATGGCCTTGAGTTCTTCATCACTTCTTACAGTGATTCTGTCTCCCACTTCATCTTCATCTGAAAACAAAGAAGCCGTTAAAATTTAGTTGCCAAACCCTAAACGAGAACCAGCAATATCATAAGATAACACATTTCTCTTTTGAAAATAATATCTAAAAAGTCAATACTTGAAAGATCCAAAAACCAAGTACAAACAACTTCACACTTGTTCATTCTACCAATCTTGTTCACAGAACAGTAACTCTCGCTGACCATTATCATCATAATCATTAATGTTGTTCAAAAATATTATTTATTATATAAAATGCACAGAAAAATGTTGAAGGCTGTCTTTATCAGGTTAGAGCATGAGCATAAGAGTACAATATTTAATATAATCTCTGCTTCAGGCGCCTAGAAAGTTTGCATTGTTAATCAGATACATGTAAATGCAGAAACTTGGGAATTACAATTACAAAGTACAGTCAATGTCAATAGCTGATAATGTAGGCTTAATGCTGTGTTTTTAAATTTCCCTGTTTCAGATGTAAAGCCATACAAACATTATTAAACAGACACTTACATTCAAAAGCTGTGACAGTGGCTTCAGGCATGACATCTCTGATTGCGACCTGAATTTTTTTGGCACAGGGAATCACAAAAGGGACAGTAACAAATTCAGGTACAGAATTTAAAACTGTGGACACTGATGGAGAGGTTGTTAGGATTAAGAATGAGACAGTAACAGTATGATACCCCAATGTGTCAATATTTAAAAGGGGACTGGTTGTTGTAAAGCTAACTTCTGCTATAGTCCACATTAGTGGAGCTCAGACGAGTTAAAGAACAGTCTGTCATATTAAAACTGTATGTAATTATTTTCTCTGTGTCTCTCTCTCTAACACTAATTGGAGTGAAGGGGGGCAATTACGGTAGCTGTCTCTGTTGCATTGTTGAAGACTCACCAGCAAGTCATTAAAGTTCAGGAGAGATGGATAGTCGACGGACGAGTCCATGTCCCCCGACGGCGTCTTTATACGGATGACTATAGCTTCAGTGTCCATTGCGAAAAGGTTATTCAAATCGAGTGTGAGCATAAAAAGGCAAAACTGCGCCTCATATTAACACTTGTTAGGCTGTCTCGGTTAGCTAAACGAGCTAATTTCCTGTAGTGGATTGCTAACGACAGATACTAGCATCCTGCTCACTCTCCACACACTTGAGTTCAGTGATGCGGGGATTTAAAACGTTAATCGACGTAAACTCATGGACGCTTTAGCTGCAACTGTAAAATGCCTTCGCTCCTCCTTTTAGGCAGTTAGACAATTTGTTATTTGGGATATTTAGCCATGCAGCTAGTTGTAAGGAAACCACAACAGCAGCGTTTCCTAATCAACATCCGCTCAGATAATTTCAAAATAAAATACCAAAGTCCCTGGTGTTGTACCAAATCAAAACGTGTCTTTTACTATCCACAGGCCCGACAATAGGAGTTCTTCAATATTAATAACATGTATGCACTACATGAAGGTTGATATATAACTTAGCCATCTGTTTTGTTCTTCATTTTTTTGCTTCTCCTTCTTCATTGTATTTTTTAGTGTGTAAGAAGAGAAAAGAATTGCCTTTTATGTATTTGTTCCTGACCTTTTATGACTACCAGTTTGCTGCAAGATAGAAAAAAAAATCTAATTTGGTTTAAACATTCTTATATAACTAATTGTCTAAATGTGAATGTGTTATATTGAATATATAATACATAGCAAATATTTGGTAGTAAAGAAAAGGATTTGAAATAAAAATGTAATATCTTTAAAAGATATTGTATATTAAAAATAAAATATCTGTGCCCATGTCGTACTTATGAATGTGATCGGGACTAAACCATTCGACTGAAAAGCTTTGCAAAGAAAAGTTTTTGAAGCCAAAGAACTATGTGCTTGAACAAATTGAACAAACGCTGTGGACTGCTTCTGCTGTACATGACATTCATGTGAGATCTGATTGGATAAGAGAGTAAATTATTATTCCTGAGGGTAGAAAATAGGAGGGTAAATATAATTTTAATAGATGACCTTAGATAAGAAGAAACGGCCTTATGTTACTTTCCTGAATGTTCGATCAATATTTGAATGTTTTATGAATAGTCCTCACTTACACAAAAATAGACAGTGGAGATGAAAAACTGACAAGGCCTCTGCTCTGTACAGACAATGTACCTTATCAAACAACTTTTTTAAAGTAAGAGGTGTGCAGAGGACTGTGTGCTCTCAGGGGCACAGCTCTTCAAATGTTCAAAGATGTTTTCCCTTCTTTCACTCAACAGTAACACAACTTTGGTAGTTTCCAATCAGCATGAGTTACTGGCGTATAATTGAATGTAAAACAAGGGCCCACTTAAAACTGATGTTGATTATGGTCTTATGACTGAGGGGCCGCATTAGTGTCTCTGCGTGCTCACCAAAGAGCTTTGATTGCAGTTCCAAAAACAAGTAATTGATCCATGGGCACAGTATTGTCTCTTTTCTCTGTTAGTTTACAGGACCCTACTTCACAGATCATGGATGTACATGACTTTTATCCAGGTATGTGTAGTGATTATTTATCCATCCATTCACATACAGACCAACAGTGACCACATACAGGGGTTACAAGTTTGTTATATTGACTTGCAACTGAACTGATATCATCGTTTACACCTGTACCACCAGCTGACATAAAGACCCATTGATTCCACCCGAAATTATTACTTTGCTTAATTGTTACTGAAGAGTAAAGAGGGAAAACAAAGCCGGCCTATCAGGGGTTCTGATTAATGCTTCCACCAGCAGTGCCCTCTGATGAAAAACAGAGGATCTATCTGCCACTCTGTCAGACGCACTCTCCCAGGACGTGATGTTAGGTCCTTCTGCTTTAAGGGCAACTAGGATGAAGCCCAGTCAGCAATCCACATTATCAGAAATCAAACTCCTGACTTAGCTGGGAGGAGAAAGTGGGAAAAAGGAGGCCAGCATTCACTGTCTGGTAATTAAGAGCCATTTTATCAGACCTCTTCTCTTGCCCTGTACCTCTTCTCTAGCTATTGACAAGCTGCTTAGCACAAAGTGAGCTCAGTTTGACTCTAAATATATGAGGCATACTTATTTAACTTTCTAAGCAAAGAGGGAAAGGCAAGTAAACAAGACAGCAACATAATTGTCTGGTAAGACGGCCCAATAGCTACTGTAGTTTTATTTTACATTATAGCTGTATTTTTTACATTTACCTGTATGTCCAAATACAGCATGTGTTTGTTTTGCGTTTCTATGTCTACACTAATGATAATGATTATTATTTCATTAGTCTATGTCAAATGTATTGCTTGCCTTGTGTTTATTGATTAATGACCCAAAGTCAGAATGTCTGTCACTGTAATGCTGATATACAAGATCTTCAAATCCTATTTGTCTGCTGGTTAAGCATTGACTGCTCTTTCACATATTGACTGTTACTTGGTAGCTTTCTATTTACTATGCTCTTTAACATTAATGCCATTATTTAAAGAAAAACCTGTGAGCTTGTGGTTTAAGGTCTTATTTACCTTGACAAACCCAACATGGGAAAATATCCCTTGTGTTTATCTCTCAATTGAGTGGACCTGCTGTAAGTTGAGCAAAAAAAGAAAAAAAAAAACATCACACCATCTGTCCAATGCCACATCCCCAACTCAGGTACCCAGATGCAAACCCTCCAGCTGAAATAGAGATGTGTCTCCTCAGCCTTGAAGCCTGAAGCCTGTTGTTTATTGATGCTGCCAGAGATCCTGCCCGGATCGATACCATCTACCTCAGATGGGCCTTCAACATGCAGACTCCAGATTGAGGTCAGGATATTTAGGGGGTTATGGCACTTCAGCAGATATGAATTGCCCGAGAGTCTGTGATCATTTGTTACAGCTTCCTTTAAAGTTCATTTCCAAGCTGACCTGTGATGAAGCATTGGGAGTTTGTGAGCCAGGGGTCCGAGAGTTATGACAGAATGCACCGATATCCCAGTGGCTTGTCCGTGCCACTGGGAGGAAATGGATTGTGTGACTACCTCTCAGCTCCCGGAGCACCATGCTGTCCCTTCGTTTCCCACAGTCTCGGATTCACCTCTAAGGTCCCATTTATGGCAGCATGTTGTTCCTGTTGTTTCTAATAAAGAGGAAATATTGGTGCCTCTCTGACCTGCTTATAGAGGCCATAGGAAAATTTATGGGGCGTGTCTCCTCCATAGAGGCTGTTTTTGAACTGAGCCTGACATAAATAACCCATCACCAGTTTAACACAGCTCTTCTGGCTCTACAGCCACAGTGTGGTCAAGTGACCATATTGAAAACTATAGACTCACTGAGTAATGAAGGATGTCAATCGGAAATAAAATATTTCTTATTTAGTAAAATGATCCCTGTCATTCATACAATATGTGCCAGCTACTGATAATTGCCAGATACAGCAAATGTAATGCAGTAATTAGCACCACTATTACTGCAGTAGCAGTATTAGGTTACGTGCATGTACTTCAAAATTGCACTTAAGCACAGTACTTGAGCAAATGAACATTCATCAACTCTCTGCATATTTCTGAATTATGCATTAAGGTAGCTGTCGTCAAACTGACAAAACATAAGGTGACAAACACACAGCGCAGAACAATTTCTGTAAACAAACAGTTACTGAAACATTTAGAACAGAATAGTAACCACATAACAACACTGTAACGGTATACACTGTAATGTGCGTGCATATGTGAATGGCTGTGGTTACGATGAGCGACCTCTCTCTCACCACGCATTGCTTCGGTGCAGAGTGTCAGGTGGCCTGTTTGTCAGCTGAAATATTCATCAGACAGATCAACGGAAAGTCTGGCTAGCTTTTCAACTGACAACGGCATGTCAATAATTGATAAGGAATGAGGTAATGACTGTGTGGGTGTTATGGGGGTGGGGGGTTGGGGTCCTTCTCTTTCTGTAAGCGATGCCTCTGACCTTTGGTGTGTGAAAGAGCACATCATGGTCAGCGCCCACATGTCATATATAGCCCAACACTAATAACTGAACAGTGAAAGTCACAGGGGAAAGAAATAATTAAAATATGGCTGTGCGGAGTCAGTGGAAAGAAGTGGTGTGTTTGGCACGCGTTGGCCCTTCCTGTCAGAGGAGATTCTCCTGATTGTTAACACACTTATAGTCTTAATCCCTCTGACTGTTGTCTGACCTGTTCACAACAGACGGAAAGTGGTTGAACAGAGTTTTTGTGGTTCAAATTCCCTCTGTGGCAGCAGAATTTAAGACGTCAAGGTTACACCTGCAAATTTACAGGCAAGACACAACATCAGTGTCGCGTGGCATTATTAGAGCGGTGGACTGTTTATTTAGTGTATTGATTAAAGTGTTATTAGAAAGTAACTGGTCAGTAGACTGGAATACTACAAAAAAATTAAATAATGTTACAAATATATTACCGTACAACACAAAGCATATTATTGTTTTTATTCCATGCATAGCAAATTGGTGAGCTGTATTATGATGTTAGTGCCTTGAGTTTCCTGACTCACGTGACTCATCAGCAGTTGGCAAAATAACTCCATAAAACAAATAATGATGATAATAACATTGGGCTAGTAGGAGTTTTGTGCCATTGAAGCTGGCTTTCGGGAGGCACACAATCTTTGTGTTGTGATGGCACCCGGGGGCTTGTGTGTCCAGCAGGATGATAAACAGCTGGTTTGAGAAAAGAGTGGATGCATGAGAGAGTACCCAGCTGCTACAATTGCCAATAATCCTCAGTTTCTGAATATCTAAGCAGGCCATTTCAGACTGTCAGTAAAGTTTCGTAACTGCCCTGCAAACTGCATCAACATGGGATGGTCAGATGTCCTGTTTTGAGACAACAGTGTAATTGGAAGTTATTGGGTGACATGTAACTGGCTTACAATAAGCCAAGCGTATCCATACTGTGGGGTTGTACAGAAAACACCAAACATTTAGTGTGTAACTTTTGGGTCATTAGGTTTGTTAAAAGCCTAATGACGAAATCGCAACAATAAAAATAAAACTGTTATAAAATCTAGATGCTGGAGTAGTCTAATAATCACTTATATCCACTACATCTTAGGTCCATATTTGCTAAGGACACAAAACTAGCAGTGAAAAAGATTGTTCATTGTTCAGGGAAGAAAATTATAAAACCGTCGAGGCATTTCAAAACTGAACAAGTCTGGCCTTCAACACCACAATATGCCAACAAAAAACTCCTGCTGTCTGTTTTATATTACAAGCAAAAAACACTAAGATTTCCTTCTGAGTCCCAAGGAGTTTAATAACCTCAAATAACCTCAGATGTTTTGTTATGCACTTAATGGTAGTTTTGAGACATTTGATATCTAATGCTTGTCGGAGATTCTTTCAGATTATCAAGGATATTTCCAACATTTGCCTTTCACGGGAAAATAAGTGTGTATTATCAGCCACTATTATAGCTACCATTGTCAGATTAAATCTCTCTCTCCTTCTGTGTGCGTGTGTGTGTGTGTATGTGTGTGTGTGCGCGCGCGTGTGTGTCCACACTGCCTTATTGTGGGATATAACAAAGCCCTGGAAATACAACCTCCAGGGGTCTTACCTGGATGTGGCAGCCCCCACTTTTTCATTAAAAACTGCAATCGTGCAGCTGAGGCTCTGTTACACCACAATGTGACAGAACTATACAAGGGCAAACATATGCGACCTAGGCCCAACCTTCAAATATGTTCAAATAGATATACTTTTTGCTCCTCTCTTCTTCTTTTTTTTACAACAAGTTTGAATGCAAATTAATGCATTAATGCATTTTCAATGAATGTATGCGAGCTATTAATGCTGGTGTTTCTTGTTTACATTGGGTGAACAACAAACAAGCCTATCTATTGACCTATCTATCAAGCCTATCCTACTCTATTGGGATACATGAGGGAAAAAAATTTAGTATTTTTATATATTAAGTGTGTATGGGAAATAAAAATACTTTGAATAAAAAACAAATATTCTAAATACAGTTTCACTGTGTCTGTTCTGTTGCTTTCATTCTACTTCTTCAGGTTTGCCTGTTTGCAATGGATTTCTCTTGCACTGGCACATGTTGTAAAATTTGAATCAGTCTATTCCCTGGACTGTCATCATGGTTTTGCCGGGCATATGAGAGCAACAGAGCCATTGAAGTGAGGTAATTGAAGTATCCAGGACCAACCTGCTCCGGTGAGATGTGAGAGCAAAGTAGCAATGTAATTACAGGTCATAAGTTGACCACCTCAGGACCACAGCAGGCGCATGGAGAGCTGAGCCTGTCAAGCTCTCTGACAAACACACACACACACACACACACACACACACACACACACACACACACACACACACACACAAATAAAGAGAGTGAGATTTTTTTTGCATAAATCCGCACAAGCGAGTCACTTGAACATTGACCAGAGTGAATATGTATTTGCCAAAAATATACCTGATCACAGCTGAACCGTCCTCTGTCAGAGAGGCACGCTATCTCTTTGAGAGCGATCAGCAAGTCGTCCATATAATACTACCCCCCAGCGGCCAAACGAGGAACTACTTTGGCAGGAAGCGTAAAATAAATACACTTGAATTGACAGGGAAATGTTGATTGTTGTTGATTATAATCCCAACCAACAAGAATTAAAAACTGTATTTGCAGAAAGGCTTTGATATTCACATTTATTGAAAATACATTTTTTCACTTTCATTTGGAATACCAGTTCTAAGATAAACAGTTGACGTGAGCTATTTGTAATTTGTCAGGAAACATCTTTTACCTGGTGAAATGGTAGGGACTGATGAATGAGCGAGTCCAGTGTAGTAGCAACCCCCCACCCCCCTCAGCGGAGTCATTTGTTATCACCTCATGGCTCTTCCAATGCTCTGTGCAATTGGCCGAGCTCCTCCAGGGTTAGGGGTCAGGCCTTTAAAAGGGAATTACTTCATTGACACAATAAGAGATGACAGTTTATTTGACGTCTTACCACCACTTTACTCCCTTCATACATCCAGCCCCCACCCCGAGCCCTAACTGCTCCCCAGGGTGCACTGGATTTGTGTGCGCGTGTGTCTGTGTGTGTGCTAGTTGGCGGGTGCATCCATGTGCTTTGCAGCATGTGTATGAGCAACCTGGCCTTCATGTGTTTGTTTGTGTGAAGTATACACCTTTTGTGTGGAGAGCGTCTGAAGGAGCTGTGACTTAAATGTAATTAACTATCTGATATAATCTGAAATCACTGGTGCCATTAAAAGTTGAACTGAGATGAAATTGAAGTCTACCTATTTCTACCTATATTGCTATTGTATCCGGTGCCTCAGTGTATCAAGTGCTTGCAGTGTAGTCTGTGGTGTGTGTGAGTGTATTTAATACTACATTCCTGTCAGGTGTATTTAGAATGAATAGACTGCAGATGTTATTTAGGATTCAAGAGCAGTCCTGGGGCTTTTGTTCGTGTGTATTTATGTGTGTGTGTGTCTGTGTGCGTGTGTGTGTGTCTGTGTGTGTTCGCAGTGTGTGCAAAACAGAGAGTGAGTGAGTGCTTTTGATTGACAACAGACATGTGCGTCACACCCAGGGGGACTAGAAGAGGCCATACACAGTCTGGCAGGTCATTATCAGTGTGTCACATGGCGGCATGACGGCTACTTCCTCTGAGACAAAACACACACACACACACACACACACACACACACACACACACACACACACACACCATCTCCTTCCCTGAGTCATTGAGGAATGCCTATCCAAGCCAATCAATTGGGCAATCAATTGGGGACCAACTGGCAATCCCCTGCAATCAATATGCCCCTTGTTGCATGGCTCTAGAAATGCCACAATAGCCGTGGCACTTAATTAAGTTGTTAATTGCTGTGTTAAGCTTTCTCAGGTACCCTCCCTAGATGGTAATTGAGAGTGGCTGGACAATTCAGCTATCGACAGCACTTTGCTAAATTTAATCACAAATCCAAGTAATGGTAAAAGCTGTACTACAAGGAGCCAAACAACAGTGACAGCATCAGTTTATGTGAAGATGGACCAGACTCTTCCTTCTGTTAAGTGGACATAATAATACACTATTCTGTTTCTTTTGAGCGACCCCATCACTGTACCATTCGAACATCTGAATGACATCATGCACCTGAGCCAACCAATCACAGAGTGTGGCGCACATTATTCAAAAAAGTTGACTCTTTACACAGCAGTGTTACAAAATATCAAACCACCCATAACTTTTTTATTATCTAAAAACTCCCTCCTATATGATGGTGGATGATTTGAAGCTCAACTATTGGGTGTCACATACAGCATTGATGCAACTGCAAAACATGGGGAACGTGTCACTAGTTAGTCATTAAATAAATAATTCATGTATGAATGAAGTATGTTTAATTAAGGGAAAATTTGAGGTAGTCGTTACTGACTTGCAAAGTTTGCATAATTTGGTCGGTCAAAAGATGGGTGTTTTATTCAGGAAGTAATCACTTTAATGTCCACTTAAAGCATAACAACAACAACAACAACAACAATAATAATAATAATAATAATAATAATAATAATAATAATAATAATAATAATAATAATAATAATAATGATAATAATAATGATAATAATAATAATAATGATAATAATAATAATAATAATAACAATAATTAAGTTAAAACGGCCCCATTGAAAAGTTGTAGAAATATGAAATGAGAAGAAGGTGTCATGCTCTACTATCTTATTGCTGTTCTGTTAATTCTAAATTAAAACAGCAGGTCCTTTATTTCCAACCTTTTGTTTTGTTACGAAATGGGTCGAATTGAAGATCTTCATGTCCTGTGATAAAATCACACACTCAACCTCCCATAAAGACGCAGCTTTATTCCTCACTCTTCGACGTGGCGTTCGGTCTATGGGGGGCGATTACCGGCGCTGCCTTCACTTAGGGTGGGGTTACAAAGGATTCAGACCACTGCTGGCTGGCACTTTTATGGTGTTATTAGCACGCTTCCTGGCGTCTGTGTGTTAACGCGTCTTTTGTAGCCTAATCTCATTACTTTCGACACTCAAATGGAATTCAGATGGAAGCTCCATTTTAAAGAAATGACTCCAAACACAGCAGGTGTCCGCGTTCTTATCCCTGCTTTGCCGGGAAATTGGAACAGCTCAGGCAGAGACCAAAAGCGTATCAAATCATCATTACAATACAGGAGCTGCTACCTCACACACAGTGCAAAGGTTTCCAGCTCAGCACATCCACTTCTGCGGCTTCCAGAGAGGCCTGCAAGTGGCGCGCGGCTCTTCGGAGAGTTGGTAAGAAGTGATGAGGTGTAGTGGAGCAGGAATAGTGGAAGGAGCAGTGAGAGACAATGAGAAACAGCCACTGCTGCTCTAGGCTCTGTGAACAGGCTTGCCATTGATTAAAACAGCAAGGTGTGCAATAAAGCGCAAGGCAAAGTGTTGCCTTCCATATGGACCCCGGGCCCTTAGGCTCTGGCCACCAATTGGGCCTTTCTGTGTGCTGCTGTTTCGCCTTTCTCCTTTCTGCCTCCCCTTCTCCCTCCCTGGGTCCCCAGATGGTAAAAACAATTTTCCAGCCCTCTGTCTCTCTTTGCTGCTGCCCACCACTCTGCGACCACAAAGGGCCCTGGCCATGATTCAACCACTTACTCCAGTAATTAACAGCACCCATACCACAACAATTACAGACACTATAGGCTACTACACCATAAGTACACACACACACACGCACGCACTGCACTAACAGTGTCACAGTGTGAATTAGAAGGGATGGTAATAGCTCGAAGCCGTAAAAATAAAATTAAAATAGTATTAACAAAAAGGTGAGAACAACATGCTGGCACTACAGCAATGATTACCTCATAATTAGACAAGACAAAGCTCTCCCCCTATCTAGTGGCAAAAAACGGTAATTACTGCCGTGACAGAAAATCAAAGGCTACTTTGTAAGCAGCAGGAAAAATTAACATTTCAGGCCCTGAAGCTGTATGTCCTGATTAGAAATTAAATCAATGCATCGCTAACTGCTGGGCATAAATACGTCCCCTTCTGAAGGAGCTATAATTGCGAGAGCGAAAAAAAGTGGGTTTCAATTTCACAAGGATGTGGCATAATTGTAATGGCAGTATTATATGGCAAATGTACTCCGCTTTTGTGATGAGATGATGCACTTAAAGTAGTGCGGTGTTCCTGGTCGTGTTGATGATCAAAGCACGTCTTACATAAACAGTTGGAGACGCCTCAGACTCAATGAAGCTCTCGGGACGTTGCAATGCACCAACGCAACAGCATGTGTTGTAAACTCTATTAACACGGGACCACCGCCTCACTCGACTCTACTGCACTGTCCTTAATTCTTGTTAAGGAAGCCCGGCTGTTGAAATGTCGTGAAGTATTTGATATGAAATCAGGAATGCAGTACATCTACTTGATGAACAGAAAGTGAATAAACATGAAAAAACATGAACGTAGACATATAAATATAGAACATAGACATCTTCCCCATGGGTCTGCTTTTCCTGTTCTCTGCAGATTCTATTATAGTCTGTCCCCCCTCTCTCTCTCTCTCTCTGCTTTGTGATTTAAGATTCCCTTTGCTTGCCAGGTGACACTGTAAACAGGAATTTGCTCCCAGGTTGGTTTAATCAAGGTTGAATAAAGAGAAAATTAATTATCTTGTAGTCGTCACCAACAAACAACATACACAAAGCTGCTACACTGCGGTCAGGGCCACGAGCCAAAATAAAGCAACATTTATTGGATTTAACTTAGTGAGCGTTTGTAAAAAGAAAAAAAGTCACGCACATCAGAAAAACATACAACAATTTACTGAAGCCATTTCACCTTTTTCTTTGGACATGTGGCTGAACTGAAACTGCAGGGGCCGTGACCCGCTGAGCTTCTGCTCCTGTTTACACTGATAAAAGCTACTGGTAGGGAAGGCAGCTGATCCCAGGCATCTTTAACATGCCCACAAAAGGCTCCTTGGGAATACAACTAATTATACCACATCTGTATTTATTTGATCCGCGTGGAATTCTCCCTTCTGTCACCAGTGGCGAGCTACGCCAGCTTGGGCTAACAGTGATTTATCTAAGTGACACTTCTGGCACGGTTTCACATCAAAGCAGCGCCAAAATCAATAGAGGAAACATGGTGAGGATGGGAGGAGGAACATTTTTTCCCCTCAGCAAAACTGTCATGCATAAAATCCACCAGCATAAATAAAGCACGCCTGTGCTTGTAGGTTTGCTGAATCAGGGTGAAAATGAGATACAAGCTGTTTGTTAATGGCGGTTTAAAGAAGGACTTTCACAACTGCTGCATGTTTTTGGGAACTTGAGTTCACAGCGCGATGTGTGGCCCTATGTGAGGAGGACGTGCTTCTTCCAAGAGCAGTTTCTAGTGACCTCTGTTGTAGACTGAGTGAACTGCAAACAGCTCAACCTGTCTCGGACTGATGGGCCTGTGTGCAGTGAAGCGGCTGTTTTCAACGGAATTTCAAATATTCCATAGAAGAAATACTTACAAAATCATGTTTGTTTCAGTTCCTGATTTTGCATATAAGCAGTTATCCAATAAACATATCAGTTATGACTCACAGAAAATAAAACACTATTTTATGAAAGCAACCTGTCAAAAAATCTTAGTTTTGTTTTGTTTTTTTCTTAAAAGCTTTTGACTTCCTGTAATTAACCAACCACTACATGTGATCTTTTATCACAGGTCGCGGCATCAGTGGGGAATCAAGTTGTTGGCACAAAATAGAAAGCAAGAAAAAAAAATTGGAGGAAAGCCAGAAGAAGTTTACTTAATATTAAGTGAAAAGAAAACAGTGTCTGTGTTTGTGTGTGTGTGTGTGTTTATCCACTTCTTAATCTTGTGACTCCTCACATTTATTGCAAAGACGCTTTGGAGAGACAAGAGACAAGTGCACTACTACAGTCTGTTAAACTACAAGCATGGCAAGAAAAATGCTCACGCAAAAACGTCCGTCTCACTCGGCGAGTCACTGTCTCCCCACTGAGTCCTGAGGCACTGTGAAATGTCTCAGCATGAGGCAGTGCAGCCGCTTCCCTCTGGAACGCAAACAAACTCAGGTGTCACATAGAAATGAACAAAGAAATAAAAGAAATCAAATCTGTAGCTTCACATTCTCACTGCTTTTAGGTGCTGACTGCTCCTGGCGATGCGTTCATACAACTATATAGTTAATTTAAAACAAATTTATACCATAGTGTTGATTATTTAAACACAAATTGGAAAAAACAAGACTTTAACTTCTTAATTATTCTTGTTCACACTGCATTTCCCAAGCACACAGTCGCCTTAAGTGCAAATAAAGCCTCCCATCTGTTTGTAATTACAACTACATAATTTCAGTCATTGTGGCTAATCATTTTGACTGCACATTCGATTAAAACTAGTGCAGCAATGGTGCAACTTCGGGATTCTGTGCTCAACCTCTTGAGGTCTGTGCAGATGTGAGCAGAAAAGCACGGTAAAGTCTGGCGCCACAATAGGGAGACTAAACATGAGTAAAAACTTGCATAAGCCAACTGGCTAAATACCAAATTCTTTATAGCCCATTTTCCGCGAGCATGTTAAATTGCACCGCGGCTAGGAAGAATTTCAATCCTAACCTGTGTGGGGCTTTTTATTTGCCTAATCCTCAAATTAAATGATGTTTGACGCAAGAAATGTTAAACCTCATGTCATCAAGCCTCTGCTCTCATCACATCTTATTTCCCTGTGGTGTCCATGGAATAGGACAAGCAGGCGGCGTGGCAGGCTACTACAATAAAAGGAGTTGAGGAACGTCATGTAACATCACTTTACTGCGTCTCTGTGTAAGCTAACGACATTATGAACCCCGGGGCAATGGTGAAAGCTAATGATGGGAGGATGATGGCAACGCAATGTTGCTACAGAAGCCAATTTCCAGTGGCTTGCCAGATGTTAAAAATCTAAATGTGCATTGATCAGTGACGTGATAGCCCATCGAGATTGCTTCATTTGCCTAAAAGAAAATTAGGTTTAACTACACCCGGCTTCAATTTAACAGGATCTGAGCAAAGTATAACTTATATGATTTAAATTAATTACATGTGCAAAAACATCCCATCTCAGTTTATTCAGTTACAACATGATTCAAATGGCAATGTGAGGTTAGCTGGTGTAATTAACAGGGGGAAAAAAAGCATCACAAAACAAAACATAACACACGCACGCACACACACACACACACACACACACACACACACACACACACACACACACACACACACACACACACACGCGGTGTAAATCCTAATTAAAAGTGATATGCATTCCCAAACAGTCCCCATTTACAGTTTGAGTTAAAAACAGTCAGCGTTGTATGAATAAAGCAAATCAATTAAGTCTTAACTTAAAAGAGGAGCAGTGAAGAGACCTGTGTCAGTGTGTAGAGCCGTTTTAAATGTTAACTAGGATTACTGCTTTGCTTTTAATGTTGATTCTGAGCAGGATTTTGTGCACGGTGTGGTAAAACGGGTTAATAGCAAATCAAATAAATAAAAATATTAAATAAAAGATCTGTGGCTGATACAGAAACGAACTGAAAAATAACAAATAACACTTGAGTCTTTTCCATGTGTAATCCACTGGGCCATAACACAATGCATAAATGTAATGGTTTCAAAGCAGAGCTGCAACAATGGAAAATTTCAGCCTTGTGTGCTTTGTCTTGAAGATATTTTAAATTCCCAAATTTTTATTTGACTCACACCTGCTGTATTATATTATTTGTTCATTAAACTTATAACTATAATATAAAGCACAACACAACCCTAACCCTAGCAGCACAACAACATGTTAGAAACTTTTGCATGAACCATGTAAAGTGCAACTGGGAAACAGCTGATAATAACAATGGGGAACAATCAGAGATTAGTTCAATTAATTAAATTAGCAATTTAATGTGACGCCATAACCACAGTTATAAGGATCAACCCTCAGCAACAAGACGGACAAGGTGTCCTGGTCAGGTAGCGTGGCCCCCACGGAGCCCTGATCTCAGCATCATGGAGCCAGTCAGGGACCACATAAACAGACACATTAAATCCACACATTAACAAGTCCTCCGTGACGCTCGGAGCAAACCACCTGATAAGTGCATGTACAGTATAGCTATAGTATATGGACATTCCCATCATCTTATTCTGGACAATCTGAACGTAACAAACATGGCGTTGTGCAGCCTGTGATCAGTGGTGAGTCACAGGATGTCCTGCATCACCTAACATCCTGTATTCATTTGGTTTGGTGGAGTATGAGCTAACATCCGGCTGACATGGCGCTCTGAGGACACACGATGACACACTATCACACATCATCAGCATTTAAACAACATGGTTCCTCACAGTGACATCTGTACTGATCTTTGGGGAACCTTAATCAATACAGTCTTCATCTCATCCTGACTGACTCCAGACCAGCGAGACTGATGACGGCAGCTCTAGTTACAGTCAAACCGATTTTGTCCGCTACACAACAAAAATGACAAGCGAGTGACAGGCCCTCTCTCAATAAACACAAAACAAGCAATTAACCGAGCGATCACCTTATAATCAGGAATCGACTGTGGCGCTCGCCGGTTGACGCTTTGCTAGACATTGTCCCCATTTTGGCAAGCAGACGCTTTTGGAGGGGAAAGAGGGAACATCTGGTGGAAGAGACAGGAGCTGGCACAACATGGTGGGAGAACAAGTGCCTCAGAGCTTCATTATGGCCCAGCTGTTGGACTCGCTGTTGCCCTCAGCAAAAACAACCTCGACAGGATGATGTTCCTGGCAACTAAACTACAGATTATCTGAAACAAGGCGATTTTTCTGTGTGGTGTTGGTCTGTCAGAGGCTTTTACATCAACATGTGAACTCCATCCATGATCACTCAGGAGTCCTTTCTCAAGATGCATTCAATAGCAGTTTGTTCCAGGTATCGACACCTGATGCGACGCCGGATCGGGTCACACTCAACTTTAATTGTTACTAAATTACTCTGTGCGTGCGCCGTCTGCACAACTGCACAACAGTAAAGCTCTGTGATTGACAGCAGAGTTGTGTTATAGCAGTGACTAAACCCATCTACATACAAACACTGACACCTGCGGAAGTACTTAATAATGAGTTTGTAGTAGTAGGAACAATGCGCACGCACATATACACACACACACACACACACGCAAACACATGGCAAAGTAAACAGTGCTGAATGTGAACGACCAGTGTATCAACTGAATTATTAAAACGTGGGACTAAAGTGAGCCGGAGCTCTTTGGTGTCAGTTCACGAGGTGGAAACAACATCAGCCACACTGTCACGTCTGGTAACAACACTACGTACAGTACGTCCTCCTGTCAAACATCCTCCTGTCAAACATCCTCGCAGGGTCTTTGCTGGAGACACTGAGAGTCAGAGTCACTATAACACTGTGCGTTAACACTACGTGTAAACCTCAGGTTGTTATGTCAGGATATGTCAGTAATCCCATGTGACACCACGCCTGTCAATCATGGCACAAATGATTCAATCATAAACATCAGAAACTATTTTCTAAATATGGGACATGACTATATGATGCGTATTATGTATGTGGAGAAAAGTTAAGGGGTGATTTTTAACCCCAGGGTGGAGTCAGGGCAGGGGCTCCAGGTCAAAAGGTCGCACAGTGAACCTACATACCCCGATTCCCTTTTCTAACTTTCTTTCCTACTTTTTTTCCAAGCTGGCTGCTGTGGCGTCAGCAGCAGCGGCCGCTCTCTCAGGTTGGACAGCTTGTTCAAGTCGAATGTTATTAGTTCTGGGTCAGCGCCTGGGCTTCCTCTACACCCCAACAACACCTTTTCACCAGGCAGGGATTCCAGCCACCATTAATCAGAGCGGTGACAGCCCATGGATGTCAGTAAATATGTTTCCCTCGCTGCCTCTTTTCCCTACCGCTTTCCCCTCTCGCTCTCTCTCCACTGCCTCTGTACGATCGCTGGACCAGCGTGGTCCAACGTTGACATGCTCTTGCTTTGATATTATATAATGATTCCGTTTTCCTATACATTTTTTTGAAGTTACACAAGTTTTAGGAAGATTGCTTGGTTTTTGGTAGACAAATGAAAACATATTGACAAGAAAAAAAATAAGGCAGAAAATTGCTTCAAGGGACCAACTTAAACTCTCATCTCACATATCACAAACAGCTTTCATCTAGGCATGTCATATGCCCCCCCCCCTTCCTTTTTTGCATGAAACATAAATGCCAGGTTCTTATTGCAACAAAATCTCTTCTCAGCTGAGACGTCTCCTTGGCTGCAGGTAAACACATGGAAGAGGATGAGTGTTGGCCTGCACAGTGGCTGCTGATGCGTGTTTGAGTGCGTCTGTCTGTCTGTCTGTGTGCGTGTGTGTGTGTGTGTGAGCGTGACGTGCAGGCACGCGGCCAGCAGCAGACAGTTGGAGATGCGGGTGCACATCTCAGCTGGCACGCAGGGTGCAGTTACCTGCTGCTGTCCAGAGGCAGCTGTAGCGTAGCCACCCGTGGCCGTGCAATCAGGTTGGTGGCTACTGAATGCTGATAACGCTGCATTCTGCACTGCTGTCTGTCTGGCAGATGGAGCCGCGGCCAACCAGTGACAGGCAATCCTCCTGAAAATAAGTCAGGCTAGAGGCAGGGAAGTAAACAGGGAGGAGGGACGGAGATGAGAAAGGGAGAAGACTTGACAAAGAGAGAGATGAAGAAAGAAAGACAGGACAAAGAGAGACAGAGTGAGAGAGAGCGCCCTGATAGGAATTGTGACCTTTGCCTAGATGGATTTGTTTACCCACAAATATTCTTGCTGTCAACACCTGCTCCACAGTGACCTTCACATGGAGACAGAGCTGACGGCTTTCATCTGTTCATCATCTTGCCCACTTGTCAACACTCTGTCATAACACAGCCATGTTTCTGCTGTCGCTGCTGATGCACTGGGCCCTTTCACTCCCCGCAAACAGTCATATTCATCGAATCACTATTAATCCATGGTTTGAGAGTGATAAATGCAGAATGTCTGAAACTATTAGGTTTAATAACCTCTGTGTGGCAAACTGAGCTCAATACTATACTTGCACGGTCATTGAATCTTCATTCTAAGAGTGTGTTTTGTTGTGTTTTACTGCATATATAATCATTGATGTTGTCCCACAGTGTGGTATCTGTAGGAGCTTACAGAAAGCACGCGTTGGCTGTTTGAAATGTGCATTCAAATCATTTTACCTTGTTTGGCTCTCCCTTCCAACACATGCAGATTTAATACTAATTCATTGATTTTCATTCTAATGAAAAAAAATCTTTTTAAAATTATTATATGACTCTGAGACTACAATTTACTCAAACACTTACTGAAAAAGCGCTGAGAGCATTAAAATACAATACAAAACTATCTCTTTGTTTTTTGCCTTCACACTGCCTGCGTTGTAAAATCTCGGTAGCCAGCAGATGGCAGTATTGAACTAAAACACATCAAGAGGTCTACTGCTGCTTTTGGACAATGGTGACAAGTGAAACACAACCAAGAGAACTCAACAATGGACATGTCATGTTTTCAATAGTCTGAGAATTTGAACAAACAAAATTAAAAGTTAAAATATTTAACTTTTAAAGTGACTCACTATTTTTCATTTCAAAGTGACCTGTGTCTAAATCCTGTTTTTGTGGAGCAAAGGACAAACAAAGACGGGGGTCTCCAAATGAGCTCTCCCAAACGCAATGAGAAACAACTCTGCGTCATTTCCGTGTTGAAGTGAAGCACCTCCAGATTTTAAGAATGAACATGCACAATCAACCAATTAATGATTCATTATTGCCTCCTGTTTGACTGCACAGCACACCACAGAGTTAATAATTAAATCCCTCTGTTATCTGGACTAAAGCTGGAGGGGCTCTGACAACAGCAGATAGAGACACACTGAGATAATGTAAACTAATGTGGCCTTTGATGCGATCACAGAACTGAGGCATTCAGGACCACAACTATCAAAAAAAAAAAACCCTCTAACTTCAACAATTTGTTTTTCTTGCATCTAAACTCTTTGTCACTGGAGAATAGTGGTTAGTCAAAACCATACAAGGTTATTTAGTCCTCTTTACCTGTTGGGCATCAGAACAAAGGCTGCGTTGACATTCAAAGCCCTGCCGTGCCTGACACTGCATGAATGGTTTTGCTTTGCATTCGTTTTTGACTTGGAAGTATTTGAAGTCACAACAGTGTCTGCTTGGGGCCTGTAATTATTTCTGTCTGCTTTTGAGGACAGCGCCAAATTATTCGATGCAGACTAGGAAATCCCCAAACTCCAGAGAGAAACAGACCGAGGACCTCTACAACCTGAACTGTCTCTATAGAAACCTGTAATAACGTTACGTTTAATGACACTCTCTGCTCATTAAGATCTAAAATCAGGTTGCAGGTTTCTTAAAGTGAAATGATCATTAATGCTCAACAAAGTGAAGCAGACAGAAAACAAACATATTTGAAATAAAGATGTTAACGATCTGTACAAACCAGCTCCAGTGGCCACACTTGACCTGTCAAACCCAGTATCACCACAAGATATATATTTTATTCAGAGACCAACAAAAATAAACAAAAATATAAAGCATCACATCAACTTTTCATAGGCAGAGAAAAAGGAAAGACATAATTTTGTACAAGACATCTAACTAGTTCAACAGAGAGCAAAAAGCATGTATCACAACTAAAAATAATGATTACAGTGAAAAAATTTTAAACAAGGGTGAAAGACAAGCACGGGGACTTGAAGAGCGTATAAAAATGATACATTTGCTTGCAAAAATATTCCCTATAGGGTTATTACACTGACAATGGGGTTTAAGAGCCCAGTAAGCTCTACAAAGAGCTGTCTTGTCTCAGATTGGTAGATGCTACTGTTTTCTGAAACAATCTGACATTAAAGCTAGATAGTTCACAAGTCATCATCAACATCTACTAGCTTTAAGTCAAAGTAAAATCTCATGGCTTTTCTAGACTTTTTATTCCATAAAATGTTAAGGTTAGCACCACTGGGCCATTAACAGCAAAAGCTGGGTTAATGTTTATAAGTACTATAAAAAGATTCAAAATATTGTCCACGGTCACCCACTGAGTCTATGTCTAGTGTTATGGAACAAGAAGGAAATCAATCCACAGCCGGTGGCTGAAAGGAAATGGGACAAAAGCTAAGACTAAGCTTTTCTATTTCACCAATACCATTACCCAATTCATACATTTTTTTAAAATTTAAGTTTCATTTTGGTTCTCCTGCGTCCAAACCATCAACATTACAAAGGTTAATGGTGACATAACACATGTATGTACTAAATGTACATAGACCAAAATGAGGACATCTGATTTTGAGGAGATATTGTTCTTTTACATGCCTCTGTACATCTAAAAAATTTCCCTTTGTACAAAGCGTGCTCTGTACTAAAACTGCTTTGTCTTCACAAGTACAAAAATACATGTACCAGTATCTCCAGACCTGCAGTATTTTCTGTCAAGCCATGCAAAAACACATGAAGAGGTCAAAGTTATCAACATGTCATCACCTTACAGTCCAACAAAAATAACTGGTAGCCACAAAGACTTTAAAAACCTAGGAGTCATGCATCTTGTCTCTGTATATAACTATTTTTTGTATATTTTTACAATCCTGAGTGTATAAAAAGTCAAAATTACTGATGGTTAAAAATAAAACCAATGTCATGGACTGCTGAGAGAAAGAGAAAATTAAAAAAAACAACAAAACAAAAAAACAAAATTATTGTCCTGCTATCTTTACACCTGAAACATTTCTGCCGAGCACTGCTATCACACACTAGTATTCTACTTACATTTTTTTTATGTTCAAATTGTAATTTAACTTATAGTTTGCAGAATAGTACAGTATGTGTTTTCAAGTTCTGTATAAATGCCAATGAAGCTTCCTGAAATTCCTACCTAGGGCACATTTCTTGCAGCCGTCCGACAAGCACCACCAAAGCCACAAACAATAGCTATTGCTGAATGTACTGTATTGTGTAATATTCTGTATTGCCTTACAAAAACATTGTTTTACAAAAGTGCACCATCCTCGTGATATTTGATGAAAGCCATTGTACTTAAATAATCACACATGGGTTTAAAAAGTTAGAACCTCATCAAAGCACCAGACTTTGACTGAATAATTTGGTCCATGATTCAAATCAGTCAGAGGTTTACAGCTATTAGAGAAAGGATGAACTGTTTTTTCATTTGAGTCTGTCAGAAATGCAGGTCTTTGTCTGTCACAACAGTGAGTAATGAAGGGGACATAAAATGACCTTTCACATCCGTGACATGAAATGAAATCCGAAACACATCTTTGAACTAGGCTTATACAGTACATTCCTTCACACAGTGTTTAAATGATGGTTGATCATTTCCACTATCTCATCGTCTTAATACGCGATCAAATGCCCAAATACAGAAACAAAGTCAAGTGAAATGCGCATTACACAATCTTACACATGCTTTACAAAGTTGTTATTAATGCTTAAAAATTTAATTAGTTTTTTTTTAATCCATGGTTCACACTTTAACATCTGTACAAAAAACATAAAAATCATGAAAATGACATTTCAACAAAGTTGAAAAAAATAAGAATCTCTTAACTGGAAAAACCCTCCTGTCATTCCTATGACCTGTCTGGCACAAAAACATGCCATCAAATAAATTCTGGACAAAATGTGGTGATCTCGTGGTGCTGCTTTAATGCACTTGTCCCCTTTGCCACAAACATCATGTTTGTAAAAAGTGCTACTGACAACTGGTGGGGGGAGAGGACCAATTTGCAGATCGAGAAGGGGCTCATTGTGTAGCCTATGTTTTCTGCAGGGAGTCTATGTGTTTTTAGTCTCTTGCAGGAGACGTGGTGTGCAGGAAGTGGGTGGATGAAGGGCTTCCCTAGGAGACGCTGGAGCAGCGGATACTGGGGGAGCCCATTTGTGTGAGGACCTTGTCGAGCCACTGCAGGGGACCATTCAGGTGGAGCTCAATCCAGCAGGGGGTGCTGGTCACTGTCTGTCTCCTTGGAGTGAGGCAAGGGGAGCAGAAACAGATGTTAAGCACACAGCGAAAGCTATTTAGAGGACAAAACCAGGGTGAGTAAACTTTCTGAGTCAAGATTCAGCAGAGACAAACTACTTGTCTCTCATTTAAGTCACCTCAGAATTCACGACAGAATCTGAGTTACCCTCATGAGTTTTAAAACATAAGAAAGGTGCGATGAACTGGCTACTTGTGTTGTCTCTTTGCAAGTCTCTTTGTCTCTATATTTAACATGTTGACTGTATTTTACTGCATGTTTAAAGTGATTTTGTTTTATATGGGTCCATTTTACACACATCTTGTCCACGCAATAATGAGCTTAATGAGCAACAGTTTTCATTCATCTTTTGATGAATCTGTTTTTATGAACTGAAAAAAGTTAAATAGGTCAAAGGAACAAAAAAGTATAAAAACAGCTAGTATGGGAAAAGAGAGAGAAAATGAGAAATGGGTGGAGGAAGAGAGGGTGGAGGAGGGCCTGGCTGGTCCAGTAACCTGAATCCTGTTTTTAAGTGTATCCACATGTCAGCATTTGGTCTGGACAGGCCTGCTGACGGTCACTCTTAGCACAAAGGTTTCTCCACTGTGGAAACCTCCTGTGCTGAGCCAACTTTCATCCAATCATCTGCTCCCCTTCCCCTCCGTCTCCTCCTTTCTTACTATCAGTGAGTCAGACTGAGTGGAAAACAGGGTGGGGATGGAAGAGGGAAAGTCTGACATCTCTTTTTGACACAGCACATGTGTTTGTTTAAAAATAGTCTGGCGTGCCAGCTGGGGCCTGTTTCTACTGATGAGGGCTCAGCGACGTCATACACCGGATTCACCAGAGTATGAGCAGATGCCTGCGAGCGGGGGTGACTGAATTGTGGGATGTGATTCACTCTATTTGTTTCTCTTGTCTGTGTTTACATATGGGCTTTCTTAGGATTTGAACTTTGCACAATGTTCCTGACACGCTGGTTGTGAGTGTCATCTCTATAGCAGTCAAAATGTATGTTTGGGAAATGAACGCGGGATCATCATGAACAAAAAATAGCAGCTTACCTGTACTCAGCTCCCCAGCCCTTGACGAAGCTCATGCGGATGGTGCACATCCTGGTTAGCTGGTACACAGCCTCAAACCCCTGATTAACAGACTGGGCCAACAAGGCAGCAAACTCCTGGTTGTTGAAAATCTTCAGGTTGCATCCTGAATGGGGAAAAACAGAACAGATGCATTAGATAACAAGACACTTTGCTTTGATGACTGCTTTTTAATTACATCCCCCCAATATTATAAAAGCACATAAATTACGGCTTTTCCTAAAACTAACAATAACCTATTCTTTTTGAGCATTTTTACATTGAGCGCATACTAAATATAAGAATTTTCAAACAATTCCCTGGGACTGGTAATGAATGTAAACAATGGAGCAGAGGGGCCTCTTACTGTCAATAGTTCATTTAAATTAATTTAATTTAGATTAATCATAACTAGGCCAAATAACACAGTCCTCAGTCAGTACAAACTAATCAGCAATACTGCAACTAACCAGCAGTACCTCTCCAGGTATTTATTTTACCATAGCAAAGACTACACTCAGCTGAAACATAACCTCATACTGGACTGGACTACAATGATAATAAAAAGTACATAAAGGCATCTGTAAAGCAATTCGTTTTTGAGTGCGTTGCCTTTGTGTTACTTAGTCTTTAATACACAGTGACCCATCAAATATCTGAGCGTCAGTGGACAGAACGATTTAAGTGTGATTGATTGACTGACTTTTCCTCCACCTCTGTTACTCTCTCCTCACTGACTTGTGCTTTATTCTCTTTTTTCTCAATTCCTACACCTCTGTCTCTGACACACACCTGGAGGGATCTTGCAGACTGTGGCAGGGTGCCAGCCGTAGCGCTGGTTACAGTTTGGGCTCTGGACAAAGATGGCACTGTCACTCAGACACTCAGCAAACACTTCTCCGCCAATGTAATAGAGTCTCACACCACGGCCTGAATGGAAACAGAGACAGATCCAGTGTCTCCTTTAGTGTTGGCATGTTATGAATATGCAGTAATTACATATCCAATGTCTTCTTTACAATCGGTGTAGTGCAAATCCAATAATAAGAACAAGTGGGTAAAGGAGCAGTACGTGATGATGAATGATTTTTATGTAAAGTGGGACCCTACCGATGTGTCTGCGTGTTAACTCCACAGATGCATTCCGGTTGACATTGGACAACAGGCCCAGGCAGAAACGCTCTGAGTTGGAGGGGTCTGTGAAGCCATCCACCGTCAGTGACGGCTGTGAAGCATGGAAGGTCTCTCCTACTCTCTGGTTCAGCTCATAGTATGAAATAGAGCACCAGAAGGCTGGCTCACAGTACGTCACAGGCTGAAGGTCTGAAACAGGGAAACAGAGATGCTACTGTATTTGCTTATCCCAAAACAAAATTTAAAAAGTGGAAACTGAGCAGAAACAATAGGATTGCGTGCTAAAGTGAAGCAAGTATGGTGGCTGGAAATCGTCTGAAAGGTGCAGGTCAATTAGTCAAATGTAATGCTTAAAATTATAAAGAGAGACAACGGCAATAAAACTAAATAGATGGTTGAGACAAAATAGATCAAGGGCAGAAAGAAAGAGGTAAAATGGCTGAATGGTTGGGGAGAAAAGGGGCTGAGGTGGATGTAGAGGGGAAAGAGAAACAGCACCAAAGAAAACATTAGGCTGGGCTTGCATCACAAAATGTCAAACCCATACACTGTTTCCAGAGGCTTTTACCAGACAAGATGTGGAAACTCAGCCCTCTCTGATGGAACACTAAAGCCAAAATGGTCAAATTACACGTTTATCCATGATAGTTTTCAGTAACTTCAACTGGTTCTGGTAATTTGTTCTTTTTCCCCCCTTAACATGACCACTCTCTAACCACTTCAACATTTTGTCCTTGGCTTTGAAGTCCAGGACAGGGCTGCACGATACTGCCAAATAGTCAAATAATAGTGTGATTTTGTTATTTCACCAGCATAATAATAATGGAATAAACTTAGGATATTGCCACTGCTGTTAGATTTGGCTGGATGGTGTCCTGGCCTGTTCAGTAGCTCACATAATGTGGAGAAGACAAAAGCCTCTTCCATCACCTGGTTTCCGCTTACAGTAATGCATGAGTTAAATCATACAGAATTCCCACTGGGGAGATACGCTATTGAATCATTTGTCTTTGTGTGAGCACAGACAGACAGAAAAGTACACAAACACAGACGAGTACACACACAGACACGCAACCCTTACCTAAGTTGCTGTGAGCTGGTGAAACAGGGTTGGGTGATAGGTTTGGTGAGCTTGTGTCCATGCTGTGGGTCATCTGGTGATCGCTCGTCTCTCCATCCTCACTGAGGTAGCCTGGCGGTGGCGTTTCTGAGACACACACGGAAAACACACACGCACACCATTGCTGTAAACCATTTTGTCTTTGTGTTGAAAGAGTCTCTGAGACATCTTACATCATTAGTACACTAACACTAGTTTCAGACAGGTGCACTTTCGTGTGCACAATATTTCCTTTGCAGAGAGGTTTTATCTTGCGGTTTCCTCTCTGATTGGTTCATTGCATGATAAACCCAACACACACACCACTGATTTGAGTACAACACTTCCGAACCATGTGTCTGGCAAGGCAAACTTTTTCCCTCAGTTGAAAGTGGATTACAGCACTTTCTAAATGCACTTGCTCCATTAGCTTTAGACTATGCACTTAGACTATTAAAATAGAGCCTTTGGTGTGAATCATGTTGGGAGGCTTGGCGGTACCTGGTATGTAGTTGCTCTGAGGCTCAATTCCAGCAGGGAAGTTGGTGTTTTCAGGGATTGAATGGCTGTAGTCATCCAGCGGAGGAAACTCACTGGGGATTTCTGTGTGTCTGGGCACCAGCACAGGTGGAAGTACTGTATAATACACACAGAAGTCATTGGTTAGAGCATAGGAATAGTCACTAATCTAGTCTACAAACGTGAAAAAAGTAAAAAAACATGCCTTAGCAAAATAAAATAAAAAATTAAATAATAATAATAATAATAACACATTGACAAACTTCATCCTATCATTTTCTAATTTTTTCGTTATCTTTTCTTTCTTTTTTCATTAAAGGCAAAAACCTCCCCGCTGTTATACCTGGGGTCTCTACTCTCTGATAGTGGTACGGATTCACACACACTTCATCCTTCTTTGTGTGGAAGGCATACTCGCACAACTCCACTGCCCGCAGCTCATGATGAGACTGCAGGTCTGGCCAACGCCATAGACGGCAGTAGATGACATGGGGCAGACCTTTTCTGTGGGAAACCTGCAGACGGCCATCCAGAGACCTGCAGACAAGAGGACAGAAATGATTTAACAACAAAGTGCAATGTTCACTGTTTCAAAAACTGGTTATTCTGCACTGTAAACATGTTGTTTTATATTGTGGAGCTTCACAAAGATTCATGGTCAAACAGCTGTAGACATGATCAACACTGTGCTGACAATGTGCAGCAATTCAACCTTTGTTTTACTATCCAGTACAACAAAAATAATCTTTATAATAGAATTCACCATTCACAATTCTGTTCTCAGTAAGTGTTTACTACTGTCCTTACGTCAGGGCTCTGACTACCTCCTACTGCACAAGTTATGCTGCAAATAAGTGGCAGTGAGATTTTGGTACATGTTGTGTAACATCTGCACTCATCTAGTATACAATAGTTTTGGTAGGATGATGATTTATGGCATAATGAGGTTGTCCCCTGTAATCTTTGAGCACAATCACCATTTTATGCAAGAGACTAGACCACATATGTCCCTTCTATCTCTCTCTTAACCAGTCCCCCTCACACAAATACAGAGTAAGGGTCAAAGGCTTAAGTTAAAGCCCTTCAGAAGGACAAATATTACTCCATAAATAAAACAAAGCTGTGTACTGTCCAACCACTGACAGCGCAGTACTGTCCCATCTGGGTCAACCATTATGCTGTTTTAAAGTATCATGGCAAAAGCTTTTATTCACTGCCTCTGTACTTTAAATGGGGCTGGGGCTTGTGCATGTTGCAGAGTGCTTAATGTGCACATATGCATGGTTTATGTGCACACAAGCATACAGGGGCACAGAGTCAAAGAAGCAAGGAGTCAAATGTTGAAGGCTGGTGTAGCTTAGAATGCAAGAACTGATGAGTTCATGTACAGCTGGTTCACATCATAGACTTTCACCCAAGTCTAATGAGAGACCAATCCAGAAGAACTGCTATGCATGTGACAAACCTAATTCTGTTTAGAGTTTAAACTTAATTCTGTTAAGTTTACACAGCTACAGTTTGTTACCTATTGCTCTACATTAATAGCAGGGCTCCTCAATGACACCGCAATGGTCAATCAATAACTTCTTCATCATTATTGTCACAACAAAACACACACTGCAGCTCACGCACTGTACAACCTGCATTGTTAAGTGACTCATTCTTATTTTTAGTGTGGGCTGTAGCACCAATATGCAGGGTATCGCTGCTGAATAACATTGACATTAAACAACAACAATGACAGAGGATCAATTTTCGCATAGGTTAGAATATAATATAGCAGACAAAAGTGTGTGATATGAGGAAACATAGACCTTTAGGCCTTTAATTCAGTGAGAAAAAAAGCACTGCTTGGATTCTGATGATTTGATCTTAGTGCTTAAAGGTTTGGCTGCTTCCATGAGGACCATCAGGATATTACACAGAGAAGGCAACTGCAAAAATGTATTATGCAATCAAGTACAAAACCCAACAATACTTTCGCTCAAAACCCCTATAAACTTAGAGTTGTTTTGTATAATATTTTTCGTGTAGGTTTTACATTTGGATACATCTTGTGTTGTTTGTTGTTCCTCTTTTTTATTGCAGTTTTCCTGTGTTTGACATAAATTAAGTCATGACCAACTGAGGCAGTTTCCCCTTACCACTTTGCACAATTTTGCACTGTTTTTAGATAAAGTAGCAGAAATATGGGACTTTTTGTACCGCAGGGAGTTGCCTTCAAAGATTATAGAGTTAAACCGAAAACAGAAAAAACGAAAACCAGCGAATGGCTTTGAAATAACTAAATCACAGTCACAAAAGCAGCTGAAAAAGTGAATCATAGGAAACAGTCCAAAAGTCACAATGCCACGTGAGAAACACATGAAAAATGCATTTGAGCAGAGGCACACGGATCACATGTAGACACTCACAAAACTGACCCGAGACAAGATATTTACTTAAATCCAGAAAGAACTGTGCAAGTTGAAACAAAACCTCTCTGCTTTATTATCCACAAGAACTATGCATTACAAGGTTCAAAGGCATATCAAGTTATAGTGGTTTCACTGTAAGGTGTCCCTTTACTACTGATAGTGAACAAATGTAGGAGAAATAAAACTATATTGTTCAATGGTCAGACGGGGCTGATCTGATGTCAGTGGTATGCGTGTTAGGTCGCTGCTGCTGCTGAGTGGGTGTTTGGTGGAGCTAGACTTTGTGTGGGCTGAGACCGACATGCACAAACTGCAGTGGCATTACTGGCTATATAGTGTCCTACTTAATGTCCCTGACTTAGTAAAGGCCATTTGTGTCCGTGTTTTTAAGGAAAGGGGTTGCAGCAACCCTGAAATGAGTCACACTTATACTGAAAACCCAAATCACTGCTTATATATTCATCAGCTAAATTTTTAAAATTCTTCTGTGATTTATTTACATCCATGTTGCTTGCTAGTAGTAGTTCCTCTTTGTTTTAGTTTTTTGTATGTGTTACTGCAAAGACATATGATGTTTCAACAAGTTTTAAAAAGTCTTAGGTTTAAAATACTTTTTTTTATGTCGACTTTGCATATGAAACACATAGACAGGTCTAGGCACATATTTTATATCCTTTTCAATCTATGTGACTCATTTTATTGACATGATTTACAATGGCATGTGGGAAGAGACTCTGAAGAGAAACGTCTCCCTGACGGTAAAAACCACTCCCGCACCACTACCAAGCCTCAGCCTGTTGTTCAGAGGAAGAGCCAGTAGCTCTGTCTAAACAGTCAACATTTCACTCTGCAAAACACTACAGAGTGATATGAAGCTCAGAAGACTTCAGCTATGAACCTGGGAGAAGAATAGAGGGGGGACTATATCCCAAATTCCCTGTAAATCCAGGAACACAGGCCAGCCGTTTTCAACATTCAGCCCACCCTCACAGCTTCAGGAACTGGTCAACACAGACTGATTTCATTTACAGACGATTCCTGACTGAGAAAGTTGGTGAAGTAATACATTTGTTTTGTAAAACGCTTGGTGTAAAAATTGTGTGACTGTCTTCAATACATTTCAAATGAAGCTTTCAAGATACAAAAATAAGCTTATGCATTAATGATTACTAATCAAGACTAACTGAAAATATTAATATGAAATTAAAACTCGAATTTTTCTGTTCCTAACTGATTTTCAGTGCCGCCTGTACAGATGACATGTAGGATTATATTGCGTTTACTGACTGCACACCTAGAGGTGTCTTAATTCCCCTTCTGATGGAGAGCGCGAGACAATGTGCTGACATTTCTGTTACAAGAGACACACTCAAATTGGTATGGATTTTTATTTTGCCACCGGGGAAATTGTGTCAACATCATTGTGTGTCATGACCTGAAGCTGGGGCTGAACCTGACCTTTGCACCTAAACCAGCTTGTCTGTGTGAATTATAAGAGGGGAATCTGGGCATGCACGCACACATACACAGACACACAAAAAGGTATATGTAATGACATAATATATAAAAATATGAAATATGAAAAAATATGCACAATTATTATATACTTCTACAGGATTCACACATTTAGAATAAAAATGGTGACAGAAAAATGAGAAGTAGGAGTACAAGCATAAGTGATTTCAAAGAGGTATTCACAAACATTCTCAGTAGATGTTTGTGAGAGTGTGTGTGTGTGTGTGTTCGGCTGAATCATAAAACAGACTGAGACACAGCAGATTGAGCTTAAGTGAGCTAGGAAGGAGGGGGGCAAAACAAACACAGAGAGGCATGCTCAGTTACGTTCAGAGACACAACCACACACACACACACCTGCAAGCACACACACAAACACACAAAACTCTCTCTCCTTGCGGGCTAAGACATTTTGACATGGACCTTTTACAACTCTCTGCCAAGCTCTGGGCTCAAATGAAAGACTAAGCTCACAAAATAAATGCCAGAGAATACTGTGAGAAACTAAATGCCTTTAGGAATCAGCAATGTTTCTCCTCGTCTTCATTCATGAGCTTTATTTCAGTGGCTGACTGCAGTGTTATTCAAAAATTAAAATAAGTGTGAAAGTGCTGGTAAATATTGTAGAGATCAGAACCTTTTCTCGCAATCTGTCCTATTAGACCATGGAGCCTGGAGGACAAAGATGGTGATGGATAAAGAAAGGAGGTTGCTGCTGGACAATAGGGCTGGCAGACAGTCTCAACAGCTCAGGGCAGCTCAGAGTGTCTGTGACCGGGCCCCCTTAAACCCCCCCTTTCCTTGCCTCCGTCTGTTCAACTATCCCTTCGTCCCAGTGCTGAGTGAGGGCTGTGAGAGGTGGGGGTGGGAGTCAGGAGTGGAGCTGAAATGGCCTTTGTGCCTTTCATTAAGTCTGTGGCCAGTCTGTGGAGCCTTGAGCAACAGGGCTGTAGTCCAACAACGTTCAGCAGAGGGCTGCTGTCATCCAGTAACAACATGTGAAAAGACAAATCATTCACTAATTCACGAGTACCGAATTACATTTGTTTGGTTTTGAAACCTGACAGGTGGATACTTTACTAACCTTTGACTGTCAGTGCATTTGAGTGGGTATTTGACAATAAAGTGTAATGAGATGTGACTAAGGGTGTCCCAATGCCTTTTTTTCAGACTGAGTACAAGTACTTAACTTTGAGAAGTCACCGATACAGACTACCAATATCATGAATATGAAGGGCAATGTACTGGTTAAGAGCTTCAGTCTCGCTTATCCAGTGTTTGCCACAAAGTCGGTTGTGTAGTGCTGCTGCCAGCAGCACTACACAACACGACCAAACAGACCTCTGAGTCCTGTTTGGTCTTGTGCAGCGCAGGAGAGGTAATGACGTCACCTAGCAGTGGAGGGGTACTGGGTATGGAGAATCAGTACTTTTGCGAGTATTTGTACTTGAGACCGGGATCGGGATCGGGACAACCCTAAAATGACTTCATCATCTTATACTCCACAGTCATATAAGACACCTACACCAACAGCAGCATTAAGTATATGACTCACTCACTCACTCACTCACTCACTCTCTCACTCACTCTCTCACTCGCTCACTCACTCGCTCACTCGCTCTCTCGCTCTCTCGCTCTCTCTGGAAAAGCCATCAGACTTTTTCATACAAAAGATGTGGAGGGGGTGGGGAGGTGGGGGGGGGGCGTGGTGGTGGTGGGGGTTTGAGGGAAGCAAACCAAGAATAGAGTGTGAGAGAAAAGCAAGTCCCACAGGTGATATCATTGGGCTGGAGTGTGCTGGGACCAGTTAAGAAGGACCTAATGTGGAATAAGAAACCAGGAGACAGACGACTGGCAAGGCCAGATGACAAATAACGGAGTCTGGACTCAAAAAAATGAGGAGACGACAGAGGACTGGCAGCCATTAGTTTTACTGCTAATAGTCAATGAGTTGAGCAGCCAGTCTCTTTTTTCAGAATCAAAATGATGAATGACTGAAAATATTCCAGATGCAAGTCATCAATAAACTCATCCCAACAGTCCATCCAGTAGAGACTGTAGGAGAGAAGGAAGTCTGGTGATAGTCCATTCTCCATGGACAAAAACCCTCAAGATACTGTATTCCTGGTCAAATTTGTTTCCTTTTTGTTTGATGTTACTTGAGGCTCAGTGACTAAATCTGACAATTCTTAAGCACAGGTGGCAAAAAACCTTGATGACTCTGTACACCAATTTTTACACTATACTTGGGTACACACTATCTTCTGTGGATGGGTTTTAACCGCAGTGTTTTTCTAATCAATTAAAAATAATGTGTCAAATGGTTGTAGGGGTTATTAGCCCCACTCTTCCTCATTTTTGGGGATTGAGCTGCAAATGCAGAAGCCATAGAAGCTCAAGTTAAAATAAATACATATTTAACCTCAATATGTTGCTGGTGTTATGCATGAACAATGCCCTTTACAGTACCTTATATTTACATTACCTCAGGTTGAGTTCATCATTTCACAGCTACAGGTCACAGAAGATGGCATAGAGCTGATGATAGGTAAAGTCTGAGCACACATTCTTCTCAAGTTTAAACAGGTTTTACCAAACATCTCAAAAAATTATTGCTGAATTTTAGACTTTCACTTTTCTTGAATTACACATAACCTCCCTATTTTATTTTCAAACCTCTGCTCATTCATGTCAAGTGTTCTCACACATATCCAGCTGCAGTCCAGCACCCACAGAAGCAGCAGCCGCACTACTGGCAAGTGGAGCACAAAGGCACGTTTGTTGTCTGGTGAACGTGTCTGTGTGAGTGTGAATGTGTGTGTTTCTACATCATGCACTTGCACACCCCCACAGATAGTGAGACAGCCGGGGCTAAGTCGAGGCAGCGCTGTCTCTCTAACCCCCTCCACTCCTGGAGCAAGCCACAAACCAAACAGCAGCCCACGCCCTCCTCAAGGCCCCGGCACGGAGACAGAGCATTCCTCTGAACTTACTAACCACACAGGCACACACACAATGACATAAAATGCATAGTAACACACTCTTTGAACTGAATGTTATCATACTTCTTATAATGAAAGGACGTATGGTGTAAGTACCAGTGTATCATGTTAGAGTAAATTTTGAGTAGTTATGTCAAGATTATAAATAGAATGTGTTATTTCTGTTATTCAGAAATTTATCAGTAATACCAACAAAAACAATGCTACTAAGTGTGTTACTGTTACACAGCAGTAGCATCCAGCTGAAGCCAGTGAGGTCTGATTCATTCAGTTTTTTGAGGTCATAACTCTTTGGTTACAACAAGGTAAACACTACAACACAAGTAGACAAGCAGTGTCCTATTTCTGTGAAGCAAACACAACAATGAGAGAAATCCTGAACCCAACTGAAGTAGGTAAGTCATTACTGACATTAGAGCAGTCTACCACACTCAGACAGCCAACTCACATAAACTCCCTGTGACCTGTCTTGTATTGCGTCTCTGGTGGACAATGCTGTCTCAAATGACTCGTATGTGATTCCTGGTGTGAAAGCTGTCTGAGTGACAGACAGTGTGTGTGTTTGTGTAAAAAGATGTTTGACCACATGGAATATGATCAAAATGAAGGTCCGATAATTAGGATCTAAGGATCTCCCAATACAAACCTACCTTTTGTGTGTCAGCTCAAGTACTGTCAAATGTCATGTACCCCGGTGTAATATTGTGTTAAAATTATGTACGTATTGTACATCTACAGCTGTACAGTTAGATGATTGAGTGTGTTGGACTGCTGTTGCAGAGTTAGTAATATATGTAGAGAATGTGCTGTATTTGAGCTGGTGGAGTGTGTTGGAGGGGAAGCTATACACAATATACAGTAGCTGCAGTGTATGTGTCTGTCATGTCATCCAGACACATGCAGACACACTGCTTTTGATGTTGAACTGCTGTCTGGCTGGAAAATAAATCAGATCTCAGCTATCAGTGAGTTTCTTTATTTTCATGTAAACCACACCAACCGTAGTCTCCCTTTGATAAGCCGGAGAATCCACCACACTGCCGCTTGCCAAATATTCCGTCTCATTTTCTTCCTTCATCTTGGCTTTCTGGTTTACCTTGCTCTATGACATTTTAATCCCCAGCAACTTCTTTCACTTTTCTCACCTCTGTTGTTTTCACTATTTTTTCATTATGTCGTCTTCTGTCGCCCTCAATAGAACACATTCCTTTATGATGACAGGTTTTTCCCTCAAGCAGAACACATGACACTGGGAAACCCCAGCTCCTCGTCAGCAGTCTAAAGATTCACTTTATCTCTGGTGCAGTTTCTCTCTGTCTGTCACAACACAACAACCTGACTAATAACAACATGCACATGTATGTTCACTTGGCGTTATCAACTTGGTCAGGCTGGTAAGAGCCCATTTATTTTAACCTAACCAGCATAAGTCTGACATAGGTGTCATACTTAGGTGTAAAACAGTAAATAATCTTAAGATTACCAAAAAGAAAATCTACCAGATTTGATTTTTGGCTCTTTTAGTAATTAATCATGCTGGTGTCAATCACAAATAGAAGTTAACATAATGGTAAAGCTGCAGTCTTGCCAGGAAATCTTTCATTGGCTGACTAAATCAATTGTAGACATCCTCTTAAGTTATTCCAAATCGTCTGCAACGCCCTGCCTGAATTTATATAACCGTGGTAAGCAAATGACGTATGGAAACACAGCTGTGAATCTGGGTCTTGTCCTGTAAACTGTGTCTTTCTATTCTATTTGAATAGGCACTAGTCTGTCTGTCTGTACTCTGCCTTCTCCCTCCCTCCTTCCCTTTCAACCACTTTTTTTATTTCATGGATATAATCCTCTTTCTTATACATATTATGTGTATTTCCTGTTTTATCTCATTTATTCTGTGTCTGGGACTTGTTCACTGTATACCTCCTGCCCTGACATGCAGCAGTGTGAATCAGACAGCAGTATTGCTGCTGCCGAGAGGGATGTGTGTGGACAAGACGAAAGCACTACCCTGCACTGGCCCAGACCCACAGTAAGCAAAGGTAGGCAGGAGTGAGGAATCCACTCCCCCAGGCTCTCTGAAAAGACACAACACACAAACACATAACACACACCTTGGATAATTTCGGTAAATATTCACCACTATCCTCACATAAGGCTACTACCACATCCCTATATTAATTTACTGCTCTGTAGGCTCCTTTACAATCCTACAAACCTCCTAAATTCAGACATGAAACCTGTAACATAATGGGTTTATACTTCTGTCTGGGTTTTTATACGCTCCTCTGTCACGTCACTCCAAATATGACAGGACTGTTACAGACAGGAACACAATGTCTGTGCTATAATTGCCATTTGGTATGCAAGCCTTGACACACAAAGAAGTTACTGTTGACAGTTAACCGGTTAATGCCTTCTAATGATTACAAAAGTAGTATAACTGATTACTGAATGTCTTTCTTCTCTCGGAGTCAAATATGCCACTTTGATATAATGTCCACAAAATTAAAAAAACAAAAGTTGTTATTATTATTACCTGATTGCCATGCCAAAAACATGCTGGTTTTAGCCATTAAAATTTGTATATTTTTTTGTTTTGTCATTTTCTTATTCAAAATCAAAATGATTTAAGGTTGAATGCATCACAAATGTAAATGCAGATAATAACCTCCGGTTTGTCAGTGAAATTGCAATAACACTAATCTACAGTGTCAAGGTTTCCTCACAGCGCTTTCAGTGGCCTGTCCGCTTCAATTAAAGAAGTGATGCACTTTAATTAACTGTGCTTCTGACAAAGCGTTTATGATAGGACAACATCATGGTTTGGGTTATTAAGTAAGTATGTAGTGAGTTAATCTTAGGGGAACTGTGTGGTTGCACGTTAAAATAACAGCTTTCTATTGGTTAAGGAAGCTTCATCTTGATTAAGGTGAGGAAACAAAACAAAGCCATTCGAGGGCTTTGTAACTCTGGAGAAAGAACACTAACCTCTTATTTACCAACCAGTAGGTCTACACTGTCTACAGCTGCAACAAAAATAAGGCCACTCGTTAGTCATTCTGTGACATTCAAGCAATTCAGGCTACCGCACTTCATATTTACCCCTTTATCCACCATCGGAAACTGGTAAACTTTCATGGCTTGACGCAGGGTACAGACCAATGTTTGTGACTAACCCAAGTTTACAGCTCATATGAGGGAAGGATTTTAAAAGGAGAAAAGAGGGAGGGAAGGTTGGTCAATGCCACAATGCCACAACTGCTCATTGTTGAGTGACTAAGGCTTGAACGTGGATGGGGCCCTGAGCATTCACTCTTCTTAGTGCTCCTCAGAAAGTAAAAACAACTCTTTGTCAAAACCACAGTGACCTAAAAGGCACGTAATAGACAAGGTCTATATGGTCTGATATGGTGTAAAGCTTGGTGTATGTGTAAAGCTTTAAAAAGTTTGTTTCTAACCCAAATGGAAATGTCAAGCAGACTGTGACTAATGTTTCTGTGGGATATGGGCTTTATCTCCAGAGTAATTACGTTGGTAAATCAACACAAACGTTGCACAAGCTGCTCCAGCACCCACATCACCCATCAACACCAACACTCAAAAATAACTGCCTCAACCAAATTGTTGTATTATGACTTCTAGCCCAAGACGGATGTTTTAAGTGTAACCCCGTTTGCACGCAGCCCTTTAAACCAGCAAGCTTTCAGGAAGCTTTTTTATCGCTTGAAACTAAACAGTGTTCAAACGTGCAGGAAGGAGAGGTTTTAGACTGAACCTTTAAACGCCAGTGGCTTCATTTAAAAACACCTGGAAAACAATAACCTTGAGATTTCAAAATCAGCTTCAGGTATTTTGGCTGTCTTAACTACGATATGTGAATCAGCTGTGATGATTCCATCGCCTGTTTCCTGCCTTCAGTGAACCAATCTGTGATTCTACCAACGAATCACTGCAACGTGCCTGCTTCCTTTGCACTGCAGCATCACAGCAAATTGACATCAAGAGGGGCAGCAATGAGCCACATCGGGGAGTTCATGTGTCAGAGAGACAGGAACTGACCTCCTCATGGACAAGCCTGAACACGCAGGCAGCTGCTGTCAGCGAGCCAGCACGTAGGGGAATTAATAGAAACACCAGCTCTCCAGGGACACCGTTACCCCGCACTGACAGCCAACTCTGATCTGGGGTCATCTTATTGCACTCCTGCCTTTTCCCCTCTGCATTAGTGGTGAGAAATATGAAACCTGGATCATGGCTAACATTATTTAACTTTCCGGGTAGGCTTAACTTTGAATGCTGGCCCAGGCCTGTGCAAGCTGTGATATGCACAGTTGTGGAAATCAAGAATGTAGGAGTGCCCTGTGTTGGGTTCACTTTTCATCCGACACACCGTGTGCTATTAAATCCAAATTGCCCACACATGCTAGTGAGATTTTGTGGACACATGCAAAAGTCTAAGGCCTACATTTGTTCCTTCAACATTCAAAAATAGGAGTGACTTAAAACAGCTGTGAACATATACTCCAGTAAATGGTACACCCAACTCGCACAAATGTGAAAACCCAATAAATACCACTTCATAATTGGTCAACCTTTTGCTCAAACTAGTTCATTTCACTCCAGTTTAGAAGTCACTTTAGAAGCTGCAGATTGTGGAGCTGATCATTTTTCTGACTCTTGACTCATTTTAGATAAATGAGGTGATTAATGTAACAAATGCCATCTTTCTTATATGGAATGATTCAGTTCAGATGTTGTGTTTTGAAATAGACAAAACTTATGAGACACATTTTAGTAACTGAGACAGACATGTGTTTTCTAGCAGCCATCCGTGTTTACAAACAGCATTTCTTTTACCTGTCACAGCCTCTCATTAGGGGAGACATCACCGCCTTTCTGGCAAGGAATCATCAACAAATACAAGCAGTAATCTAGATCAATTACCAGTGAGTACATATACACGTACACGTACACACACACACACGTGCACACACACGCACAGGGTTCATTGGGTTTAAAATTAAAACTTATTTGGGACTTCGTGGCATACTTTCAGTACTTGCATAAGAATAATTTCAAATCATATGTGATGCTCTGATGGCTACAGCAGTAGTCATAGTTTTTGCTTCATGACTGATGTTGCAGACTGAAACTCAATACAAGGAAAGCACATACTACTGCTGCACAGTTCACGATCAAAACAAAAGAGCTATTTCATCACTCTTGATGCACATGTTATACCTATTATAACACACTACAGCTGTCACAAGGGTGACTTTAGATTGGACCATTTATGAGAACTTAAACAGTGTTTCATTTAAAATTTCCCCACACCTGCAGAACCCATGACAGAGACGCTGAGAGCAGACACGAGAGGCCAGCTCCATACACTCGCCTACGCACCAACACCACAGAGCTAGAAAGCGTCTCAGATTAAGGCCAAGTTATATAACTAGGACTCCATTTGGGCTTTTGCATTGCATGTGCGCTGCTGCCTCGTCAATACACACACACACCCACACTGTACACACTTTCACAACAAAATGACCTCAATCAAATGTCAGTTTGACCACAGGACACCACTCAGTCTAATCGACCCACTCCACTTGATATTTAGTGAACACGCGATGGCAGCTCAGTGGTGAAGCTAGCTGCTCGTATCAACCAGCGCTAGCCCGTTAAGCTTCACCTCAGCCACCACCTTCCTGTATCACACTCTATAACGGCCGGTTGTAGAGTTTGACATCGCACAAACACAAACTGAGAGTCAGAGGAAGTGACAGGAAGGGGTGACAGCGCGTGAGGTGAGCAATGCTATTGTTTGCTAACAGCGGGGACGTCATTATATTTTTCTGACACCAACAGGTTAAATTAAATATTAAGTATAAAGAGGCTGAGTTGTCCACCTGTGTGGGTCGAGATGCTCACGGTCTCACGGTCAACGTCAACACCGCGCGCCGGCTCGCGCTTACCTCGGGATAGTGATGCATTTGGTGTTGATGTTCTGGGTGGTGATGGCTTTCTCCAGCTCGTCCAGTTGTCCCGTCTTCTTCAGCTTCTTCACCAGACTCTTCACGGCTTTCTCACACCATTTCTCCTCCTGGCCGTTCTGCTCCCCTTTCTTCCAGCCCAAAAGTCTTTTGACAATGGGGGGGGTGAAGGGCAGAATTGACATGTTGAGTTCGGTCAAGTCCAGCCGGTGTGGAGAGTCCGTCGGTGTGGACAGAACACGGGGACAGGCGGTTTGTCGTCCAGCGGTCCGGTCGTTGCGCGGAGGACAGTTCGGTGTTGTTTATTAAACGCTACGCGGAAGCATCCCGCAGTTGTAGCCTGCAGTTGTAGCACACTCCGCCGTCTGCTGCGAGTTCTGCCGCGGACTCTGCGCCGGTAGTCTGTTGCGCTTTGGCTCCAGTGCTACTCCGCCAGGAAACCTAGTCCCGTCTGCACTTCGTCAGGTCGGCGCTTAAGTACACAAACCCAACTCGATTCACGTCCGGGTCGCTTCATGAAACCCGCACAGTGTTCAAACAAGAAACTGGACCGACTTTGTGTGCAAATCACCACGCTCTAATCAGCGCTCCGCAAAGTTTTGCCATGTTCATCCGCGGTGATGTGTCCACCGACTGAAGTCTGCTAGAAGTGTGTCTGCATCAAATGCTAATGCAGGGTCTGCAGCTGAGAGTGTCCATTCACACCGAGGCTGCACAGCAGACCTGACAGAGGCCAGGCTGAGCTGCTGCCAACTGTGCTGCGCTGATGTTGCACAATCCCTGCATTCTCCCCGCTGCTGCTGCCGCTGCTGGTGCTGCTGGTGCTGGTGGATGGTATAAGGATGTATATGGCTGTGCATGAATAAGCTGTCACAATCACACTTAGCCTGACTATGTTGAGTGAACTTAGAAAGGTGGTGTTCTATGTATTTTGTTTCTATGTGTTTGCTTCTGGGGACCACATGCAGAGATGGCTGGATCACCAAGCAGCACCACCTGGACCCAGTCCCTCCACCTTTACTCCACATGGATGGTCATTTGAAGTCATTTGAAATAGTACATATTGATAGTTATTTTTCTCCACAATTCAAATAGAATATAAATCTAGACTGCCCTTTAATCACCAGATTTTTAGCCCTTGTTATTTTTTTCAAGTTTATATATTGTTCATAGAAAAAGAAGAACTTTATTGATCATGTATCTATATACATATATTTTACAGTGAACAATCGGAATCTTCAGGGTCAGTAAGAGATGGAGGGGTGTTATCGGAAAAAGATGATGTTACTGATTGCTGTTAACTGCTCTAACAAAACTACATGTCTATGCAAAGTGGCTTGATCTATTTTTTGGTGTTGGAATCTGCGCAAATGAAATCACCCATCTGTTTCCGTTTATCTGCACACCCTCATTATGTTCCAAGGAGGGCCATGATTTTCTTACCTCTTTGTTTCTCCCCACATGGACACAGAGGTTCAATTTTAAACTTTAGGAGGAAAATACACTAATACACTAAAATACACTAATTTACTTTCCTATTTAGTTTTTGTGAATTCACACAATTGGAATTCCCAATCATGTGGCTGGTACTTATTTAACTGCTGTGGATATTTTCCTTGTTGTGCATTGACAGTCAGCATTTCCAAAATAAAACTGGCTGGTAATTACTGCTGGGTTGTTTGTCTTCACATGGGTAAATAACTTCAGGGCTGCTGTAAGGTGGAAGGAGATGGATGTCACGCACATATGCACAAGCTGGGCCACCAACTTGCCTCAGCTTGTAAGAGGTGCGAACATCCTACGCTCACTCAGCAAGATGGCAGTTTGGTTTGCAGCACAGCTCAGCCCCTAAAACCACAAACTATAGTCTGACATCACGCAACACCCTCACTTATATCCATACAGACGTCCAACCCCCTCCCTCACTCACTCGTCTACACACAAAGTGTCAAGGAGTCAAAGCAGCAGATGTACAATAGAGTGCGGAGCACAGCTGAGCTCACCACAGAGAGAGTGGTAGTGGGACAGTTCTGGGTGTGAGGCTGTCTTTGTTCCTCGTGCTTCAAAAGAAAGACTTTATTGCGTTCAAGAGCACTTTCCAAACTTGGGTGCCTTATTTGCACATGCTTGAAAAAGTTGTAAAAGCTCTGCACAAAGAGACTGTTGCACTTGGTGGGTGTCCATTTACAAACTTTAGTTCTAGACCAAAGCTCAGGAACTTGGTTAAATAGGGCCCTGGAAATGCTGCCAATAGCACAGGGAGATCTGCATTAACAAGTTTATACATGTATGTCTTTTAATTCATGCAGTGCCGCAGTGCACTGAAGTGAGATGGCGTGAATAACCGAAGACTAAAGGGCAATTTACCCGTAAAGTTTCTCATCCCCATAATCTTTTCTTTTTAAGTGCAAAACCTTTAATCAGTGCCTCCATTGATATTTCACAGTTATACAAGAATAGTAGCACTGGCCTGTGGTTGCCATTTTGGTATGCGTGTACAGGCACACTAACATGTGTCCAGTCTCCCCCTCACAGTGCACAGTGTGTAGTTTGTGCTAAAAATACAAGCGGCTCGGCCTCAGCAGGACAGACACCTTGCCTTTCATCTATTTTGGTCAAACAGCCGCCAAAAAGCCTTTTCCCTCACAGTATCTGGGAAAAAAAACACTGCACAGGGATGTCATGAATTAAAAAGTTACATTGACTTATGTAAAATACAGAAATTATTTGTGGATTGCATTAGGGAATAATACAACATGTTATTAAAATCAGCTCCCTCCCTAATACTTATTGGAAATGAATTGTTTGAGAGGGTTTTATGTGTGGGTTTTTTTTTGTACTACTTGCCATCAACAGCTCCCTGTCTGCAGGCTTGATGGTTATCACTGTCTGTGATAACCATCAAGCCTGCAGCTGTAAAACACACTCCTCTCTGCCTCTGTGGCGTGTTGGCAGGCTGGAGGAGAAGGCTGGAGGACAGTGCAGCCATGTGTCACATGCTGAGGCCCTGCGGCCCTCTCGGCACCTGTTTACGCCCCCAGGGACACGACCGGCCAAGACAGCTGGTTTGTTTTGGAGAAGTGTAGGGCGAGACGGGGCGGATATGGGGGTGCAGGGTGGGGGATGGGATTACAGATGGGCCACACGAGATGGGGGGTAGGACAGGGCGTGGGGTGGGGTCTATGGGGGCCTTCTGTGAGAAGATTTACTGGGCACAAAAGGCACTGAATAGGCAGTGACCACGTACAATCCGATGGATGATAATGACACTGCTGGTTCCTCAGAGAACATGGCCCTGTGTGTGTGTGTGTGTGTGTGTGTGTGTGTGTGTGTGTGTGTGTGTGTGTGTGTGTGTGCGTGTGTGTGTGTGTGTTTGTGTAAGTGTGTGTGATGTCAGCTGGTGTCCCAGTGGAGTATAAGAAGAATAGAAATTGTTGGTCTCTGGATAGATGTGATAAGAACAGAGGTGACCAATGTTTAGACAGCTTGAAGAGAAAATAAATTAATGTAAGCGATAACATAATATTTATATTTTCGTCCTCTTTTTTTCTTCTTATTATTGTTAATAATCATCATCATAATCACAATAATAAAACATATATAATGATTATTTTTAATATTTTCCACCACTGTTTGTTAACTGATTGGATGTCTTTGAACATTTTAAAGAAGTTTCTGTTTGTGTGGGTTTGGCCTGCGTTTGTGAAATAAAAGTGAATGTGATGTCAAATATGCCTGTGAGTGAAGTGTGCAGGCCTCCTGGCAGACTGTGGAGAACCTTATAAAAGTGTCCTTGGCACAAACATGACACTGTGTTTTCTCTCTGAGAAAGTCATCAATCGCTCAGCAGCTCCTGACAACTCCTCCGGTGACTGGTAGAGCAGATGTTGTACCCAAGGCGTAGACACACACACACACACACACACACACACACACACACACACACACCCACACCCACACACACACACACACACACACACACACACACACACACACACACACACACACACACACACACACACACACACACACACACACACACACACACACTTTATTTACCATAAAACCATTGTTTCCATCAGTGGATCCACTTGAGTGGAGGAAACACTTTTTGGCTCATAAGTCCTCAGTGACAAATCTTCTGAAACTTTAGGCTGTTGCACAACTCACCCTGCTGTGAATAACAGGAAGACAGATATTTTCCCTCTCAGTTTAACTCTCTGTCACTCAGCATTCAGCATAAATACAAACCACATACACAAATGTTGGCTTTATCAAAAATATATTCCATTAAGTTTGGCAATTAGAAGTTTTAAGATAAGTTTACCATTTTCTTTGAGACAGTTTTATAATAACTTTCAGTTTGTTTCTTTTATTATGAGTGGGAAACACAGTCACTCACATGCTGTGTATATAAGCATTGTTAATTAACTATCATCTCGGTGTTATTGTTACTGTTGAAAGTTGAAAATATGGGTCTGTTTTCCTAATGTACACCAAAAATAGTGGTGCAATCAAATTCTAAACAGTAATACAAAAGATAGGGCATAAGTCATTATCAAGTTTTGTTTCTCATCCAGTCAGTCACTTAAACATGGCCTGTTTCTGAGCTAGCATTTATTATGTTTTATATAAAATATATATATAGAGAGAGAGATTAGCTATGTAGGTGGTTGCAAACAAGTCAGCATGGTGAATGGAATAAAAGTAATACTCCTCTATATGGCATTTTAAAAAAAAGACTAAGGCCTATTTAATTGAATGTAATATGTTTCTATTTTTTATTGACCTAGAACTGTACATATAATACAATATTCCAAGTCAAAGACAAGCTGCCAGTTGATTTCAATTTTAATTTCAATTTTACCTGATACTATATGAGCACATGGATGATGCATGTAGATCAACTACACACACATGACTCATAGCAGCAGGAAGGGCTATGCTCTTCCCTTATATAGTCATGTTCACCACAATCTTCACCTCCAGTTTATCTCCAGCTCCAGCTGTGACTCATCATATAAAAACAACAATCTCAGCGACAACCGGGTCGCCCTACTACGACCGGTTACAAAATGCAAGCTGGTCACACAGGCACTACTCTCATGACTTACCTCTGAGTCATGATTCTCTATAAATGGCTGTTGGTCAATCCCTGTGAGAGCAAATTTCCTGTTGTTAGCATGCCTACATAATCTCATTGATAGCAGACAGGATATTGAGTTGCGGTTTTTCAGTTTGAGATCTTGTGCAAAGGCAAAGTAGCACAAAGCATTGAGCCGCATATGAAAATGTCATTTGGAATCATTTAGCAGCACAGACTCTATCACGGCGCTCGCTCTAAATTGCTTTGGGAAGTCGAATCAACTGAAGTTATAAATCTTCTGAGCATTAGTAAGAGTAACAGCCAAACCCAGGGTGTTCCTGCTGCATAAACCCAACTAAGTCCTTCCTGCAAATGACTCAACCGCACGCTCACTGATGAGTCTGCTTCAGCTGACATCAATATCATTATAAAGAGAAACACTGAGCGTAGATCATGTTATGATTGACGGGAGAAGGAGCACGCTCGAGCCTCTTTAGCAGAGGCAATAGGTAATAATAACTGAGGCACATTTCCAGTGATCCATCGTCAGTCACTTGCAACTGAACCTCAGCAGGGCCTGTTCATGTGGTGACAATCACCACATGAACAAGTGCCCTTGACACCGATTAGAGGAACACCAGTCTTATATACTGAAGTATGCTTTTTTTCTTAATGCAATGGTGAAGCACGGGGCCATTGAGGAGAAAACAATTAGCTAAATCACAAGTAAATACAGTACCAGACAGGAGAAAACAGTGAGTAGTAAATACTAGTAGATGTCTGATAGTCACGTAAATTTACACAAATATGTTTTTTTTTTTCATTTTCTTCCCCATGCTCTGCTGACACTGAAATAGTGACATGTTAAAGATCAATTAAAAAAGAAATGGTAAATCGCGCCATCTAGTGGTAATAAGGCGTCATTATAAACATTTGCTCTTATTGCATTGGTCCACAAAGAGAGGAGAGCTTGACAGAAGATTATTTACTGGGAAAAAAATTAAATCAGACATCATAACAGTCATCAGCTCATGAGCTAAATAGTTATTGTTCATCAGCTTTTGCCATTAAAATCAAAATCTTCCATCATGTTTTTCTGAAATACAACGCTATGTAAATGAACAATGTCTGAGATCCTCCTGCTGAGTGAGATTTATTTGATACTGAGCTCTGCACATCATACTACACGGAGCATTTTGGGATATAATTGCACATTACATCCTACATACCAGTCTTCCATTTGCATTTTTATGACAACAAACCCCCTCAGTCTCACATAACATAGGCATAGAAGATCAAGCATTTGGTCACAGACCATTGCTTTCTTTGGGGCTGATATAATTTCTCATTCTCATAAGCCCTATTCACACACCCCTTGACAATATGCAAATAATGTCCCTGGGCTACCGTTGTATTGCCACACTTGAACAATATGTGTGAGAGGAACACTATTGTTCCTGGAGTTGTTATCAAATTCCACGAGCTTATAAAAAGCCTGCAGCTGATTATTATGTAGAGGCACAAACAAAGAAATTTATGTAAGATGCCTAATGCTGATTGGAAATGAGAGGCCTATATTACAAACAACATGGAAATGAGATATTCATATTTGTACTTCTTATCACAATTTATTCTACCCTTTCTTATTCTGCGGTGACATTTGGTCACTTTGACATAAACAAACAAATTAGTGTCACAAACCTTCATGTTTGCTAACCCTATGTCACAAGTTGGGTTAACATGCCAAATAAAAATGTTGCTGGAAACAAACACACAGAATTATTTCCTATATCTGAACATGGAGTGTGAAGCATGATGTGGAAGTGATGTGTAAACTGTAGAGGTGAGCAATAAGTATGTGCTGCAGGCTGCAGAATGCAAGTCAGTGCACGTTTATGTCATATAGCACGTTTTGCAGAAGAAGTCACAAAGTGCTGTTGTTAGAAATAGCAGTTGTTAGAAATAAAAGATAAAGGAACCAGACATTAAACAATTGATAGTCAAGTTGTGCTGAAGACACAGAAAGAATGTGACTAGAAGGAACTGGTGAGTGTTGAGACCTAACAAGGTGTCACCACATTAATATAACGACTCCATCCTGCCTTAAGGCTCCTTTAAATGAGATGGTCTTAGACAGAGCAGGTTGTTTGGGGGGGAGGGGGGTGTTTTACTGAATTAAAACAAATCATGTAATCGCGATAACGCTTTAAAGCTACACAGTCTGATACAAACCAAGGTCATGCATTGTGTGTTGTCATCTGTGTAATTAGCTTTCATTACAGTAACTGAGCTAAAGATGCTTAAACAAAGTTAAATGTTAATATATATCTATATTATATACCTATATAAAATATCTAAATTATTATGTCTATAATCTATATTTCTATCTATATCTATATCTATCTATCTATATATAAAGGATAATTTTACACAAGTGGATCCCATTCACAAAAAAAACCATTGCATGATTTGTTACATTTGTGCCAAAAGATGGCAGCAAAAACCTGATATACGGACGGAAGATTTGGAGGCGTCACAGATATTTAGTTTAAGTCACTTGGAGGTTTCACTTCATCACTTCAGTCACAATCACTTCAACAGAGAATCACTTATGACAAATATACCACAAGTGACATTTGCTGCCTGTTACTGTTTAAAGGACCTATTTCCTAGGTTCAGTTACTATATCTACTACAAATCATTCACTCTGTAAATAAGTGGGTGCTCTTACTGTGACGCTGAAGTCAGTACTATAATTGTTAGTTCAAATATTATTATTATTATTATTATTGAAACGGCAAAATGATTAAAAGACACAAGTTTTGATTTTTGATTTTTCAAATGACTGAGTGTACAGGAAAAAATGAGGGGACTGACACTGTCATTATTCTTTGACTGTTTTAACATGAGCCTGGACACAGAATAGGTCGCTCCAGTGAAAACACACCAGAAATTCCTCACATTTGTTTAGTGTGAATGCATCTATTGTGTGACTAGATGTATTGATCTTGGGTTAAAAAAAAAAAGTCTGTCATGCAGTGTACATACAGTATGTCCAATAATAGTGCACTGTGCATGTCAGGGAGGCTCTAGTGCGATATAAAGCATGATTGTGTTTTAGGTTTTGAGGACGTCCTGACATTCAGGACTTTCCAGAATACCAAAATGAAAATGCAGCGACGAAACATTGAGCAAATATAGAAAATAGGCTGATTTGAATGCAGCAGCGAAGGCCAACTGCCGCACTTCAGGGCATGTGTTGACAACTCCTCCAACACTCTTAGGAACATCAGTAGTTGTGGTAATGTTGCCTTCAGGGCTCAGGCTAGTACCTGCAATGCCAGCGCACTGACAGGCGGACATAGCTTTCTCACCTCCACCTCAGTTTGATTGACAGCATCGTGCAGGAACCAAGAATCCCCATTAATAAGCCTCAGCTGAATAAGTGCAGGGAGTTTAATTAGATCTAAAATATGCAGAAGTTCAAAAGTGCATTTTACTTTTGTAAATGTAAATGTATGTAAAAGTGCTTTCAAAAGCTCACGTCAGTAATATTTAATTAGATTCAATGCAAATAAATGTCCTTATGAATGCATTATGCTTACCGTATTTTCTGGATTATAAGTCGCTCTGGAGTACAAGTCGCACCAGCCATAAAATGCATAATAAAGAAGGAAAAGACATATATAAGTCGCACTGGAGTATAAGTCGCATTTTGGGGTGACATTTATTTGATAAAATCCAACACCAAGAACAGACATGTCATCCTGAAAGGCAATTTAAAATAAAAATAGAATAGAGGCAACAACAGGCTGAACAATTGTACGGTATGCTAACGTTACATGACACATAAACAACGAACTGAGAACGTGCCTGGTATGTTAACATAACATATTAAGAGTTATTCAGATAACTATAGCATAAATAACATGCTAACAAGTTTACCAAACCATCCGTGTCACTCCAAATCACTAAATCCAATGAGATCGTCATCCTCGGTGTCACTTTCAAACAACTCCGCTAACTCAGGAGGTAGAAGATGCGGCGCTTCCTCTTCTACGTCGCCAATGTTTTTATCAATTCAATTAGCAACACGGGCCTAGAGCGCCCTCTTGCGCTTTTAATTTCACACATAAATCGCACCCCCAGCGAAACTATGAAAAAAACTGCGACTTATAGTCCGGAAAATACGGTACATTAATACAACATACTGTAGTATACTGTTGGGTAGCTTTCTAGCAGAGCATTATATTCTACTAGATCATCATACTGTCTTTTAAAATCCACATATCTAAAATATTTTGAGTGGTTTTGATATATTTAATTATACTTTTTTAAATGTATAAATACTGAAGTAACTTGTGACTACAGACAAATGCTGCGCAGTAAAAAGTACTATATATTACATCTGTTGCTCGACACCCAAACTCTCCTTCCGAAAGATGATCTGGTTTCTTCTTCATCTTCAACTTCAACTTCAAACATGTTGCTTTTGCACAAAGGAGACAAGAACCTCTCAGTTGCACCCATTCATTTTTGTTTTTAACACCTTGCCTGAGACAAAGGGTGAGAGATGAAAAATGGCCGTATACCTCTGACTGGTTCAAGAGGAGGTCAGACAATAAGGCTTTGTGGCTTCAGCGAGCCGCCGTGGTGGTGGTGGTTCCACAACATGCTTTGATATGAGGAATAATATCTGTGTGTGTCAAAGAGAGAGAGAAAGAAGAAAGAAAAAGGGATGAAAGAATCACTTCTAGCATCTCCGGCAATCCGGGGTTGTCTGATAAAGCCCTTTCAGTTTGGTTTCAGTCACAGATGATGCTGACACTAAAGTTTGTTGACAGTGTGTGTACAGATGTTTGGAGCAGGACTGATTCTACTTTGAAAAAGTAGAATAAAATAGGTGGGTCTATGGAAGTGAATTTATTTTTTTATCAGATTGTAAGATGTTGGAATTTACTTCATTTGAAGAATATAATAAAAAAAAAAGGAAATAAGCAGCGTAAACCTGTGCTAACCACTGTACTGCACTGCCACCCAGTAAACTACACAGCCTAATAGACTCTCTAACATGGTTTACATGAGTCTTTCTTTATGAGCTTATATTTAAAAACCAGGTCTTTTCCTTAAATATTTCAGTTTTATGGTTTCTACACATTCCATACATTTCAATCGTTTCAGTTCCCTCTCAGATACGGTGTACTTGTGGGTTTTTAGTGACGCCAGCCGTCTATAAATAAACAGATGAGTTATAAAGTTGTCAGGTTCATTATGTTGTACCCAAAGGCCCATTCTTTACACTGATTCCTGTCATCTTTATAGCCATGCATATGATTTTTAGCACTGAGACCTCTGACAGGCACTATCCCGTCTCCCAGAATGCATTGTGACGCTGACTGGCTCGCTGGACCACACTATATCTCCACAACCGCCTCTCATTATGTTGACAACTCCTTTGCGTTTCACTTTTTTTCCGTGCTGTATGTTTTCAAGTCGGGCCTTTGCTGCAGCTCCACCCTGGTTCATCCATTACCGGCTGTTCAGACTGAGTGAATGTCGGCAACCAGAGCTCAGAGGGAAATAACAGGACTGTCCTCATGTCAACCAAACACATTTGAACAGGATCTAAAATGAGCTGAATGGACAACAGGGAGAAAATACTGTGTTCATCAAGAGAGGGCGGAGACTCTTGAGGTCTCTCTCCCGGCGAGAGGAAACCTGAGCGGGGTCTGTGCCGCGGTGGAATCTACCACACTGGCATCCACCAGAGCCAAAACCTCATTCTGGAAGTTTGGAAAGCAGAGCGGAGTGACAGCATTTCCTGCATCCATTTAGAGCCCCACAATATGGAAAACATTTCGACGTCTAAAAGAAGAAAAGTCAAGTCATACTTAAATTGCATTGTGATTTTTATTCCGGTGGTATTTAGAGTAAATGCAGCGTTTGTAAAGGAAACCTTTTATCTAGAGACAATAACAAATTGGAAACAGAAAGGGAGCTGGTCGGATACTTGGCTGTGTGGTCTCCAGGCCGATTTGTTCCTCTTTAAGCTTTTGTAAAAATAAATTGCATTAAAAACTACCACTTCATATCTACACTAACCACGAGTGAACCAGTGTTCAACCCCCATATGTTCGATACGTTTTCATTTCACAAGTATGTAGGAAAACAGAAGTGACATGGCCGTGCTGGCACAGGGGAGATACAAGCGTTATTTCATTATTAAATTATCCCTGCACATTTCTGACCAGGTCATGTGAATACTATTGTGAAAAACCTGAAAATCCCAGTTACCATTTTCCAAAATGTAAAAAAAAACAAAACGTAAACGACACCATTAGCTTCAGATGCTACACGATTTTCTTGTTTCTATTAAACAGATGGATAAAGGATAATCCGCTCCTCTTGTTGCTTAAGGCTAAAGCTGTTTTCCACACAGAGCGAATGGCTGTTTCTGAGTTGCTACTAATGAGACCCTCAAGAGATCCTCAAAACATGTTCTCTTTTATGTAGGAATCGTGTTAAACGCATGAAAGTCCTCCATTTGTGTGTTATACTTGAATGCAACTTCAATCACACTCCTTTTTATTGAAGTTGCCATAGTGTACACCCATTATTCATTTTAATTCATAGGTGCATCATGTGCAGTTTGGCAAAATAGATGCAACAAAACAAACTACCACATCAAATTCCCACATTAGTCAGTTCTGACATACAACAATGTGGGTCTTTATATGGGGCAACACTGGTCATGAGTGTGTGCCTGTGACCATTCGTGAAGAATGGCATGAGAAACGTTCACAACCAGCATGTAATATTTATTTGTTCTTTATTCATTCGCCACTTCTAACAACTAGAGCATGACTGACACCGTTATGGTTGAGTATTAGGTTAAGGTGTGAAAAGCAGCAGTCCCAGTAAAACAATTAAACTCGCGTTGCAGGAGACATGATCATGTGTCGGCCAACATTTTCCACAGACCTCCTTCATCTGGTGCAACTAACTGATGGACTGTTCATCAGTACAGGCGATACCTGTCCATTCCCGGTGACAAACAACGTTACGGTAGGATGAACACAACTTAACTAAGTTTAGTTAAGCTGCGCAGATGTTGAATATCGACACATGTTAATCATGAGGAAAGTGTGGAAACGTGTCATAACTAACTGGTCTGGAGATGGACGTCTTTTTGTGTCAGTGACAATTTTTCCAGTTTGTTTGCTCTTCTCTGATCAGACGTATATTTGAGGAAACCATCAGGTGAAGTGGGGGAAGAAAGGAGAGCTCTTTGGGTGATCTAGGGGTTAAATGGGAGTGGAAGAGTCTCCTGGCTGCTATTCAAGAGGCAAGCAGCTTCAGGCGGTACTGGTTGTGGCTCAAAGCAGCTGAAAGAGAAGGCTGTCTCCAACACCCCTCACCCCCCCTCCTGTGTCTGTCTCCATATAATTACACTATGGCTGACAGACATGGTGCTTAAAGTAACAAAACAAAGACAGACAGGAAAATAAACAGCACCTCGCTCATTCACTGGAAGGGTGAGTCTGAGATGTGCACCGAGTTTTGTTCTAATAGTTCAGTGGAGATGAGGAACGGTTGAGACTGACAGCGTGTGATTGGCAGACGTCCTTTTGTAAATTTCCATGCATCAATGTGGCAACATGAAGCTCAGCTCCACTATCATTATTTTGATTTTTTGTACAGGGACACATGAGTCATTTCTCTTTTTCTTCCTTCTCTGTCCCACCAGTATGGACTGAAAACTGGTCCACTGATTCATGTAGGTGATGTCAGATTCTGCCTCGTGCATCTATGTGTCTTAACACATTCATCAGACCATGTCTTCAAATGTCCACCTTTGGGGAGTGTGTGTCCACTGGCGTCTTCGATATCTGTCCTTGTCTGGCAGGAGTGGAACATAATGCAATCTCTGTCTTTTGTTGTCTCGCCACCACATGGTTTGACATATTGATCATTCTGAGATGCTTTCCCACTCACCACAGTTGTAAAAAGTGGTTATCTGAGTCACCATAGTGTTTCTGTCAGCTCCATCCAGTCTGGCCGTTCACCTCTGACCTCTCTCGTCAATACAGCGTCTCTGGCCACAGACCTGACTCCCACTAGATGTTTTTCCCACCGTTCTGGGCAAAAAACCTCTTGAGACTGTGCTGAATGAGAATCCCAGAGCATCAGCGGAAACACTCAAACCAGCCTGTTACTCATCAACAGTCACGCAACAGAGAAAGCCACTGAGACGACGATTTGCCCCATTCTGATGTTTGATGCGAACATTCAGCCAGCATGCCTCGGATCTCTAGCTGCATGATTCTCAGCTCACACATGATTGGCTGACTGGATCATGGGATGAATGACAGGGGTACATTTGTTCCTAAAACGTGCACAATGGGTGTAAAGTATTAGTAACTTTACACAAGGTCAAAAACAGAATAGAGGGTCAGCCACAATCACAAGGAAACACTAAGACAGCGCAGACAAACTGGCAATGAGACGGCGGAACATAGCAAACTAGATACACAAGGGAGGGGGAGGAGACACCTGGACGCAGGTGAGACACATTAGGGAAGGCAGGTAATCACACTGGCGGGAAACACAGGAGGACAGGAAGTGAAAGGACCTGAACCAGAGACGAGACAGTGAGTTCAAAGTAATACAGGAAATGGTACAATGACAATGACTGTGACATAAATCAGGACTGATGCACAATCAGCAACAAGACAGTGCAGAGACGTCTGAGCTGTCTGCGGTTTCACACAGGGGGGCTGGCTAACAGCAGAGGAATCGATCCATGTGCACTCTGAGCAGTACAGTGACAAAACACTGAGGAAGTGATGATGGTGCGATGTGGGGAAAAGACTGTGTGGATGTCAGATGTGGCGTTTTTCTCTCCTGATCCCACGCACTGCTTCAAGATTCTGCTTTCCCTGTGTTATGAGTAACTACCACTTATAGCTAACATTATTATTTTCTTCCTCTTAAATGTAATAATTTCCTTTGAATATAGGTTCAAATGGTGCAACATCTCTGAGGATAAGTGGGAGATAATGGATGAATGGATTGACAATTACATCAATGCAAACATGGTATGATTACACCTTGTTGGTTTGTTTTCCTTGATCTTGCTGATGCACGTGACTGTTGGAAATGGTAAGGTTGGTTACTGTTACAGTAACCAGCCTGATACAGCCCTAAAAACTGCAATGTCAGCTTGTCTATGCTGCATTTGAAGAGTGTTTACATGGTTTTAAAAACTGTGTTAATCCAGTAAGTCACAATTAAATAAAACAGAGATGAGAGAAATGCCTCTTGTTTAATCTCTTTGTCAGGTGACCTCAGGGGTGACGTGCAACGTTTTATAGGGTCCCCAACCAACAGTTTGAGAGCCACTACACTTCAACGTGCAGTTGAAAACTGTTTAACAATGAAAATAAAGAATAATGAAGATTGCATGATTTGCAGTAAATTACCCAAAAGCTGTAAACACACTAGAATGGTCCTTTAATCAGTTACTCTTCTCGTTTAAAGCAATAAGAGAAAATGTCTTCCATTCATTAACCACCCCTGATGTATTCATTAACGTAATTATAACACCATAATCTGGACAGGGATAATTATATGGTGAAGGGGTGGAGCTCGTGAGCCAGCGGCAGAATTTCGCCCGGTTTCCTTCAGTTCACAGTGAGGTCAGTGCACACCGCAGCCCTGGAGCCCAGGGCCAAAAACCCTCCTCCACTGCTTGCTGCCCGGGATCCATTTCATGGTCTCCATGACTCTGAGTCCTGACAAAGGAAAACAAAAAACAAAAGACAAGAGACTGGGCAGGGGTGTTTTCAGATGAGAAAACCAAAAAAAGAGATGGAAAAGAAACCTAGTAAGTTTTGGGACTAGTCCTGCCAGCAGCAACTCTCCCAACCCAACCCCTCCTCTCAATCCTTCCATTGTATCCCGACCGCAAATCCCACACTTTGCCTGGAAAAGCAGAGAGGGAGACTTGACTGAAATATACATTGGAATTTTTTTGGGGGGGGTGCACGGGAATGCGTGGAGTTTTCATAAAAAAGGCTTTGTTTAGCTCTGTATGTCGTCATACACAAATAGAAGCTAATAACTACGTACTTCCGCGACACCAAAGGTGACCGCTCTTTGGAGTTCTGACTGCAAACACACTGTAACGCTGAGGAGATCTTTGAATCCTGTAGTGCTCACATTTTTCATCTGGAGCGCTGTAACTTTGTAATCAACCCTTCTCTGCTTCTCAAGCTAAAGTTAATTACAGGTTTCAGCAAGCAGCCTGCAGAGGTTCAGGGTCAAAACAAAAATGCCTGTGCAGAGCTGAGCTGAGCTGTTCTGAGGTGCTGCCGCTGTTGCTCCTTAAACACACGTCTCTCGAAAGGTTATAGGTTTTTTTTTTTTTACAGCCCTCCGCTGCTTACACGCGTTTTCATCTCGCTGTTCTCACTCCTCGGCCTCTCTTCAAACTCTAAATATGAGTTTCCATAAATAATTGTGTTGTTGAGAGGCTCAAACAGGATGCCATTATGCTATAAACACAGAACTTTCTCCTACCAGAGTTGGTTTTGGGCCCGAGTGCCCTGCTGCGGTTTGTTGTGTAATCTCAAAGTTATGCACTTAATTTTCTTACCACTGGCACCGTGACGCCTTTAACTGTTTTCCATTGCTGCCGGCCCGTCTCGGTGCCAAGACAACAGTTAAATGCTGATTGTGATTAGTACAGTTTGAACACATTCTTTTTTTTTTTTGGACGTGCACAGCGCAAGTCATACGAGTTACAAAACGTGAATTAAAATTTTAAAAAAACGAGCAATACAGCAGCCTAGCAGCACCTCGAACCATCTCTGTATCTGCTCCATAGCTCAGGTAAAAACACTCGACGCCACCAAAGCAACCAACATTTAATACAAATACTTTATTGAGAAATGTGTGTATGGCATACATTTTGATGGAATTCCTAACTTATGAGAACACAAACCCGGTTTGGATTATTCTTTACAGTTCATATCTGCAAAATGACACTGAGAGTCTGTAATGCATATATAGAATCAAAAGTGCATCATTCTGGTTCCTTTTTATTTCGTCCATATACACATTACACTGTACATAAATAATTGCATTGTAAAAATGACTCAAGTATTTACATGTATAATATATTTTATATAATATATAAATTTTATATTAAATCTAGGTAGATTACAATTTGGGATAATGGGTCAGGAGAGCTCATGTGAGTCTGTGAGTGTGTGTTTGTGTGCTATCTGTGGTTGTTGAGTAGCACCTCCAGCCAGCAGGGACAGGAGGTGATGAACTGTCTGGAGTAGCAGGGGCCCCAGCCTTTAGCAAAACTAATGCGAACACTGTGGGGGTCCCAGGGCCCTTCCTGGCTCTCGGGCTTTACGTCGTGTTCCGCCATCCAGCTGGAGCGCTCATAGTCAAACACCTTGAGGGAGTAGCCTGGCATCACCCTCTTCACACTCAACCCTCGGGCACTGGGTGGGTCCAGAGTGGGCGAGTGGACAAACACTGGGTGCTGGCTGCGATTGTACACCCACACGCCGTCCGCCTCGCGGCTAAGCACGATGCCAAATCCGATTTTACTGCGAATCTGCTGCACACCGCTGCTGCTGCTGCTCCCTCCGCCGCCATGGCTGTGATGTCCGTGGCTGCCCGGGTCGTCACGGCGGCTGTGGTAGGCATTGGCGTGGAGCTGGCTGAGGCAGAGGCCCGTGCCCTGAGGTAGGTCATAGAAGATACTGAGCGAGGGCTCGTAGGCTGGATAGAGGCGACCCACGCGTGTGCGCTGCTCCCAGTAGGCAACGCTGCACCAGTGAGAGCGATGTCCGCCAGAGGTCGAGGAGCCGAGGGAGGTACCAATGTCTGAGGGGAAGAAAAGAGGTGGAATAATTAATGTTTGCATTGCTAAGTGCGCTATTTTTTTTTTTTTACGACAGTAATTCCTCTTGACGGGAGGAGAGTAATGTTATGTTACGGGAGAGGAGGAGGGGAGGAGGGGAGGATGGGAAGTCTTTATGGGGTGGATGACAGCACAGAATCTGATTTTGGCCCGTTACCAAGTAACACCAGAGCCTGATTCACTGATATCATTACGAGCATGTTTTATATTATAAACAGCTAAAGCTCAGTCGTTCAGTGGAGCCCGAATGTGTCATGATTTATGAGGGAAAAACATTGTGGCTACTTCAGAATGGATCTGTTTCATTTGACATGGAAAACAGTGTTTCTTTATGTTATATTTATTGACTACTTAATTAAACGCATGTTACAACACGAGACAATTTATTACGGTGCATGCACATACACAACAGCTGCAGAAAAGCAAAGAGGACGATGCTTTTTTATTTCCCCAGACTGTGCTCTGACGTTTTCAGTGACCGTCTCTCTCTCTGACTGCGCCACCAGACTGTCATGTCCCAGCACAGCAGGCAACCGGCAGACACGTCATCACCTGAGCGTCCACACGTTTGATGCTTTCACTGATAGGTTTGAACTTCTCTTGTTCTCTTGGGCTAAAACTGTCAACATGCAATCGCCCTGCTGCCTTCACTGACATCCTTCTCCATCTACCTCCATCCCACCCCTTCAGGAGCAGCGTTAAGGAGGGGGTAGAGAGCAGCAGTGAGGGGGGTGGGGGGTGGAAAGCATTCAGCTCTCTGACAACCTAGCGCAAGCCCATGAACCCTTGACCCCCCAGCCTTCATGCTATCAGCTCACATTAACTCCCACACAGAGTGATGCCATTATTTTGCTCCAGAGACTCTATTGACACAAATGATTTAAAGAGCCATGTGCCTGTGGCCCCATTCCTTTCATATTCAACCCCTCTTCATCCACCAGGGGCCAGGATGGCTCTGGCCCTTCTTCCATGTACACGCTGCTCTGGGGTAAAACCTGGACTGAGATTAGGCATGATGTGTTATGTTTGCACAGCAGCCATTTTCATTTCAGTGGGACGGGGTAGATGGGTGGATGGTGTGGCAGTGATGGTGGTGGGGGGAGAACATGTAGGAGGAGACAAGCAGACACACACACACCCACAGTAGATGATGAGATAGGGCCCCACACATGCACACGTACACACACACAAATTGGGCCTTCTGATCCAAACATTATGACTACACACGCACATACACATATACACATACACACACACAAAATTGCACTTCTCATCTGAGGCCCACGTGTGTCATTAGTGAATTCCAGGCTGGCAACTCCTGCGGTCTGGAGTTTTTACAGCTCTCCAATAAGAGAGCTGGCTGCTCAGCGAGCAGGATCTCTCTCTCTCTCTCTCTCTATCGCTTTCTCATTCTCTCTCTTTCTCTCTCCCTCTGTCCCCCACCCCCACCCCCACCCCCCAGCCATACATACACTTTTACAAGCTGTGCTCTTCCCTGTAATAAGACAACACAAACATGTTTGGGGGAAACACAGGGAGACTTTATGAGCTCATGATCAGATTAATTCCCAGAGTAGACATAAAACAAACTGGGACTTTTGGGTTTGTTTGTTTTTTTTAAACATAGTGCACTTTAATTTCTCATATAATGAATGATGCAGCAAATGATACAGTATCAATCGTGGCTTTTAAGTTTATGATGCATTAAGAATTCATAGCAGCAACAGTATATTGGACAGAGACGGAGAGAAAGCATCTTAAAGAAGGGGGTGTGTTTTTATGCATCATAAATCTGAAACAAACTACTCTTTGAAACTAGTGCTTTAATATTTCATTGAATTTGGGATGACTGAATCATATCTTGCATTTTCTGTAACTGTGCTGTGTTTTTTACTCTCCTGTTTATTCTGTCCTATTCCTTAACCTCCGCTCTGTTAACACCACAGTATTCTGTGTGTTGGTTGTTTTGTTTTTTGAGGCTTGACTAATGTAATGTGTGAAAGTGAAAAAAACACTCAATCATGATTTCCAGCAGTGTCTGACAGCCTGAGTGGAACAACATGTCACATTTAATGTTTCTGGCACAGTCCTTAGTGTCATCATCTAAAGGTATAATGAGCTCGTGTGAGAATGACAAGGGGGGGTGGGGTCTGAGGGAGGAGGAGGAGGAGGAGGCAGGACAGGAGGAGGAAGGAGCTGGTGGGCAACGGGCTTCTTCAATGGAATTTGTAAAGACGGGTTCAAACTGGAGGTTATCAGTATGTTTATGTTCGAGAGGAGGAAGTGGAGAAACCGTGCGTGCCTGTGTGACTGCGCACGTGTGCATCTGTACGTGAGGGCTGGCAGCAATTACACGATCCTGCAAGCATTTAAGCCAACCACCATTTAACGGACCCGTTTACCAATTAGATAAGTAGTCTTTGTTATTTCATTTCAAAATCACTGTCTTTTAGTGCCAATCTCATCGAAACGCCCGATACACTTTTTTTTCCAAAGGTGGGAAGCGAGAGGGAACATAAAACAAGTAATCTGCTGGAAATAAATGACAATAATCTACAACATGCGCGTATGGGCGAGTTTTGTTTTTGAACTGACAGAAAGCGTTTGCACTTAAAGTTCAGGGGTCAGACAGTCACTTTCCTGTCGGTTGTTCGAACCTGGACTTCAAAGTACACTGCACCTCTTTCCTTTTTTCCCCCCTTCCACTTTGTTTTCTGTCACTAACTGAACAGATATGTAATGAACAATAACACATTCTGAGAAATACACTTACTGAGTGACTCATCTCAAATCAGTAAATAGGAAGCTAAACTCTTAGCAGTTAGCTTAAGTTAGCGTAAGGACTGGAAACAGAGGAAAACAGCTGTCCAATGATAAAAAAAAATGTGTTTAATTTGTGTGAAACAACAGTTTGTGTTGGGCAGCATTATAAAAATGTTTTTATAAATGTGTCGAGGAGCAGTGACTCAACCTGGCAACCACATTGTGATCTTAACTTTTAACAATAAGTAGTGGTGGTAGTAGTAAGCGTCAGGGTATTTTAAGACATTAGGGTGCCAGTTATAGATTCATATAATATATGTTAGTTAACATATATAAGAGTGGCATCTACCTGCATATATAATTTTCTGGCTGAAAACAAAGCTGTCTGATTCCTAAACTATGTGTTAAAATTCCTGCTGCGTCTATGCGCTTCCCGTCCCAGCAGTGGCCTCCTCCTCTTACTGACCCTCACCTGTGCAGACAGGAGAAGAAGAGGGGAAAGAAGAGAGAGAGAAAGAGAGTGAAAGAGAGAGCGGGAAAAATTGATGGAGAGAGAGAGAGGGAGAGGGAGAACCTGCCAAGCATAACCAGCGTCCATGGAAAAAATGAGGAGAGAGAGCGAAAGAGACTGTGAGAAAGAGAGGGAGGGAGACCCCTGTCTTTCATCCAGTGCCAAGGATTAGATTCCCCTCCAGTTATTAGACTCTTCCACTGTGCTGAAAGAAGCGGGTAGGATGGGGATAGAGAGAGAGAGAGAGTGGGGGGGTGGTCAGAGGATAGAATTCAGCTACATTGTCGGTCGCCTCTAAAATGCTTTGTTTTGATTCTACTTCCTCAAATTTCCTCCCTAAGCTCTATAAATGTAGAAATAAAAGAAAAGAAAGAGAATAAAGGAAAACATCCCTCTCCGGCTAAAATGGTTTCGTCAGTGTTGTTTGAAACAACTATCATTACGGGGCAACTTCAATCCAGCGAGCCACATTTAAGCTGGCGTCTTGACTATCTCTGCCATCAGAGTGCTGCGTTATCGCCAGACATGGCCTTTACAATCAAACACAACAGGGCTCCCACTCACAAACATGTAAACACACACGCACGCGCGCACACACACTTTTTGGCTAGACGGTAATAGCTGCCCAGTAATGTCTGTTGCTGACTGAGTAACCTTATATGATTGGTTAGATGTCTGCTGCAAGACTGAAGAAGTGAATAAAAAAGTGACACCATTGGTCAGCTGTCCAAGTGATGGGGTTTCCCTGTTGGCTGTTGCACTGTCAAAATCAATTAGTGCCAGACAGTATCTACTACCTCATCAGGGAAGCAGGGAAGGGGCCGCTTCTGTGATGTGATTTCCAAAAATCCTTTGGTAGAAACAGAAACGTGTGAATAAGAACAGCTTTACTGGTAATTCACTGTATTAAAATTCTCTGTGTGAGCACAGAAAGTATGAAAGGAGGAAACAGATAAAAAGGCCGAAACCGGCTGACCCAAGGCATAACGCAAAGAATTCTTTGACCCTGCAGCGCAACAAAGCCACAGGAAAAGTTACCGTGTGCCCCTGTAAAACTGTTGGGAGGACGCGTTCACCGGCAGTTTGGAAAGCTCCAGCAGGAAGAGAGAAAGTAGCCAGTTTCCTGAATGTCTGACGCTACTTCAAAGAGCCAGACAACAGATGCCAAGAAAAGGCCCACGTTTTGCATATGTCACCGCATCCTGGTCAAATCTGCTGCCGCGGCCCGTACCACCCACATGCCCGCTATATCAAGCACATGTTGTCATCGTGGACACAAACGCTTCACACTTTCTGCAGGTAAACCCAAGAATATCACACACGGCTTTGGTGAAACAGCACTTCAGTGATCTGACAGCTATCAGAGATGTATAAATGTAAGTTGCTTGCCTTGTCCATCATGTTGTTGTGATGCTCCTGAACTCTAGCATGTGTTTTCATCTGAGGGGCCAACTTCTTTGATTGACTCAATTAGTCTGAGTAGGCAAACTGATTGGCTGATTGGATTGGGTTGTTGTGGGTGATCTTAGATGTTTAATTATCCTTTTTTAAAATTTCCTTGCAGTATATTTAGTTTGAGGACAATAACTTTTTCCAGTGCAACGAAACCGGCTCAGCAGGATGAGGGTGGGACTGAAGCTTTAATTATACTTTTAGAGGACATTAAAGTGTCACTGCAGCTACAACACGCAGTGATTTATTCTCGAGGATATCTCTCTATCTCACTGTTCCAGCAACGTTGTTAAAACAGATTGTTTGATCAATCGCCGTTTCCAACTCTGATGTCATCATCAATCATCAGTCGTGTTTGTTCATTCATATAGTCACATCACATCAAAGTTAAAACCTGTGCTGGAAATAGCTTTGCTAGATTAAGGCGAGATAAGCCATTAACTGTTTTTGTTTGGGAAAACGCTATTTCCTTCTTCAAATTTCCCCATGTTGTCTTCACTATCAGCAAACACACACACGTCATGCCTGTATACATGTCCATTCTTTGCGTATTTCTAGTGGTACAGAAATGACCACGCTATGTTTGCACCGGCAGAGGACCTAAAGACAGACATGGGTAATGAGACGCAGGAAGAATGAAATAAACAGTGAGACACTTTACAGCTTTGCGGAGAAACATGAAATGTTGTAGTTTTAGGAAAAACTAACCCTTATCTTTGCACAAATGACTTAAAGAAAGATGGTTTGAATCCGAATAGAACGACAAAAGCACACACACACAGAGAAAGAGAGGAGGAAAACTCGGGAGTTGACAAGTCTCCCCTCCCAACACATTCCTGGACAGGCCCTTTCCTCGACACTTCCTCCCCCACTCAGCCAGTCACAGGGGTCAAGTTGACAAGTCTCTTACTGAGCCTCACGTGATCCGACTATATGGCTTTCACTCCTCACAACATATTTACCACCGTTTATTGCTGGAATAAATTCATTTGTTCCACAGTGAAGAACCAAACTATGGAATTCATTCCCAAAACCTAATTTGGGAGAATTATCTAAATAATTGAAATGCAAGTAGAGACACAATGACACAGAAATATAAGCCTGTGGACGAGCAATACAATAAACAATCCCTATACATAACTCACACAGGCTGGGGTGACACATGAACTGTCAGACTATGAATGGGTAGAATGTGTATCAGTGTGGGCACAGTGATACACTGACTGCCCACATTTTCCATATATTAAATCTGCTTTTGTTCGAGAGTAGAGCAACACAAACGCACATATAGTTCCACCACATTGTTGAGTTGATGTGGCGACCATGTGAAAGTGAGTCTTATTTTACCTCCGTTTATTGGGTTATGAAGGTGCTGAATGTTCTGCTGCGTTCACTGTGTCTGGTCTATCAGTTAGTGTCAGTGGCATGCAGAGTTTTTTTTTTCAGCAAACAACTACCTGGCCAACTGGACATAAGAATAATGACAGTGACTCCTCATAACGAATGAATGAATTAATGTAGAACACTGTCATGGAGATGCGAGGAACTGCAGAGACTGTTGATCTGTCGGTTTGTTGCTACAATTAAATCCTAAATGTGTATTTTTTTTAAAACAAAGAAGAGTACTGAGTAGCTGTACCCTCATTTACTTGAAGCGCATGTATTTTATCATTACTTGGCCTCATGATGATGATGATGCTTGTGCTGTTCAGAGAGAACAGCGGAGATGGGCAAACTGGGTCAGGAATATCTGCTTTGCATGTAAACTTTTGTTAGAACCACTGGCACAGCTTTTCACAGCGGGAGACAACTCTCTGTGAGTTAACAAGAATAAGTTTGATGCTGGCCTCGCAACATTTTTGATAAACTGGTGAATAAACAGCTCTTAATGCTCACACACAACTTAACTCAGCGTTTATGATTTGAGCATCTACATGTCTGAGGGAGTCCACATGACATCAATTTCATAGTCTTTTCAAGTTTTCAATGGTCTAGACATCTGCATCTGTTTTTTTTTCTCTCCACTTTTTTCCATATTGCTCGGCCAAATAATAAATAATTATAATGAGATAAACCAGACAAAGAGTGTTTCTTCTTGCTCTCTGAAACTCACCATTACGATTGTGCATGCCTGCCCTGAGTCATAGTATACACTGTATATAAGCAGGCCCATGTCTGCAGCCATCCAAGGACGAGCACACACCTTGAATTGGCTTGTAGTCATAGCAGTAACTCATCACTGGAATTAGATCGTGTGACTTAAACGATTTAAATGCAGCCACAGAACATCATTTCAATGTGAACCATGATTATCAGTTTTGCATCTATCCTTTTGTCATCTGTTGTTCAGCTGCAGACTTCGGCAGTGTTAAGGTGTGTTAGTTAACAGTGTTAGAAAACGAAGACTGGTAAAACAACGCGGCAACACAAGCGCACAATAAAAGATTAGAACTTTACGGACAAAATATCGCACATGGCTGTCATTCACATTGCAACCACTAGTAATCAGTTTCTTATTATAGAAAGAACTCAACAATGATATATACTGAGCAGTGAGACAGTCCGTCAGAGTCAGTGATGAGAGTCTACGTTTGCATTTATTGCAAACGTTGCACCACGTGAAGCTAACACACTGGAACACACTGCGTTTTACTGTAAGTGCAGTTTCCAGTATCACGGGTGAATTCTTAGCTATAATCACACCCGTGTTCTCACAAACACCAGGCAGCGACATCTCCTGTAAACGCCTGAAACTCTTGCTCCTCCTCAAATGAACTTTGATCATTACTCGCATTGTGTTCAGAGCTCACAGCACCACGGCGACAGTTTCCTACATTTCATGGAGCCAGAGCCTGTCGACATCTGCAAAGAATCTTTAGGTTCAGCAGCATGGCAGCATTCCATTAAAAGCCAAATTGCGAGCTGGCAAAAACTCTGAGGGAACAACGGAAAGCCACAGCCAGTCCTGTAATTTAAACCTTATTTTAAATTGTGATGGCCTGACAACATGGGCTGAGGGAGAGAGGGAGCAAATGAGAGCTCGAAAGACGGAGAGAAGGACTAGAGAAAGAAAAGCCAATAGTGAGTTCAGGAGAATAAATGTGGACATTCTTTAGATAATTAAGAGTACAACATGATTCACAAAGGCCATGGATAATGTTTACACTAAGAAAAAAAGCAAAACTGAGTATAAAGTATAAAACGCTAACAAATACAAAAGAGCCTTCATAACCTGCATAGTGAGTATTATGGGTCATTCTCCTAACTGGCGTAATACATACTGCTGTTTTAAGTTTCAAGGTGAAAATGTCCTAAACCTGCTTCTGCATCTGCAAGTTTAGAAACACATTGGCATCCAGTGCATAACAGTGCACACACAGTGTTCACACAGATACACAAAGCAGTGCTGCATCAGGCCGCCCTGACTGTATGAGGTCAAATGTTAATAATCACGTTTTGCCATGTGAGTCAAATGACTGCGGTTTATTCCTGCCAGTGAATTAACACCCACATGTAATAACAGTGTTATCACTCTGGCAATCAGACTAAACTGTGAAAAAAAAAAATCAACAACCAACCAAAGTTTCTCAGAAGCAAAATGATCAACTAACATGAAAGAGTGAGCAGTGCGCTGCGCCCTCGGCTGCGTACCCCACTAGTAAAGAAAAACGAGCCGTGATGGAAAATATTTGAGGAAATGGCAAATGGTTAATGGGCCAGCACTTGATGTTGAATTCCATAGCTTAATGTGTCTCAGTCAGGCATAAGAGCGAGTGTTGTACATGTGCCAGCAAACAGGCTGGAGGTTCAAGTCATGGAGAGGACCCGTCCAGACATGGACAGATAGATTCTCCCTGGACGAAGTAGAACGTTGGGTGTTTTTACGTTTCGTCTTCGCACATTTTTACATCTCAGCTCTAATGCACATGCGTCTCTGAGTCGAATCTTTACTTTAGAGCAGCAGAGTCCAACTGCGTCGACCTGAGCCGAGCTGGTGAGCTCCACGCTTTCTGAACCGACCTCACGCAAACAGCTCAGTGAGCTCAAACTCCTCCAAACTCCCAAGAATCTCGGCTCAGCTCGGCGTTTCTTAAGCATTAACAGCGATATGTTCAAACATGTATCAGATGTCGCTCTCCAGAGTCTGAGCCCCCCCTTCTCCCCCTCCCACCTCTTTCACTCTGAGACCCTAACTCCCCCTTACCTTCCCAATTTCCCAACATTCCTGGGCCGTGCCCCATCAGTCAAAGGGCCAATTCATAGGGTTAATGCTGCAGCGAGTGCAGACAGGGCTTTGAGACAGGATGTTTGGCTGATACCTTGCTCTGCTTAAGCAAACAATCCACCAAAATATGATTACGGAGGGCAGACAGGGAACAGTCTTACTTCCTAGCATCCAGGCCATGTTAATGTTCACAAAGTATCACTGCTTTGCTGGTTATCAAATCTTCAAAAGCCAGGTCCTGATGACGACAACGAATGTTTGGCAACTATGATGATGTCACGTGTGACAAAAGCTCACAGGATCATCATGCATACAATGTTACGTACCGAAAACTTGTCAGGGCAGAACGTTTATAGTTATGCTACCCGGTGTGTAAAATTTGGTGTGACAACATTCCAAAGGAAAGTCCATGAAACGTGCAGAATAACTTGTTTACACCTTGTGTCATAACCTCATGTCAGACAAGAGCGATGGAGAGTCGCCGCGAACAAAGCGGATTATCTTCCGCAGCACACACAGGAAGCTTTTCCTCCTGCGAGGGTTGTTTTCGACTTATTTCAAGCATCTTTCCCACTAATATCATTTTCATTTGTCACGGGAACAGTTCTACACAAACACTAAATTATGTTTTCCCGCTGGTGCTTCAAAAAAATGCAACAACTAAAATGTTAGTCCAAAGTTTCATAGGCTGGAAACATAGTAATGTGAGGAAAGTTTACAGGAAATCAGTTGGAAATCATGTGACCAGTCATATAAAGCGTTGCCAATGTCAGTACTAAATACAGTGACCGCTACTAACCAACCCACTCAGCCACAATAGAGCCACATCTGGCAGAGACTAGTAATGATTATAGGTTAATGGGATACTTGCGAGTTTAATTCTATGTTTTAACAACTTGTGCACCATCGTATAATACAGAGAGGAGAGCAGAAGAACATTGTAGAGATAGTCCAAATATTATGCACTGGAAGAAAATATTAAAAAATATGATTTACAGCAGACATCAAACTTTTATTCATACATCAATTATGGGGTTAAAGAAGGAGAACACCCCTCTCATAAAATGTGTAATTTGTTCATGTGTGTTTATACTTGTTTGTGTTGCCTTGCTTTACTGTATTTGTCTCCACAAGGACGTGTGTGTGTGCGCGTGTGTGTGCGCGTGTGCGTGCGTCCGTGTTTGTCCTGATAGCACCCCTATGCAAGTACTCTGAGACGATCTTATCACCAAGTCAGATAGAAATTCCTCTGTCTCTCTCCCTGTTACAAACACACGCACACACACACACGCACTCAGACACACACACACCGACTATATACAAGTGAGTGACATGTTTTGCTGGAATCATAGAGGGATGATCCAAGCAGATATAAGTCTACTAAACTTCCAGGAGACATTTCCCTTTTTCAAAGTGGAGCTGGTTGCTGCAGTCTAAAGGGACGGTTCACTGATTGTTGAATGATAAAAGAGGTCAGGGTAGAGGTATGTATGGACCACACCCTTCTGTAGCCTTTTTGTCCTAGTACATAGTAGGCTTTACAGGAATAAAAGAAAGATGCTAAAGGGCCGCAGCATATGTTCAATGCTTGTATTTGTTGTAAAGAAAACAAAATCACAGGCATTAGGTGATATACCAAAGGATCTTCAGCACAAAAAAGATTCCCTTAAAGATCTAAGCAGCATCAGTCATCGGCGACAGTCAATTCCATGATACGTGTTGGAATAAAAATTCATGTTCGGCTTATTTCCTGTTATTTACAGTTGTTTTATAACCTGTCAAAGTGAACAACAAAAGCAACATGCAGAGTCTTTGCCTTCCCCTGCTAAGCCAAGTCTCGTTCCTGCTCACGCTTCTGGCCTGAGCTCCAGTTCTCAGTGTTCCGGTGTGGGGGGCAGGGGATCAGAGACCACACACACACACACACACACACGTACACACACGCATACATACACAGAGAGAGACTCGCAACTGATCAGCCACAACTTAAAAACTAGTTACTAGTGGTCGATCAATGTAAAACTATTAATGTAAACATTAATGTTGTGTGTGTTTGTTAGTTGGTGACTTTTTATGCCGTGGGTTTACATTCTACAAATTAAAAGTCTGCGGGCGTTTCATGGGTTTAATTTAATAATCAACATACTGAATATTAAGACTTCTAGGCTCAAAGAATTCAACACATACACATACACAACAACCCAATTAATGACTTTAACTTTGAAAATCAACTTCAACATGCTGCTACGGGTCATTTCTGGACTCAGACGTCAACCAGACCTAAAGACGGTCTTGGAAATACTCCAGCGTCTCTCTCAGACGACTCTGACAGGTCTCTGAGGTAGTGACAACACCACACGGACTTAATAGGTTCCCATTCACCTTTCAACACCATCCACAAGTGAGTGCAGGGAGGCTTGATGCAGGGGGTTTGTGGGTTTCTTCTAACGCTACTAGGACCTCTCCACCCGACCCCAGCACGTAAACAAATAAAGCTCTAGTTTCATCATCTAGAGGGGGCTGTTTCCTGTTCCTGCCCGCAGCCCCCCCCTCCTCCATATACACACGCACACAAAACTCTACACCTCCGCCTCATCAGAGCCGCTCGGCTTCCCCGCCCCCAAAATGCCAGTCTCTTTCCACTGCTCAATTGCCGGGAGGAATGGAGGGATTTGAGGGAAAAAAGAGGGAAAGAGGGGGATGGGTGGTTCGGGAGGCAAAGGGGATTGGGAGTATGCACAGGGATCTTATTGCAGCTTCATCCCAGAGACCTTTTTTTTTTCTTGCTGTGGAGAAAGCTTGGGGAGAACGAAAGAGAGATGGGGAAGAAGAGACAGAAAGGCAACACTGCTGTGCCATCTAGATAGCGAGAGACCCCAGACCCCCACCGAGCCCTGCATGCCTCCCTGACAATGGACGCTTTATGCTGTGGAGCTTTTGCTTGTCTTAGCAGCCTTTGAAAGTCGTCAGGAAAGCACAATATAATAACAGCAGTCAATGTCATTTACTCGTTTGCGTAAACATTCGGAGGGGGTGCGTGCTGTGTGTTTACATACATGAGCGTGTGTTTCCCTAAGTGCACACACACGCTTGTGCAACTGAAAAACGTCTTCCGCTCGCGCTCCCAAACGTACCTGAATCCCCAAGTACACACATTTCAGAATCACACCTCTCTGACAACAACATCTGCCTGATGGCAGAGTCCATGCACTGGACTGTAGTTTACTCACCTGTGTAGTCTCTTGGCATAATGTGTGGCGGACTGGAGAGGAGCGGGGGCACGGTTTCAGTGTAAGACAGAGTTGAGTCTAGTTAATTATGAAAAAGCAGAAACACACAGGAGAAGAGTGAGATCCAGATTGTGATCTGACGAGAACATCTGCAGCTGAGCAAAGAGTACAAACATTATTGATTTCAGATTGAATGAAATCATAGATTATTGTTTAATCAGGATATTCATGAATAGCAATAACCACTGCAGCTCTCACACAGTCCCACAGATGGCACCTATAACCTCTACATTTCATTCATACTCAAGTCCTACTAACTCTGTCACTTGCAGCACAAGCAGCTTTTCACAGTTAATCTGTGTTTCCAGTCTAAAAATACAATGTTGACACCACCCTCTGTGTCGTGTACTGGTTTGTAATGTGGTAGCCAATTTTCCAAACTCACCCAGTGGCTTGTGTTCATCTGAGCGGGACAGAGAATATGGGGGAGGAGGTGATTCTGGAAACACACAAAAAAATTAAAAAAAATAATTAAGATTAAATGAAAGGCTGTGTGGTTATAATACTGAACAGCAGCTGAGTCAGACCAACCAAACTAATGGTGCCCCACACAGGATTCGTTACTGTGTGAACTGAAGCACTTATCCTCTCATATAACTTACAGACTTGCAGGTGGGAGAAGCTGACACGTCACTGTATAGTCAGTTATTAACAAACATAATGAAACGTTTTGACTTGTGTTACTCATTGTGTTTGAGTAACTGGTGAACGCAACAAGGTCCCAGCCCTAAAATCACAAGACACCAAGAGTGGCACTGCATCGTATGACTTCTTACGCTGAACATAACTTTGCAAACAACTTTGTCTGGCATCTTACAGTGTAATCTGCAACACAAATATTCCCCCCCTGTAAAACATAGCTCATGTTACTTATCATTGCCCATCAAGAGGAACTAGCAGCTCTTAAATGGTTATTTAATGAATAATAAAATGTTTATCCTTATCTAAAGTGTTTTCTTCCTCAGTCAGACTGCTGCCACCTTTCTGTTTCTATAGCTAACTGTCAGGTGGACACGATCTCGCTTTGTGTTACGGTGCACATCATGATATTTACATCTGGTGAGATGTTCATAGCTCATTTCTGTATTTCCCCAAACATCTTTTCCCTTATGCATTTGATCTTGTGAACAGTCTGAACAGAGGACACCCTCGCACAACTGCAAAAACATGTCACCTTTTTTCTCTTAAACCCTTTACACATGTATAATTAATCATCGCAAGTCAGATCCCATTTGTTTGTGCAAATACTTTGTCCCCAAACGCTGTACATTTCTATCTGAATAAAATGCAGCGGAGGCTATTACTATTATTATTATTCATGTTTTTATGAAGTGTTTGCTTTTGTCCTCCTGCTGCTTTCAGCTGAGACAAGTTCATTCACACACTGTCTCACATGACGACTTCTGTGTAAAGGCAGTGGAGTGAGAGCTCAGCAGATCTGCTGCTGCTGCTGTGGTGGTTGGAGAAGTCTCCAGTGCACAGTGCAGTAGTGGACATGGCTGTGTGGCTGTGTGGCTGTGTGGCTGCGGCCCCTTTAAGAGCAGAGCCAGTAGTTGCCGGAGTCCTCAGTCAGTCAGATACCCAGCGAGTCAGTCTGGCGCCAGCACTAAGCAAACTGTATATTATCGGCACTCCTTCACCTAAATAACAAGAGGAGGACCTTCTTGTCAGAGAGAGAGAGAGACAGAGAGAGAGAGAGACAGAGAGCCTAAGTGGCACTTGAGAGCGTCCTTCGAGTGGATGATGTGGGAAGAAGCTTAAGTTTTTTTTTTCTTGAAAATTTAAATGTGAGTGTAATGAGTTAGGAATGTGGAGAGGAAATCAAAGTAAAAGTCCGAGTTTATGAAGCTGAGACATATGGAACATTTGTTCTGCTGAACTCTGAGCCTGGTTGTATGTAATAACCATCAATCTGATGTGGTTGTTGTTTTTCTGCCTTATGAGGGCCAACATACAGATCCTGACACACTGGCCCCTGTGAGGGCCCTCGCCTGACCTGGGGCCCCGAGAGCACCAGTCTTCTCCATTTAAACCGCCTGGAGGCTGTTGTTGTCTATGTGTCTATATTACTCATCTGACTGTGCATCGGAGAGGTGACAAGTCCTCTGTGAGGTGAAAGGTCTCGGCTGTCAGTGACCCCACCCCTCTGCATTGTCGCTGTCCTTACCTGGGCCACACAGGCGGCTGTAGTGATAGGGGTTGCAGCACACCTTGGCGCTGTCCGCAGAGCCGGGGCTCTGGCAGTGGCACAGGGGTTTGAGTTGGGCTGAGAGCGGCAGGTCGCTCCAGCGGTACAGCTTACACAGCAGATACTGCGGGGAGATGTGATAAGCGCCGAGCCGCAGCTCGCTGTTGGCCACCATGACGCACTCGCTCGGCAGCCCGGCTCTGACGTCCACGGCCCTGGCCAGGGCCTCCAGAGACCTCTCCTTCAGTCTTTTCAGGAAAACATGAGCGGCGCTGCAGAGTTCGTCCTCCTGCTGCCCAGCATGCCTCGCTGCGCACTGACACGGCCCCCCTCCGTCTTTTCTCGGGGCCCAATTAGGGCTCCGCGGTCGGAGATCCCATTCCCCAAACAAACAACACGTCACCGTACTACTGTCGCCCTCCTGTCCCGCCCGAGAGCCCCTGCGCTCCGAGACGCACATGGCACCGCGGTCATCGTCGGGCTTCTCCTCCTCCTCCCTGTCTGCGCACTCGGCCAGGTCTCCAGCCTCCCCGCCGAGTCCCGCCGCCGGGTCGCCGTGCGTCACGGAGCGCTGCTCGTGTCTGTGGAGCTTCCCCGCGTGTCTCCCGCACGCAGCGCTCCGTGCCCCCTCACCTCTCCTGCCTCCATCCCGCCCGTCGCTCTCGGTGACCAGACGGCTTCTCCAGAGTCGCCGAACGAGACCCGAGCGTTTCGACTTGAACATACGACAGCCTAGACAGTTTTGGTTGTGTCCTGTCGGTCCCGTCCGGGACGCGAATGATGCCACATGGATTTACGGGTGTTGTGCACGGGGCGCACAGCGGGCGCAGACGGTGGTGACCGCGCGGTGTCCGTCCTGCAGCATCAGAGAGCGCTCTTCACTCCTTCACATCACCGGGCGTCTGGAGAAGGAGGCTCCACACAGCCACTGCTCAGTCAGCCGCTGTCGCCGGCTCTATTAGACCTCAGCTCCGGCGAGTCCCCTCACCAGTCCGCCAGCTCCCCAGCACCGCGCGGCTCCCGCACACAACGCACAAACCATAGTCACACAAACCTCCCGGTTTCCATCAACAACAAGATCACAACTCAGGAACACAACTCCAAAACTTTTGACTGAGCTTCTCCTTCAGCGTGCTCCCTGTAGAACTCCCTCCTTCACCCCGAAAGAAATCCGCACAACTCTGAAATCCCGGTGCTTTGTGCGGCGGTGCTGGAGGCGACAGTCCCGCTGCAGGGTCCCGGCATAAAGCGAGAGGGTCGCGGACTCCGGGGCCAAACTCAAACTCCAGGACAGATTCCGTGCTGAGGAGAGAGAGAGAGAGAGAGAGAGAGAGAGAGAGAGAGAGAGAGAGAGAGAGAGAGAGAGAGAGAGTTACTCCACTCTCCACCAGCCTGCAAGTCCTCTGTGGACACACACACACACACACACACACACACACACACACACACACACACGCTCCTGGACACACACAAGCCACAGAGAAGAAAACAGACTGGATTGATTTTCAAAATAAGACTAGCGCTTTGCATATTCTGTGCATATTTGAAAAAAAGGTGATGAAAAAACCCATACGACCCCACAGGAAACCGCACATCACTGAAATGATGTAGGTCAATAAGTAGGTTTTACAAATGATGAAATGGGTTTTTATAAAGTTTATAAAGTGTTTGTATGAAGATCCTAAATAAATAATAGATATCTGAAATGAGAAGGAAATATTAAATCTAAACACATATGTATGTCAAATTATCATTTTCGAAATATCTAAACTCCATGCTAATAATTATAAAAAGCATATTTAATTAATTCCACAGCGGTCATGTAGGCTGAAACCAATGTGGTTTAAACACATGCTTTTATTTTGAAGCCAACATCGGTCAGCTCCCCATGTTATACACTCTGACTTGACTCGCTCTCGCTCTCTCGCCCTCTCTCACTCTCTCTCTCTCTCTCTCTCTCTCTCTCTCTCTCTCTCTCTCTCTCTCTCTCT